>OZ022579.1:15626039-16086039 GCA_963669155.1 Arbacia lixula | reverse complement strand
GGGGGGGGGGGTGAAGTGGGGAATAGTAGTGGACAGGGACACTAGGTTCTATACAGGGGCACTAGGGAATAGGTGGGTAGGGCGTCCTCTAAGAGCAATTCATCATGGTAATGAGCACTGCACAGCCATACCGTGCCACAATAAGTGGGCGGTTAAGTTCAACATATCGGCGGAATTGTGCAATTAATGACTAAAGCATGAAATTTTCACCATATCATCGTTATGACCTGAGCTTCGATTTAAGTTATGGCCTGGAAGCACTTTGTACTTGACCTCTGGTGACCTCCGGTGACCTTGAAAGGTCAGTGACGTAAAAATCATGTTTTTTCTTCATTCAAATTGTATATTTCTTTGGTAAATGTCATCTTTATGATTTAAGATTCGATTTAAGCTATGGAAGCACTTTGTACTTGACCTCTGGTGACCTTCGGTGACCTTGAAAGGTCATTGATGACAATGTTATGTTTTTTCCACTTTAGCACCAGCTAACTTCATTAAAAATGTGTATTTCTTAGGTAAATGTCTATTTATTTTGTTAGAAAGATGTTTTGATACCCGTGTAGCTCCATGGAATGAAAATGTTTTTACTTCTATAACCTTGAGACGATTTTCCTCAAAATGTATGTTTTTGCATTATGACCCATTGAACTTCACACGATGCATGTTTCATGTGTAAATGTGCATTTTTCTTTACTTAGCAATATTGAGGTCCCCCAAATCCATATGTGTTCATTCCGAGGAATTGAATATGCCTAATCTTTGCCGAACGTGAGAGATTATCGACCTCAAAACCCCATGTCACACCTTTGCCATGTGAACCTTTACATAAAACTAGAGTGTCTTTAATAACATGTGCACTTCATATCAGAAAGTTGTGTGTGGCAAAAGGTAGAAACCCCAACCCTCCCTTTCTTAAGGATTTTGTCAATGGATAGTCACATGCTCATTGAAATTATAACTACTCACCAAACAGGTATTAGGATGATATGTACACTGAATATGATTACAAATCCTGATGAATGCATGAATTAATTAAAATCATATGTATATTTTCTCTCCTTGAAGTACCAACAAGGGCAAGGTATACCCTTGCTATGACCCATTTGAATTTAAAAAGCACTGTTAAAATCTGTATTCATAGCTCTCAGGTTATCCAACTTTTATCTAATTGTGTGGAAAGGTATGTTTAAAAATAACGATAAAGGTTAAGTTACAGTACATTGCAGGGTAACATATGGAAAGAAAGTAGAAGTTGATTCCACATACATTTGAATGAAGATAATATACCAATTGAAAGAGAAAGTAGTATTTATTTAAAGTAAATTACCTTACAAGGTCACCAAGTGTTAAATGCATTTTGTATACAGTGTACCACTGAAACATATTGCTTGAAATCAATTTGGAATTTAAAAGGTAAGAGCATGTTTTCTGGGAAAGACACATCACATTAGAATCAGCGTTTGCGAGGGGAAAATGAATTACTTTGGGTGATCAATGATCTCTCAAGGTTGCCATATGATGTTACACAATTAAAAGATATTCCCTAAACCAATTTACTTGTTAGGAAATTGAGCTTTCTGAGATGAAGTGCATATGTTACCAAAGAAACTCTAGTTTTATGTAAAGGCTCACATAGCAAAGGTGTGAAATGGGGCTTTAGACATGTTAGAGGTCAAAATTCTCTCAGGGTCGGCAAAGATTAGGCATATTTAATTCCTCGGAATGAAGACATAAGACTTTGGGGAACCTTAAAATTGCTAAGGTAAGAAAAATACACATGAAACACATGAAACACATTCATGCAATGAAGTTCAATGCGTCAAAATGTTAATAAAAATGCATTTTAAGGATAATCGTCTCAAGGTCATAGAAGTTCAAACATTTCCGTTCCTTGGAGTTATACAGGTATCAAAACATCTTCATAACAAAAAAGATAGACATTTACCGAAGAAATATACAATTTTAATGAAGTTAGCAGGTTCTAAACTAACAAAAACATGATTTTGACGTCAATGACGTTTCAAGGTCACCAGAGGTCACCAGAGGTCAAGTACAAAGTGCTTCCATAGCTTAAATCGAAGCTTACGTCAAAACGATGACATTTACCAACGAAATATACAATTTTAATGAAGTTAATTAGCTGGTGATAAATTAAAAAAAACACATGATTTTGCGTTAATGACCTTTCAAGGTCACCAGAGGTCAAGAATAAAGAGGTTCCATAACTTAAATTGAAGCTGAGGTCACAACGATGACATTTACTAAGAAACATACAATTTCAATTCAGTTAGCTGGTGCTAAATTTGAAAAAAAAAACATGATTTTAACGTCAATTACCTTTCAAGGTCACCAGAGGTCACCAGAAGTCAAGTACAAAGTGCTTCTATAGCTTAAATCGAAGCTTTTGTCATAACGATGACATTTATTTAAATAGATGTAAAATTTTCATGAAGTTAGCTGGTGATAAATTAAAAAAAATGATTTTAACGTCAATGACCTTTAAGGTCACCAGAGGTCACCAGAGGTCAAGTACAAAGTGCTTCCATTGCTTAAATCGAAGCTGAGGTCATAACGATGATATGGTGGAAATTTCATGCTTTAGTCATTAAGTGCACAATGGTTATGCTTGTCCGCCTAACTAAGTATATTCATGATGAACTATTCCGCATCCTTAGAGAGTACGGGACAAGATAATCAGTCAGATTAACACCTTCAGAGAGGTAGACTTGTTTCTACACGAAGGTATCGATAGATATCGTCGATAAGAAATATTAGGTAGAAAATTAGATGTTTTTGTTTTGTTTATTTTCATACATTTTTCCTGATACCATTGTTTTCTAAGGGATCTATCAAAGCGGAGTCTGCAATTCCTCTTACTATAACAATTCTTTATCAAACCGTTCAGCGCTTTAGTCCACATACTGCAGAATCCCGTGTATGTAGATAGTAATCTGAAGGCACCGAATGCGCATAAATTTCAGTACATGTATCAGTTTCGTCAAACTAAACCAGTATATACTGTATTTGTTTTATATACCTCACCTCGATAATTATGTTTACCTGACTGGTAGGCAGGCATGAACTACATTTAATCACCATAGCAAAATAGAAGTAGGATCCCATCACATGGATTCAATAAATATTAAACAAAATGAAAAGTAGAGTTCGAGCATTTATGACAAGTTGTCTGTTTTGTATGCAGGACATGTTTCAAGATGCGTCAACGTATCTGTACCGAGCGACCAGAAACCGCGTGTACTTCCGGAATGTGAAAATCTTGCTTCCTCCCCATTGGTCGAGCAGACCTGAGTACGGATCGCCAGGAAGGTTGACCTTTGACACGGCTGACGTCAGAGTGGCGCCAGCCAATCCGCTGTGGGGTGCAGACCCTTACACGCAGCAGGTCCAGGGATGCGGGAAGCCAGGCAGCTTCATCCATTTTGTTCAGGAGATCTTCACGAGCAAGAACACGAAAGAGAACTACGGAAATCTTGGTAGGGCTCGGTTACGTGAATCGCCTATTAGCATCCAACAAACTGACCAGTTAATCAGATTGAACAACCATCCAACTAATGAACCAGCTACACCCCTCCTAACAAAAACAACAACCAACCCACCAACCCACCTAACCACTCAATCAGCCAACCCACACAACCAACATACTTCATAATCAACAATGAACTAGCGACCAGCCAGTTATCCAACACTTACTGACTAACCGCTCTACCAATTAAGCAACCATCCAACGAATTAATCCCACATACCCAATCACCCAGCAGTCCAACCTACTTACTAACCAATAATAAGCTACCCGTCAGCCATCCAGTGAACAAACCAGTCGACTAAATTGACAAACCAGCAAAAAATCGAAATATTATCATTATTGTACATGATATTGCTATTAAAATGTTTTATTATTTAATTATCTGAACGCATTTTTTGTTTGTATGGAAATTGAGAATATGAAAAAATAATGTATTTGTAAATAACATATTTACCAATAAATATACCACCCTCCCTCATCTAACCGATCATCTCCCTGTATTTTTTTTCTCTCTCTCCCTCTCTCTGTCTCTCTCTCACCCACCTTCTCCCCCTCCTTCCCTCCCCCTCTCTCCCTCCCCCCTCTCTCTCTCTCCCCCTCTGTCTCTCATTCATCTTCTCTCTCACTCTCCCTCATCTTCTCTCTCCCCCCTCTCTCTCTCTCCCTCTCTCTCTCTCTCTCTCTCTCTCTCTCTCTCTCACCTGTCTCTCCCTCTCTCAGGAAGGGTGCTAGTGCACGAGTGGGGTCACTACCGATGGGGGCTCTTCAACGAATACCCCGACCCAGTGGGAGATTCCGAGCACGTGACTTACTTCTACCAATCAGAGGACAAGAGCTGGAAACCCGTGTCGTAAGCATGCATCAAATTAATGTATACTCTTTGAAATATATGATTATGACAATATCAGTCAACCACTGCGTATGTGTGTTTTTTACGTTTATCACTCTAGTAACTATCAACTAACCACATCAAGATTTCATATGATTACGTCAATAATTATCATTCCACAAGTACTACACATGCGTTTGGACACCTGACATTCCCAGTTATAACATTGTTACAAAAGACGAAAGGGATACAATACAAAGGACAGACAGTGGCTCCAAATGTATGATTGCTATTTTCTTCTCCGGTTTAATTTCACTGAACATTATTATGGGCGATCAGGTTTACTGGCAAGTGTAACTAGTGATATCCACTTCGGACCATTATACCATTATGGAGATAGAGTCTAGCATTAGTGGTGCTGGTGCTGGTGATGATGATGGTGATAATGATGGTGATGGTGATGATGATGATGATGATGATGATGATGATAGGGTGATGGGAGTGATGCTAACTATGATGACATTCGTAGTGATAATGGTGGTGACTCTTGAGTCCATCCAAGAACAAAGTCTTTTTTTTGACAAAATATTTCTTAATATTTTTTCCTTTCTCTGTGTACATTCTTGTTCAGAACAGAATTGTACATTTCATGGGTGGTTAGAAGCCACTCTACACGATTCGTGGATGTGTTTAGATCTCCCCCGTATCTTCACATTTGTACAGCGTTTGGATTCACTATTGAACATATAGACAACTAACATAGACACCATGAAATGTCT
Organism: Arbacia lixula; assembly: GCA_963669155.1. NCBI lineage: Eukaryota > Metazoa > Echinodermata > Echinoidea > Arbacioida > Arbaciidae > Arbacia > Arbacia lixula. Next base: position 16,080,887 of record OZ022579.1, on the reverse strand, counting down.
TGCTGAAGCTAACAACATGAACAAATCTTGGTGTTGTATCTAATTATACTGTTAGTAAACAATGAGGGCGTCAACCCCCTTTTTTTTGTAATGTGCCATGCATGCACAACGTTTAATCAACGTCAGTACTCCATGTGAAATAAACACACACACTCAACCTTCAACGATCGTCTGAAATTATTCGTTTATTTCTTTATCAAACATAAACTTGGAGTTAGACTGTGGGATGGGATAGATAGATCCCGATTATCCCAGACAACGATCTCTTATTCACTAGTCAATTTTTTTTTCGAAATATCTCATTTTCAAACTCCCATAGAATATTCCATGGGTCGGATGTGTTCATTAATGTTGCTCGAACGTTCACCATTCAATGAGGATTGTTTTCACCGGGTGTTGATTCTCATTCCGTGCAGATGCTCCGAGGGTTATAACATCTACCCTTTCGTTCAAACTACGTTAGCAAATGGCGACCCACTATTCCGACCGTGCAGTCGGGAAGCAGATGGCGGGTACGAGGATGGATGCCTCGCAATCCCATTACAGGCTGGTACAGCTACAGGGTCGATCATGTATGGTTACTCAATCTTTGATCAGGTATCGCAATAATCTTGGGTGATATTTTGTAAACAAATTATTTACTTGATTCGAATGAATGATACAAGTGTAATGTTTTATGAACAAATTGAATGTCCATGTATCAGAGGTAAACGAATACATTTCTATCACATCAAATATTAAAATAGGCACGACACTAGCAGACTATCATCTTCAAGGCATCAATGAAATTAAATCAAATGATTCGTTAGTGTGTAATAGAACATATAATATAATAGATCGTTACACGGTCATCATATTTTTTGCGCCAATCCAATGATTATTATTCTCATCTCATCTCATCTCATCTTCGAGATCGTCAACTTCTGCGATGACGAGGAGAGCGACGAGGGGAGCCTTCACAACCGGGAGGCCGTCAACAAACACAACCGGTTATGCGAAACTCGCAGCGCATGGGCGGTGATGAGGGAACATGAAGATTTCAGAGGTGGGAAAGTTGGTCATATCGATCAAAGTTTCCTGGTCTTACCAATAGCTGCCAAAAATCAGACAAGAGTTGGTGGTCGATATAGCTATTATCATATCCTTCATTAATATATTCCAGTTCGTTGATTGGTTAAAAGTGTGTCACATGACCTCAAATAGTTCAGCTATATAGAGTGAAAGAAGCTCAGAGGGAAGAAAAAGAGCATTTCGTGACGTCAGATGGAAAAAGGGTATTATTTCGTGACGTCATTCATTACAAAAATAGTTGTCCTTTTTCTACTCTCTCAAAATCGGTTCATCCATGGTAAATGTGCGACACGCAGAATCTGCGCGATACATTTCTTTCCTGTTTTTTTTTTCTTTGCGTTTTACCGGAAAATCATTGGGCGCGCTAGGGGAACTCCCGGGTTGCTGCGGCCGAGGCGCAACTTGACTTTCCGTTGATTTGCTCAAGCCGCAAGAGAAAAAAAATGAATTGGGCTGAGCTAACGTTCCGAGCTTAGAGCATAGGCACTATCACAAAATGGTAAGGATTCAATTAATGAATAAAGAATATATCAATCAAGGATATGAAACAAATATTTCATGATCTTTATTCGGGATCTTTGTGATATCCATTGGTCCCATCGGTGAAGTGGAGGGCGTGTGGTACCATTTTTTCCTCGACCTGCGGTCTAGAGAAAAATAGTACCACACGCCCTCCACTTAACCTCGGGTGCAAATAGAATACACAAGATCCCTTATGATCATGAAATATTTGTATACCATGTATCACCAAGAACAGGGCGCCAAGAGGTTTTACCCAAAATACTAGTAAACGTCACTGGTCAGCCATTATAGCAGCCTCGCAAAGGTGTACCATGTGTCTTCGGTGTCTCCTGGAGTCTTGCTTTTTTTTCTTAGTTTTTTCCTGTTCTCCTTTTCTTACTTTCATGTTTGTCTCTCTTTTATTATTCTACATGTTATTCTTCTGTTCGTGTTCCTTTTCTCTTTTTGTTGCTACCAGCAGACATGAGTATCTTACTATATGTGGCAGAAAATCGATTTCAAAATATGGTGCATTGGTGAACCGCATAATTTCATCAAGTTATAGACTCAATGCAGAAAAACACAAAATCGGGGATTCATAACAAAAATTGAGCACATTCTTCTCCTCCACTCGCATCACCACTGACATCCATCGCTTGTCCCTCCTTCCGTGACGTATGGCCGTGACGTATGACAGACGGAAATTCCTCGGCAACGGACCTGGGAGATGACGTCATCCTCCCAACCTTCAGCATCGTCCAGGCCAGGAGTCTCGACGACTGTCGGGTCGTCCTCGTCCTAGACACGTCGGGGAGTATGGGGGTTTGTAGGCTACACAAAAAAGCAACCGCAAAAACCCCTGTAATCACAACAACAACCGAAACCATCCCCTTAACGACATTATTGATCAATCAATGAAACATTTGAAACGACACAGAAGAATTCAACAGCAACTACAAAATCAGCATCAATGATAAATACAACCAAAACAGTGATGTCAAAGACAACAAGTAGCCTACAACAACAGCAATAACGACACCTATGACAACTACAACATCAACAACAACCACAACCTTAAAGAAAACAACAACAATAGATACAGCTTTCTTGGTGTTCTGCTTGTTCGAACTTCTTTTTATCCTTGAACTCTGATGATATCGAAGTTTGTGATCATAAATCAGAACAAGAGAGCACGTTTCATAATTCATAGAACAATAGACCTTATTGCATAGATAACCCATCCCGCAAAGAGGAAGATATATTGTCCTGATAAACATGATAAAGGTGACACCGAAACGCTTCTCTATTTCTCAATGGATAATTGTCAAGTGATTAAATTGTTATCTTGTATTCGTTCATTTTGGTGATAAACAACAAGAACAATGACCCCATTCCTCTCTTTTTCATTATCTCACTTTCTCGACACCACCTCCACCTCCCACCTCTTCCTGTAATCATTGTAACTCGCTCTTGTTTGCCCCTTCACCTCTTTCCTTCCCTCTTCTCCACATGTCGCCCATCTATTTATTATCTTCACTCCTTATACATGTTATACATAAGATATGTCTACCTTCCAACCGCTTGCTACCCTTCTCGTCTAATCACCCTTACTTTTTTCGTCATTATTTGGCGAGAAGACTAATAATCGCATTCAGAAAGTCATCAGTGCGTCCACCGCCTTCACGAGCTCGGTGCGAGATGGGACATGGATGGGGATCGTCACATTTACAGGCACTGGCGAAATAAAACACGACTTGATACAAGTTACCTCTCAGACAGAACGGACATCATTGCACAACAGGTTGGCCCTGTCTGCTAGTGGCGGAACGTGCATTGGATGTGGTTTGGATGTTGGTCTGCAGGTGAGTTATGTATGGTTTATTTGTCTAGACTCCCCGAAGGTTACATTTAAAGTCAAAATATCTCTGAGTTACGACTGGGATCAATCGCAAATCTTTAAAAGACGAGGCGGCCCGGGTTAACGTCAGTGTTGTTTTATTGACAGCTTAAAAACCATTACCAAGAAATGGACAATTGGTTTAATTTCTGCTAGCTCATATGCAGGGAAACTGTCGTTACACACCCCAGAGGCAATGTTGGCTTTATAGGTGCTGCGCCAGCATCCTTCTGGGGATCTAGCTGGGGGAATGATCCTACTGATGTCGGATGGAGAGGATGGCGCATTCATCAACCACCCAAGCCGCCAAACCCTGCAGCTCAACGGAGTAAGGGTCGATACCCTTGCCATTGGAGAAGACTCAACGAACCAACTCAATGCTGTTTCCAAAGAGACAGGTAGGAACATCAAGTAATCTTAAATCTTAAGACGGCCACAGATCAGTCGTAGGCCCACTTCTCTGTGCCTGACTGAATCGCAGGATCCGATGAGTTAATGGATGTAATTTCATGTCGGCTCCTGAAATATTCACACTTTGGATTGAATCCATCAGAGATCATGAACAATAACTAAAAATTCAATCATACAATTACAACTTAACGTTTATTCTTTTTTTATAATTTCTGTTTTGTGTCCTTTTCTCTTGGGGTGAATATGTTCCTTGGTCGGTAATTTACCTTTGTAAGACACGTCGAGCAGCAATGGAGATGACGTTCGTCAACGAATAATATGATGTCGTAAATAGTGCACCCAAAACGGTGTAGCTTTTAATCCTCTCAGTACCAAACTATTATTGTGACTATAGTAATAAACATCGGTTGTTCCATATTCTATACCCTGGGACTCAGCATGTTAATATCATTCCTCTTTACATGGCTCATAACAGAACGGCACTCCGTTCACCTGGTCTCGTAGTCTCTACCATTACTAACCATTATTTTTAAAATGCTTCAAGGCGTAGGTGTCTAGCGTACTATGGTGCGGTAGACACGTTGCTATTTGCCTTAAACCCTCTCACTACCAAGCTATAAAAAAGCCCATTGCTTAGTTACACATGTACACTTGTATACCCATGAGACTGAAAAGGTTAATGTCATATCTGTGTTTATGGTTCAGGTGGCTCAGCATTCTTCTACTCCGACGAAGGACGCACAGCGGAAATTTTAGGATCGCTGATACAAACAGTGGAACAGTGTTCAGGGCTCGCCGAATCTGATAAACGGATTGAGGTAAATATGAATTTGCACGTTTACTTTCCTATCATTTCTCCTCCCTTGTCCTTGTATTACAGCGAGATTTAGGTACAACGAGACAATTTTCACACTACCCATTTCAAACACTACATGTGGACATCTATGTGTTTAGTTAGCAGCATGACCAGATTCTCTTATAACGAGGTACTTGGTTACGTCTCGAGCACCTCATTATAACGTGAGTAGACTGGACTATGGTGATGCAACTCCCTCGCTCTCTTTTAGACAGTGGAAAGATTCATTGCAGGGCGTTAACCCTAACATTACCGATCCCTGAGAACCTCGTTGGCTTACTACACATCTTCATGCCAATGCTAAGCTTAGAACGTCTTCCAATCCTCAGGTGCTGAGTACCGGGTTCTCCTTGGGCCGTGATGAAGCGGAAGTGGGAAGCGTCTTTATTGACTCTTCTATCGGTAACGGTACCGAGTTCATTGTGACGTATACGCAGGGCAGTGGTGCAGCTTCAGGTGAGAATAATAAAATCTTATTAGGCCTTTCCGAAGGTTTCTTGATTCACGTTGGCGAAGCAGCTGACCACTTTGGTATGTTGTCATTGTAATTTTTGGTATAGATAGTTGGTTTCAGATGTGGAATATAAAGCAAATAATCAACTTTTGGTTTCAGGCAATGAGACAAACTATCACCTTCACCAACGCTGATTATTTGCTTACTATACCTTATATCAGGAAAAGTCTTCCCGTGATGCACCACGCAGCGGCATTCGGATTTTGTTTGCAGTCATGTCCACTTCCCGTCAAGTGTACTAATGTATTAGGCCGGAAGCGGACATGACTGGAAAAAAATCCACATGTGATTGCGCGGTGCATTATGGTTAGATTTTTCCTATACGCAGTAAGGAGAAATAAACCCTACCAAAACTGATAGTATGTACCGGACTAGCTGTCTCCTCTGCCTGAATTTTCAGGTGTGATATTGACGATTGTGCGGCCGGACGGTGGGACTATCTCTGTGGGGAGCGACCTCTATGACGACCAGGCGGCCCGAAAGATCGTCCTCGTCACCATCGCCGGGGAAATAATGGTATCCTTCTGCTCGTCAGTTATCAAGTCTTAAAGTAACATATATACATGTATATTTTCTACCAATTCTATATACAAATCACATAGAGCAGCATTTTGTCTATCACAGGAATGGTTGATCTTTATTCAAAGAGTGCCATGGCAACTTTCAATAAGCTAAACTTAAAATATGCAAAGATGATTTGTGACGTATACTGACAGCGCTTGTGGAAACAGATGCCGAAAATGCCAACCTTCGAATGAGTTTGTTTACAATTTAAGTGTACATCTTCTTCAAAGCTACATTCATTTCAAGAAAAAAATACCTTAACTACCTTCATTTCACAAATAATGTCTCTTTCTGGGGTGATATTCTACAAACTAATTTAAGTTTGTACTTAAGTTTGGAAGTAAGTCTCCTACAATCCACAACTGCGATTGATTTGTTTTGGCACAGCTTTTGAGTTGAGCCAGTTTTCAGAATACGAACTGACTTGGCTGAAACCATTTTGGATGTACGTGTCTGTGAGAATACCATTCCTGAAATGTATATTACAGCTAATTGCATGACACCATCTAGCAGTTATTGGTTATGTAAATGATTTTTTTTTTATTCCTCGCAACTTCCATATTAATTTCTTTTCCATTGAATCAGTTTTGTAACTATCAAAGTACAAAGTACCAAGAGGCAAATGGACGATAAAGGCAATGATTAATCACTGTGTTGGATCCTTGAGTAACCTTACTGGTAGGTAGGCATCCCTTTATTCTTCCTATCTGTGTTATAAAAAAATACATATTTTTCACATTTTTCAAGAAAAATCATGTATAATATAATCATCTTGCTTGGTTTGCAGTCATTAGCTTCAATCGCTTTTAATCGCATTGAGGCACGTTGGTAAAGAAGACATAAACCACTACAGCTGAGTGAGGTAAGGATTTCACTGACTTAACCCAAACAGAGCGGTGAGTGGTCATACCGTGTTGAAAACACCAACTCGGACACGCAGTCAGTCACCATGTCCATTTACTCACGGCCCAACGTTGAGGGGGGCGATACCATCAAGGCCACGTCGCAACTCAACAACCCATCCATCGACCTCAGCAAACACCTCCAGGAGCTGGTTGCATACGCCCAGGTGCAGAAGGGAGGCAGCCCCATCATCGACGCCGCCGTGACGGCGACCGTGGAGAGACCCGGAGGCTTTGAGCCACGACAGCTGAAGCTACTAGACAACGGCGTGGGTACGAGATCAGAAATTGCCTCCCCCTCCTCATTCTTGCACTCGTCTTATATTGCTTCTCCTCCTTCTCTTCCACCTCCTCTTACTCCTCCTGCTCCTCTTGCTGCTTCTCCTCCTGGTGCTGCTGCTGCTCCTCCTCCCCCTCCTCCCCCATCTTGATCATCTGCTTATCAGAAGCTAGTCATTCTAGCCACCGGCACTCTTCCGCTCGTGTCGTCTACCACGTAAAACCATAACCTGTACATCTTCTGTGTGTATCGAACCCTAGGTGCTGATGTGACGGCGAACGACGGGGTGTATTCTCGCTCCTTCGTGGACTACACGACTGCAGGCTTCTACGGTGTGTCGATCACCGCGGAGAACGACGGACGAGCTAAGGTGGCGACGACCAACACGGGGTCTAGGACGCCAGTTTTTCTCAACATCTCAGAAGATGGAGAGCTACTCAACAAAGGAACCATAGGTACAGGCTCCCCACCCCCTTCTTCCTATTTTTCTTCATGTGTGTGTGTGTGTGTGTGTGTGTGTGTGTGTGTATACGTAAGTGTGTGTGTGTGTGTGTATGTGTGTGTGTGTATGCGTGTGTTTGTGTGTATATGTAAATGTACTTTTTAGTTTGCTTGAGAAAAAAAAATGTAGAAGAACAAATGGATTGCTTGATTCTATGATTACTTATTTTGCTTTCACTTTCGCCTTTGTCCACATCAAACGACAGGTAGAGTTTGTCCCCTGCTTGACGTCACGAGGATAGGGGCTATGTATGTGGAGGGGAGACGGGGGGTGGGGAGGATGGCAATATGGGCCTTTTCACCAGTCCTGCTCACCCCCTTCTTCCATTCCTCTCGAAAACTTTCCCAAATGCTATATTAATATATCATGTTATTTCCTCACCCTTCCCTGTGATGTATTGCCAATATTTGCAATGAGATGAAACCTTGGGGCGGGGGTATTCTGAATAAAGTATTAAATCTTTAAGCCTTTGACTATCTTAGCTGAAATTCTGAAACCTGACAAAGGGAAACCTGCGCCAATATCTATAGGTCAATCACATTCAAGAATTGTAGGGGGATTAAATCAAAGCGTAAAATTAATCCTTTTCAGACTACCACCACTTGTGTCTAATCTACCGATGGAATTGATATGTCGCCCTCTAAAGGCAATTACCGGCTTCGGCTCCCGGACGACCCGGTCACCGCGGATTTCGTGCCTGCAGAGCCTTTCACTCGGAGTGCATCGGCCGAGTCAACGAGCGTGCCCGCCGTACCTGCAGGCTTTGTCCCGGGCCAGGACCTCTTCCCACCCAACCGGGTCCAGGACCTACTCGTGGAGCAGACGTTCATCGAGAACCTCACCCTGGTGCTGGTTTGGACCGCTCCTGGCGACGATCTAGACTCTGGCAGCGGTACGCACTGACACCGCACAAATTGATTATCCATATCTACCGCTTCCTTGCGTTTAGCGTTTACACGTAACGCACACAGCTATGGGTGAATTTTGTTGGCTTTATCATGATCGTGAGGAAGTACAATATGACACCTAGATAGATCCCTGTCATTTGATTGATTGTTTGATATCGATCATTCTGTCCATTTACAATGACGTCATCAACCGTGCAATTTTGGATCCTTACGATATCGTCCATTGCACGCTCGCTGAGTCCACCAATACTTGCGTGTATTGTGTATGCGGACCGCGACCGCTCAGTAGCTGTACTCGTGCATAACATGCAATTCTACCTAATGACAGGGATCTATCTAGGTGTCTAGGATCTATCTAGGTGTCTCTCTATCTAGGATCTATCTATGTGTCATATAAAACATTTTTTTTTTCGTGCAATGGACAGAATATTTTATTCAGTGAAAGATGAAATCAATGATCCATTCAATTCGGCTACGCCTCGTTGAATGGATCTTGAATTGAGTGGTTCCAAAGTACATGTATAAAGATAACTTTCAATTTCATTTTAAAAAAGTTCATGGACACGCGATCTGTGTAGGCTGGCTGATACTGAGCAGTCCAACACCCATGTAATTTGCTGTACATACAACAGGCTATACATATAATTTAAATGCCGTTTAAGGCAACTAGACCAGGGTTCACGAAGCAGGAAAATCTCATTGTTAGCAGCAGGTTAAATCAAATATCCCAATCCGAAACGATTAAAACTTATATTCAGTTGGATGATTTCCATAGAGACCGTGACTCAATAAATGTTCGCCATTCATATTTTCGTGATCTCCAGCTTCATTGTACGACATCAGGATCTCCCATTCTTCAGACCGTCTCCTGGACGACTTCTCCAACGCCACCCAACTCAACAAGTCTCACATCCTCCAAGGAGACGTCTCGAACCCAAAACCTTTTGGCTCGGTGGAGCGTTACGTCATCATCGTGCCCGACGTACCGGAGTCGATGTCATTCTCCTACGTGCTGTCGCTCCGTGCCATGGATGATGAGGGACTGCAGAGTCCGATGTCCAACCCCGCCAGAGCAACATTCAGGCGCATCATCCCCACGGATGCTCCCGAACCCGATGTCGACCAGACCACCACCGCGGCCACCACCGCGGACACCTATCGAAATGTGTTGTATGCCGATGCAGCCACCACAGTCATGAGCCACGCGGCACCCAGGCTCGCTGCCGGGGCTGGGCCGGTGGGGGCGTTCGTCTTCGCCGCCTCTGCCGTCGTTGCAGCGATGCAGCTTGCTGGGTTGGCATTCGACTCGCAGTCGCGTTAGATTCATATGTCAGAAATTGTAAATATGAATACTTAACTCGTATGTACAAATCAGTGTGGGTCTCAATGTGAAGATATATAAAGTTAGAGATACAGTGCATATCTTCTTTCCAGTGACGTTCACAGAATCTCATTTTTTAATGCTCTATTTTAATTCGTATAACTTCTCAATGTAATGTTGGACAACATGCAAACTCATGAAAACAAATACAGTAAGTGCATTACTTTTAAGGCTACTGTTCATGTGGCATTTACCAACAAAATAATGATACATTTTTTATGAATTTTGTGAATAATTAACAGCGCTGGTCAGAGAAATCCAGGATTTTTCAAGATTCAAGATTCAATTTATTTTGGATTATGAATAATGACATGACTCTATACGTCTGGAAAACGGTGACCAATTAACTGTTTACTGATCTAAATCTGATATCATCATTCTTACTTTGTTTTAGTGTAATAATACATTTGGCATTCCTTCATTTGTTATGTTGATTTTGTTATCGCCGCAGTGCTTTCTTGTACAGCAGATCCGTTACTTTAATTGGACCATCTCTCTTCTACACCCGTGATTGGACCTAAATGGAAGTATGCTTGAAGTTCAAATAAGTTACCTTTGAGACTCACAAAATGGTGCACGACCTTTTACCCCCAATCGTTTATATATACTTCATTCGTTACCTGGAACATCCTGCCTTAATGCACCCACTTAATAAATGTTGATACTAGGTGTAACAAAACTTTTGACACTTTTGAAAAATAATTAAAATCAGTTTCAACTCACATCAAGATGAAATTGACACGTCATAAAGTCAAGGGATGTAAATTTTTTTACAAACAAGTTTTGTGATATTTAATTAATTACTTTCCTTGTATTGATACTTGGAATATATAATACAATTGTAGCGTTTAAGCAATGTGCTGGATGTCTGTTCTATAGTATGATCATGAATATCTAACAATCTTCTCACTTTTTATTCACGTAGGTCTTTTAAGTATAGGCGTATTAGTCACGACTTGCCGTGCCATTTTTGTTTTGAAATTAGTATGATTAATGTAACTTACATAAATACTCATGGATATGATTGCAATATAATCATGATTACATGATGCATACCTTTAATTAAAAAGAACAGAGCCCTGTGGAAGACGAGCAAAAAGTTGATTTTTGTATCATTAAGCCTTATTTATTGTTGCCATTTTGTACAATTTACTACAGTCGTAATATTCATGTCTTTATATTCATTTCATTTTTTATCTCGTTTTCGTTGTTACCACTTTCTATTACTTACCAATCTTGAAATGTTACCACATGAATGTATTTCCATGCTGAGCAGGCTACTCTGTATTTGAAATAAATAAATAACTAAATAGCAGTAGGCCTGTACAAAATTTTTAGAGCAATAAGATATTTGATAAATAGTGCTTTACTCAGAATAATGGGAATCGTTCAATTGGAATCGTTCACTACCATGAGGGTGTAATCTCTGTAATTTTTTTTGGTGGCTGAGCCGCTTGATTGTGTGATCTCATTGTCTCGTATTGTAATGCTGTGCTTTATCTATAACTACAAAGTATTTTTATGTATAGCCTTCACAAGTGCTGCCTGTCAATATAAATATATTTGGAATTAAACAGATTTGGTTAATTAATCGACTATCTACCAATATCAATGTCTAAATGTTGTTGTTTGAAATATACAATATTAATCGACAAAGGATTGTTTACGTTTGTTCTTGGTATATATTCATGACGTAATGTAACCTGAAAGGTACTGCTTGTTAAGAAGAATACTTAGAATTCAACAATTAATGTTTATATCTAATCGATTATCTAGCAACATTAATGTATACATATTGGTGTTTGAAATATACAATATTAATCGCCAAAGGATTGTGTATGTTCTTGATGTATATTCATAGCGTAAGTTAACCTGAAAGGTATTGCCTGTTAAGAAGAATATTTCGAATTAAACAAATGTTGATATTTAATCGACTATCTAGCAACATTAACGTGATTAATGTGTAATTGTTTGCGCTTAAAATAAATAATATTAATCGACAAAGGATTGTGTATGTATGTTTGGTTTTTAATTTTATTTACGATGTATGTTACCGTGAAAGGTACTCTGTGTTGTATTAAGAATCAAACCACAATTTGTTGATAAAGGAGGGGGAGAGAGAAGAGAGAGAGAGAGGGGGGTGGGGGGGGGGGCAGAAAGAGAGGTTCTACTGCTACATATTACTAATATTACTTCTATTACTATGTTGCCAGTCGGTCTATATTGCGCGCATAATTGTACGATGTCTGGAGGGAGACATCCTCGAATAATCACACTATACATTGCTCCATTGTCGATTTTTTTTGTCCCCGTAACATGGACAGATCCCTTCTCATCGTCAAGGGAATATCGAGATATCCCTGCTCGTTAACAGGGAGATAAGAGTGAAATTCCATCAAATAGACGATTTTCCTTATGTATGCAAATTTTATCATGTCGATCAAACAATACGTTACAAATGGTAACCCCAAAGCTTGTCAGAGGTCTGTTCTAGTAGCAAGCAACAAATACATGTATATTAAGAGTGCGTTCCATGTAATACCGCGTTACTAGGCAATTAGTGACTAGGTAGTTGCGAATACATTACGAAAACGGCTACATATAGACCGATATCGGTAATACTACCAATGAAGTGTTAGTAGGTATACTATAGGTTTTCCCGCTCAATTTCGCACTTAGTGCATGCAAGAGTATAAAATAGTTCATTCAATTTCGCTAAAGACCAACCAAATATTCAAACTAGTCATTCAAAATCGCCATAGGGCCGCCAAAATTTCATAATCGGTATTCAGTTTGGCTATAGAGCAATCAAAAGTGTAAAAACCGCATTCAGATTCCCCATAGTGCACTCAAGTTAACGCCGGAAGTCACGTGACTGAAGACAGAGCGTTCAATTTCGCTATTGGCTGTCCATGTTCATGACTAGTGCATTCAATTTAGCACTGTATTGACATGACTTGTAATACATATTCAAACATTGATCGTATGCACGGTGTAATAGTCACTACTTGTAAGATATTTATTCGCTCCAAGTCTCACAATTTTTGTGAGGCTTGATCAATGTTGATGATACACAACCAAAGTCCCTGGTAAGAAAGTTTGCGTAATCACAAAACTTCAGGAAATGTTCTAGAACGAAACAAAGAAGAAGAGTGCCTCGGCCGCCACTCAGATGCAGGTGATAATCTACACAGAAATATCACGCGCAGTCAGTAAATGTTTTTGAATGAGACTAATTTATAGCTTTGTATAAAATATAAGTTTGCAGAGGATGGAAAATAGGGGATTTAATGGTGTGTGGAAAACAAAGCGGTTTAATCATGTTAATTGTCGTGAATTGTTCCGTATAAAGAAAATCAATGCAGTTGAATAAAACATGGAGGCTTTGATTCATTCTACATTTATTCATAAACAATGAGCGTGGTATAAGTGTGTCATGCTTATCATGCTTATGGAAGAAAACATATCAAACATGAGAAAGTTTTAAAACATATAGAAAATATTACGTATGCTAAATTGCATGCACAAATAATTTGTATAATTGGATGCACGATGGCAAAATTGAATGCTCTAACATAGCTCGAGGGGGTTTTACGGGCCAACTTGGTTGCACCAGGGATGTGTTATGGGAGGCTATGAAACAACCTTCTTTCTTTGAACGCATGCGTGGCACCGCCGAAAAAAATGTCTTCTCAGCATGTGCTTTTCAGATGTTTTAATAATAACGAACAGGATTGCGTAGCAACGGTTTCTCAGATAGCATAAAGGAAATGTAGAGTCTTATTTCGCTTGTCCAGTTCTGTTGGATTGCATCAATACTTTTGTGACGAAAAGAGATACCAGCGAACAAAAATAGACAGATTCTTCTACTAAAATATTTCAGTTGCACGAAAATGCACGCAAACTCTGTCAATGAAAATAAACAGCTTAAGATATAATTTTGATAATGATTGAATCCCACATTTGCGGAAATCTGCGGAAAGTGAAAAAAAAATGTTAATTGTGTAATTAAGAATAACATCTTATATCTCCGTTTGTGCATCATTCAACAATCATTTAGAAGAAAACCGAGTACAGAATCTTTAGTGGTGTTGCCCGTAACTTTCTTGAAAATTGCACAAAAATGTGATAACAAACATAGCTTCCAGAGACAAAACAGTGAATTAAAGATATTGCTTTCCAAGTTGACAGCACCTAAATATCAGTGTCGCGCATGGGACATCAAAGCGTTGTAGTGATTGTGGAATGCAGATGTTTGAATATATTATGCTCGAGTTGTCCCTCCTTCCTAACACATCCTGGTTGCACTATAGCGAATTTGAATGCCGACTGGTGATTTTGGCTGCCCTATCTAATAAATTGAACGACCTATCTATACTTTCTTATGCACTATGTGCGAAATTGAATGAACTTTTGCATACACTAAGTGCAGAATTAGACGGGAAAACCTATATCATAGAAGGATATGACTCAACCTTCTTTCTTTGAACCCATGCTCCACGCCGCCGAAAAGTTGTGTGTTCTCAACACAGGATATCCAGGTGTTTTAACAATTATGAACATGATTGTGTGGCAACAGCTTGTCAGAGAGAACAAGCTAAATGTAGAGTCTCATTTCGCTTGTACAGTTCTGCAATATGTGATACTTAAAGGAAATCAAATCAAATAAATATAGTTTATTGTATGATGGAATGAGTTATTAAAGCAATTTATGCAGCTAACATGCCATGAAAGTGTTAAGTTTTGTGTTTTATGAAAATCAAATTTCATTTAATTGACTCTCTCGTGACCTACGAAATCGCCTAAGGGAAAGTGGCTTTGTGTTTACGTCACAGCCGGGATATGCTTCACGCAGCTATAGAGACTATCTGCAATCTACTCACAAATGTTCAAAATGACCATTGTGTATCACACCTGTTAATCCACTAGCAACAGACCATTTTCGTTATGTATGCAGATTTTATTCACGCAGTAAAAACAATAGGTTACTAACAGGAACCCCAAAGCTTGCCCGAGGTTTGTCCGAGTAGCAACAACTAATATAATCAAAGTGCATTTCATCCATTGAATGTGAATGACGAGATGCAGGTGAACGCAGTAACGCGTTACTACGCATTTAAGGGTAAAGATGTTAATACATTACGAAATCGGTCTACTGCCATCACATTCCCATTCATAATGCATGATGCTTCTGGAGGAAAAGAAACTGCGGATTGGGATGTGTGATGCACAATAGCGCCCCCCTTTTCTTACGTCAAACCTACTGGCCGTTTAGGGTGACAGTAGGCCAAATTTGTCCCAGAGAATAGGGTGATTGTTTTCACCCTAATTTCGCTTTTTCGGAAGTGAGATATTATTGTTTGAATGTCATCCAAGCTCATTGTATGGCTTATAAGCTTTCTGTAGATGAATATCTTCATATTTAGGGATTTGTTATGAATATCACCTTTATTGAAGCTCAAAATGAGACACTTAAACAGCAATATGCTCCAGACGAAAGAAATCTAATGACGATCATGTTCTTGTTTTATCAATAAAAACAAGCACAATCGGCAGTTGGTGACGTATGTTACGTTTATCATGTTTATTTTCATCAACAGGCAGGGATGTGGCATACCTTTTTTATTCGATCAAAAACTTCTTCCTGGTTTAACATTTTAACTTCATAGCAGGTAACATCTCTCTCTCTCTCTCTCTCTCTCTCTCTCTCTCTCTCTCTCTCTCTCTCTCCCTCACTCTCTCTCTCCCCCCCCCCTCCCTCATATTTTCTCCCTCTCCCTTTCTTCCCCTTTTCTCTCACCTTTTTTTTTAAATATCATCTATGTCTGTTTCCAGTCATTCCCTTTACGGAATTTACTGTTGACTTTAAAGATAAGAATTCAGCGCGATTCTAGTTTTAATCTTTTCTTTTTGCTTACACCCAGAAGTTTTTTCCCCCATCCCTCCTATCCATTCACACCCTCATCTTTAACATCCCGGATTTTGCAGGAATTCTAGATCACTCAAATACTATGACTGAGTATGTTGATACTCATGATATCACAGCCTAAAATCGTAATCAATCATTCGTGAATCATTAATCAAGCATCAATAAGAGGCACTGGTCCTATCAAACATATTGGCAAACAATTCTGTCAGGATTAAATTCATCTAATCTAATATTCGTTTTAAACACCTTTCGTCACTCTAATTAATCAATATGATGATGATTAGCTGTAGTAGTAGTCGTAGTAGTAGCAGTAGTAGTGTAGTAGTAGTCGTTATAGTAGTAGTAATAGTAGTAGTCGTTGTAATGGTAGAAATAGTAGTAGTAGTAGTAGTAGTAGTAGTAGTAGTAGTAGTAGTAGTAGTAGTAGAAGTAGTAGTAGTAATAGTAGTAGTAGTAGCAATAGTGTAGTAGTAGTCGTTATAGTAGTAGTAATAGTAGTAGTAGTAGTAATAGTAGTAGTAGTAGTAGTAGTAGTAGTAGTAGCAGTAGTAGTAGTAGCATAGAGTAATATAATAACACTATGGTGAAAGTAATATTTCTAGTAGCTTATTTGCTCCATGTATTTATCCATGTTATCTGTTCCTTGAATCCCAAGCTCCATCTTCTCTCTCTTTTATTCTGCTCCCCATTTATCTACATGATCTTTGCATCTCTCCGCTCTCAGGCATTCTTTCTCTCTGTCGTTCTCTCTCTCCGTCTCTCTCTTCTCTCTCTCTCTCTCTCTCTCTCTCTCTCTCTCTCTCTCTCTCTCTCAATCTTTCCCTTTCTTTCTCTTTTGTGTGTTCATGTCCCTTCTCTCCATTTTTCTCTCTATTTGCCTCTCTCTATCTCTGTCTCCCCCTCCCCCATCTCTCTCTCTCCTCTCTTTCTCTCTACTCCTCCCCCTTCTGTCTATCTCTCTCTCTCTCTCCTCCTTTTCTCTCTACCCTCCCTCTCTCGTTTTCTCTCCCTTAATCATCCTTCCCACCTTTGGTTCCACTACTTTTCTTGTCCCCGCTATCACTACGTCTATTTCTGTTTGTCACCTCCAATATCACACCTTCCACATTTGTTTCCTTCCTCTTTCATATCACCTTGTCTCCGTTTACTTATCTATAATTCTTGTTCTTTTAATCCGATTCCATCCCGTCCCTCCCCTTACCTTTCTCTCCTATTTCCTCCTTTCCTTACCCCACACCTCACTCACCTATCTTACCAATAACCCTCTCAGTACCATGGGTGCATGACATGCGCTACAAGTCCATGCACTTTTCCTGGCTTGTCACTGAAAGGGTTAAACTTCCCGCATTGTGCTCCGTTCTGAACACTAATCACTCAAAGCCCGCAACCTCCTCGGTATAGTCATATGGTCCATAGTATTACATAACGTCTATTCTAACATATCAAGCATATGGAAGCAAACTTTGGTGATTGTTTTCAAAGAGTCCTTCTTGTAACATATCTGATTTGTAAATGAACGGAAACAGCCTGTCATCGTCCATTTTATAGAGTCCTTTTAGTAAGATATTGAATTTGGAAACATATGGAAACATTCTGTCATTAAAGAGTCTTTCTAAATTGTGAGATATATCATTTCAATTTCGTAGAGTATCCTGGTTCCTATTGAATCAATCACTCACACAAGGTTATACAATTTATGCCCATTGTGTCTCTTGACTTGATTCAACTTGCGATTGTGTATATAAGTCGGTATTTGTGTCCGAGATTGTCACAAGAACTCTAATTCGAATCTTCTCTTGATCTTCGTCTGAGCCTCATCTCGTCATCGTAACTACGGTAAGAATCCTACATGTTTCCATTCATAGGCATTAAATAAGTCTGTAGAGCAGACCTCTGTCATCGTAAATAGGTCGTTTGATGATAGTCTTCTTGTGTATGTATTGCAAATAGTGAATAAAACACTTCAACATGACACAGAGTGATGTTTTAGTATCATTTGATCTTTCGTCAAAAGCAGAAACTGATGTTTAAAACATCTTCATTTCATGAATTCATCTTAATCAATCCACTCTATATAAACATATTTCTTAACGATTTACATCATACACAACTTTGTGAGTTTTAGAAATAGCGTCTGAATTGTCATGGTCTTTGAGGTCAACACGATTGTTTCATTGATTTGGTAATAACCAAGTTTATTTATGCATGTTCTAATTGGTAGTTAATGAAATTTATGTTAAACTATTCTCGTTGCTTTTCTTTTTCAATCTGCAGTTGATTTCTCATTTTGTGAGCCCTCAAACACTCAACATGAAGCTAGTAATGACATGTGCTTTGGTCTTGCTTGTGGCTGCTACCGTCCTGGGAGAGCCCATGGGGGAGAGGGAGGAGGGGAACATCTATGAAGAGGGTAGGTCTTCATGTTAACCATTTGTATGCCAGATAAATGCATCGTCTATGGGTTGCTAATAATTGTGTGCAAGATTTCATCAATGGCACAAAATGAGTTTGCATACCACATGTGAATTGACTCACAAGTAATACACACAAATTCCATAGAGCGCCATTGTCTGGCAGACAATGGGTTAATATTAACGTGGTCGGGAGCTCGTGAGAACATTAATAAGAGCTGCTTCTCAGTGGAATAAAATCATTTCACTAATTGTATACAGACATAGACGTGTTCGTTGTTGATGTTGATCGCTGACGCAGCCTCTTTATTACCATAATCTTCATGCTGTGCAACACAGACAGGGGAGCGAAATGGGGGAGTTTTAGTTGAGGCTACGCTTTTTAAAATTCGCTGAAGTCGAAGTCGGGGTTTTTGGCATACGAATACACCAATGCAAAGGACAAACACAGGCCATTCGAGGAGACACCATATTGGTTTCCTTGACACTAACCTATATCCTTTATATTGCATATAGGGGAAAGTCGTCCCATAATTAATTAATTTTGTAGTCATGTCCTCTGGCGGTCTCATACACTGATTCGAATGTGGCTGCGCGGTGCATCATGGGATGGCATTTCCTTCTACGCATATCATGGAGAATCGATAGACAGACAGGCATTCTCTTGTTCAGTATGCCGTTTGAATTCACAATACCTGCAGAGCTGGAGGACTTGGTCCGCACCTCCGGGTGGTTCAAAAAAGCCTTCCGTGACGCCGCAGCCTGGACCAAGAAGGCTGTTCATCATGTCGGCCGTGCTGTCAAGACAGGATGCGGTGTTGTTAACCGATTTCCGGTAGAGGAGATGGGTAAGTGAATGTTCGTGTAGACAGTTCTGAGCTGATGAGATAATCAGTCATTTAAACCCTTGATGTGCTGTTTGCACCAGTAATACACGCCAATCACACAGAAGAGCAGTGTATCCAGCACACAAGGGGTTAATGGCCGGGTCAGCAACATATTGTTGTAGCAAGTGAGAATAGAACGGAATTGATTATAAATCTGCAGATGTTACAATCATGGAAGACAATTGAATAACATAATAATATTGCATCTATTACTCAAATAAGTTAATATAACATAACATCACGATGATGAATGTTCGGTGAAATATTGTTATGAGTTATGGAATTTCTTTTGGAGTTCTTGACGTAGGCCTACAACCCGACAAAGAACCATTTGGCCTCAATTCATGACGATGGCCTACACCATGATGTTAGACAAGTTGAACGTTAAGATTTAGACGTATTTTATAACCACATAAGTTGAGGTGACTCATTCATTATCCTCGAGCTATTTCCCGAGTTCAAGGGCATTCCATTCAGCGGTGATTTATGATATTGATATTAGTCGGCTTGCAAAGCGCTTTCAAAGTGCGATTTATCACTGAAAGCTTTTGAGTATCACCCTTCGCTTATTCATTGCTAGAAGCTAGTTCATCTTAGTAGATTAGGAGAATATCCACCCAGGTACCCATTTACTACACATTGTATAAGGGTGTACAAACCGGGCTGAGCTTGAACCCAGAATCTATCTGCAAGAGTCGACAGCTAACCACTTTATCACAATTAAGTACCCTCAGTGCAACATGCATTTAGAGAGTAAGCACGTTTAGGAATGGCGATTATTGAAAGCAACCATTGAAATAATTCCATCTTAAATGCTCCTTTTCCCCAGTGAACCAACACGAGCTGACGGAGGAGCAGGTGAAGGCTGGAGTGAGCGAAGAGCAGTTAGCTGCGGGCTATGGCGCTTTGAAGACTGGCTGCAGGCTGCTGGGATAGACGCCATCGTGAATAGGACCGACGGGTAGGTACTGTACATCATGAACACCGTAATACCGTGTCCATTTTGCACACGAGGCGCCTTTAACGCCTACCTTTCGCGCCATCATGTGTGATTGGCGCAAGCGATACACACAAATCCCATAGAGCAGCATTTAGTCTGGATTGACAAGGGTTAATTATTGGACCATGGACCTGTGAAACATTATTGTTGGTGTGTGGGGTGGGGGGGGGGGAGGGGGTGTTATTGAGCATTTAGCACGTACATCATTTCATGTAAGGTTGTATTACACGTTCTCTACAAACAAAAATGATATACTATCTCGTGATAACTACATGAAACATTTTTATATGATGTAATACATGTCATGTTATATTACACTGGAAAATATCCAATATGTTTCATGTTATGTTTAATTATATATTACGTCACATCATATATATTCAGCTGCTGTGCATTCTCTGTCCTTACTTTCAGGTTGATTAAACCACTCCGACAGAAGCTCATCAACGTCGTTTGGAATCTCGTCTCGTGACTTTGAACATCAAAAATATTGTAATATGATTTTAATGCCATTCTAATGCATCTTCAGAATGAAGTAATACACTTTAAGGAGAAACTGTAGCGTTAACGATTGATGCAAGAAAATTGTTTGAAAAGATTCAGTCCATTATGCATGTTTTAATTCAACACTTATTTTATTTGAAAGTGGAAACACGAATAAAATGAATAAACGAACGATACGCACGATTACATTAACAATGATATGTCAGAACTGTTGTTATATGGTTGTTTGGAAAAATGTCAAAAAATTGATCTAGGAAACTGGAGTTAAATACAGGTCTCGAATGTAATTGAATAATAGTTTTTGAGTGAATTTGTGATTCTGTTTTAGTGGCTTTACGAATGTGATCAGCAAATAGAATTAGGAGAAAGGCATGAGAGGGAGATAGCGAGAGAGAGGGAGAGAGAGAGAGAGAGAGAGAGAGAGAGAGAGAGAAGGGGTGAAGAGATAGAGAGAAAGACAGAGAAAAGATATAAAGAGAGAGAGGGGGGGAGAGAGGTGGGGGTGGGGAAGGAGAGATGGAAAGTTGTAGGGGGGGGGGGAGAAATAGAGATTGAGATTTTTTAGAAAAAGAAAGCGAGGGGATGGCGAAGAATAACAGAGAAGGATCCATCGATTCATCTCTCCCTCCCCACTACCTCACTTCACTTTCTTTCTCTATTTCCCTCGTCACGCAGCACCTCTTACCCCAACGACCCCCACTTTTCCCTGATCTCCCTTCTCTTGCTCCAACTCTCCCCCCTACTCTTCTTCCCTTTTCCTCCCACTCCTCCTCCACTCGCCCACTCTCCTTCCCTCCCCCTCTCTCTCCTCCCCCTATCCCTCCTCCCCCTTTCCCTCCTCCCCCTCCTCCCCGTCTCCCTCCTCCCCCTCTCCCTCCCCCTTTCTTTCCTCCCCCTGTCCCTCTTCCCCCTCTCTCTCCTCCCCATCTTCCTCCTCCCCCTTTGTCTCCTCCCCCTCTCCCTCCTCCCCCCTCTCTCGAACTTTAATACTCTTCTAGTAAAAAATATAGACGCCGTGTTTTTCATGCTACCTATCTATATGAAAGGAAGAGATATGGAATCAGTTCGACATACGTTTGAATGCGGAGAGATATACACTTTTCTACTCGAACACGAAATAACAGTTTGTGCGGCATGACTCGTTGGAATAATATTCGTGTAGTCAATATACGAAATAACCTCCCCCAAATTGAAACGGTTTCAGCCTTGGGAATATGTCCTTTGTAACATATCCAAAATTGCCACTGATCCAAGAGTGGACAGCATTGAAAATGGCAAAATCTTAAGGACTAATATTCCCCACTGAAACCTGTGTAAATACGGTAAATAATGGAAATCATGCATTTTTTTTTCCTTGTGTGAGCGAATAAATTTTGAAGCTCTCTCACACTCTGATGAACATGTTCACTTACAATTACCAACATATCAATTTTACAATTCATTTTTTTTCTAGTAGCAACCCAAACAGTAAGAGTGACATGCCAATTACAACACAGATTATTAGCTATGGGATCGAGGGAGTAATATACATGGAGGACACCGTATACATGGAGGACACCGTTGTGCATCAACAGAATACAATCAGTAGAATGGAAGGTGCACTAAACAACATTGAACAGTACTCTCGGCGTACCAGTATCCGCATCTTCGGCCTGCAAGAGAAAAAGGGAGAAAGCACCGATACCCTAGCAGCCGACATCATTACACAGAAGCTCGGTGTAACACTCGATCCTGCGCGGGACATCGACCGTTCTCACAGAACTGGAAGACCACTTGACCCTCGTGAGCTCTCAGCATCGGGCCCCTCAGCTAATCCACGAACAACCAACCGACCGCGACCGCGCCCAATTATTGTGAAGTTGACCACCTATAAGAAGAAAAGAGAGATCATAACCAACAGAAAGAAATTGAAAGGCTCAGGAATAGTTATCGTTGAGGACCTGACAATAGAGAACCAGGAACTATTGGCCGCAACGCGAAAAACCACCGGTGTAACAGCCGCATGGTCATCTGATGGACGCGTGATTGCTCTTGGTATACTAGTAAGTAGCAATATGCATTGGGATACACACATCGACTATATAATAGGTAAAGTTTCTAAATGCATTGGCATACTCTATAGACTAAAAGAAGTACTTCC
This sequence comes from Arbacia lixula, assembly GCA_963669155.1. Lineage (NCBI taxonomy): Eukaryota > Metazoa > Echinodermata > Echinoidea > Arbacioida > Arbaciidae > Arbacia > Arbacia lixula. The sequence continues at coordinate 16,058,229 of OZ022579.1, read as the reverse complement.
TTCATCTGCCTTGATACTATTATATAATGCGTTCATGATGTCACATTTGAATTTTTGTGTTATTGTATGGGGGAATAGTAATCATACTAGATTGTATAAATTGTTAAAATTGCAAAAGAAAGCTCTCCGGATATGCTTAGGTTGTCATTATACTGCTCATTCTGCTCCATTATTTATGAAACTGAATACACTTAGTATATTTGACTTATATTTTTATTCCATTGCTCTGCTATGATTCTATTATTTTTACAATATACTTCCACGAAATATATCAGGAATGTTCATTTTGAATAATGATGTCCATAATTATAATACTCGTGGGCGCGACTCATTTCATCTTTTGCCAGTAAAAACAGATATTTTCTTGAAATCGGTAAGAAACAACTTTCCGATTGTTTGGAATTCGATCCCTCCAGAAATATCTTCATGCAAGTCATTAACCTTATTTAAAACAAATCTAAAGCAGCATCTTATATCTAAATATCACTGACGCAAACCTATATATTCATTTTGTGTTATGCAAGCAATCTCGTATTCAAATTCATATTCTGTCAATTTGTCATTTTACATGTTTTTTGTTGTTCTTATTGTTGTTTCTTCTTGTGTGTGTACAGGTAAAAACTGGTAACAATGTTCTGGGAACTGCGCCTCCACAAGGCCATTTGGCTTTATTTGTAGTTTCCTAATTTCATTTTGACTTATACCGTGTATACCTTGAATTATAATTCGTATATATATATGTACTGTTTTAATTGAAATGAAAATTGATAAATGAAACGAAACGAAACGATGTAACTTGTAAAATCACATTTGCTCGTGTGTGCTGGTTCATTCCTGTTGAAAACCTACTCCTTCTACCTACCTGCACTGGAAAACAACACAACGCCATACAAATTATCAACATGTAGAAATGTTCCTGTCATTTCACTGACAAAGGAGCCAAGGCCAGTAAAAATCGCCCCTGTGGTAAAGGAAAATGTGCGCATTTTGAAGTGGGTGTTTCCAAACGGGTGACGCCCCAATTCTGACACCCCTAATCTGACACACCTTTTTCCCATTCAATTTGTACACAAGTTTTGTTTCCCTCATGCCCGCTTTTTTTTTCATGAGACAGTGTCTCTGGATGGTACTTTTTCTTGTTAATATTCATTAGCTCTTTGTGTACATGACATGTGCGTGAACGGAATCATGATCTTGTCGAGCGAAAAAAAAAATGCCACGGGAGAGGGGGTGAGCGAGTGGAGGAAGAGTGGGAGGGACGGGGAGGAAGAGTGGGAGGGAGAGTTAGGTTCGATGGGGTAAGAGGTAACGCATGACGAGGGAGATAGAGAAAGAAAGTGAAATGAGGTGATGTGGAGCGAGAGAGGAATCGATAGATCCTTCTCTACTATTCCTTTCCATGCCCTCGCTATCCACACATACACATGTACGCTTCCTTTTCTCAAAAATCTCAATCTCTATTTCTCTCCTCCCTACAACATTCCATCTCCTCTCTATATATATATCTTTTTTTTTCTCTCTCTCTCTCTCTCTCTCTCTCTCTCTTTCTCTCTCTCCCTCTTTCTCGTTCTCTCTCCTCTCTCTATCACTCTCCCTCTCTTGTCTTTCTCCTGATTTTATTTGCTGATCACATTCATAAAGCCACGGAAAGATATATTCACTAAAAAAGCATTATTCAATTCCATTCGAGACCTTTATTTCACCTCAGTTTACTAGATCAATTTTTTTAGATATTTCCAAACAACTCTAAAACAACAGTTCTGCCATACTATTGTTAATATAATCGTACGTGCCGTTCGTTTATTCATTTTGTTCCTATCTCCACTTTCAAATAAAATAGATGTTGAAGAAAAACATGCATAATGGACTGAATTTTTCGAGCAATTTTCTTGCATCAATCGCTAACAGTACAGTTTTTCCTTAAAGCGTATGTACTTCATTCATTGGTGTTTAGAAAGCAGTAATAACATGATTTAGAAGATGCAAAATACGTAGATTATTTTTCGAATGAACATGATGAATGGTATTAAAATTAAACAACAATATCTTTCATGTTCAAATTCACGAGACAGAGATATCCAAACGACGTTGATGAGCTTCTGTCGGAGTGGTTCAATCAACCTGAAAGTAAGGACGGAGAATGAAAAACAGCTGAATATATATTATGTGATGTAATATATAATTAAACATAACATGAAAAATATTGGATATTTTCCAGTGTAATATAATATGGCATGTATTATAACATATACAAATATTTCATGTAGTTATCACGAGATAGTATATCATTGTTTTGGGTAGAGAACGTGTAATACAACGTTACATGGAATAATGTACGTTTAGAATGCTCAATAATTACCCCCCTCCCCCCCCCCCCCCCACACACACCAAAAATAATGTTTAATGGGTCCATGGTCCAAATAATTAACTCTTGTTAATCCAGACTAAATGCTGCTCTATGGGATTTGTGTGTATCTCTTGTGCCAATCACACATGATGGCGCAATAGGTTGGCCTTAAAGGCGACTCCTGTGCAAAATTGGACACGGTATTACGGTGTTCATGATGTACGGTACCTACCCGTCGCGACCCATCGGTCCTATTCACGATGGCGTCTATCCCAGCAGCCTGCAGCCAGTCTTCAGAGCGCCATAGCCCATGTAGCCCGCAGCTAACTGCTCTTCGGTCACTCCAGCCTTCACCTGCTCCTCCGTCAGCTCGTGTTGGTTCACTGGGGCAAAAGGGGATTTCAAGATGGAAATATTTCAATAGTTGATTTCAATAATCGCCATTCCTAAACGTGCTTACTCTCTAATTGCATATTTTACTGAGGGTACTTAATTGTGATAAAGTGGTTAGCTGTCGACTCTTGCAGATAGATTCTGGGTTCAAGCTCAGCCCGGTTTGTACACCCTTGGACAAGGTGTAGTAAATGGGTATCTGACAGGATTTACTCCTAATCTACTAAGATGAACTAGCTTCTAGTGTTGAATATATGGCTGCTTAAGAGAAGGGTAATACTCAAATTCTTTCAGTGATAAATCGCACTTTGAAAGCGCTTTATACAAGCCGACTAATATCAATATAATAAATCACCGCTGAATAGAATGCCCTTGAACTCGGGAAATAGCTCGAGGATAATGAATGAGTCACCTCAACTTATGTGGTTATGAAATACGCCTAAATCTTAACGTTCCATTTATCTAATATCATGGTGTATGCCATCGTCATGAATTGAGGCCAAATGGTTCTTTGTCGGGTTGTAGGCCTACGTCAAGAACTCCAAAAGAAACTCCACAACTCCCAACGATATTTCACCGACCTTTCGTTATCATTAATGGATGCAATATTATTATGTTATTCAATTGTCTGACATGATTGTAACATCTGTAGATTTATAATCAATTCCGTTCTATTCTCACTTGCTACAAGAATATGTTGCTGACGCGTCCATTAACCCCTTGTGTGCTGGATACACTGCTCTTCTGTGTGATTGGCGTGTATTACTGGTGCAAACAGCACATTAAGGGTTAAACTGACTGATTATCTGATCAGCTCAGAACTATCTACACGAACATTCACTTACCCATCTCCTCTACCGGAAATCGGTTAACAACACCGCATCCTATCTTGACAGCACGGCCGACATGGGGGATAGCCTTCCTGGTCCAGGCTGCGGCGTCACGGAAGGCCTTTTTGAACCACCCGGAGGTGCGGACGAAGTCCTCCAGCTCTGCAGGTATTGGGAAATCAAACGACATACTGAACAAGAGAATGCCTGTCTGTCTATCGATTCTCCATGATATGCGTAGAAGGAAATGTCATCCCATGATGCACCGCGCAGCCACATTCGAATCAGTGTATGAGACCGCCAGCGGACATGACTACAGAATTAATTACTTATGGGACGACTTTCCCCTATATGCGATATAAAGGATATAGGTTAGTGTCAAGGAAACCAATATGGTGTCTCCTCGAATGGCCTGTGTTTGTCCTTTGCATTAGTGGATTCGTGAGCCAGAAACCCTGATTCGACTTCATCATGTTCATGGCTTTCCGTGACCTTCATTGTAGTGTTTAGTGTTTTGATGTGCTAATTCAGATACCCGGGTTCAAGTCCATGACCTACATTGTAGTGTTCAGTGTTTTGGTGTTCTAAGTCAGAGACCGGGGTTCAATTCCGTGACCTACAATGTAGTGTTAAGTGTTTTGATGTTCCAATAAGTCAGAGACCAGGGTTCGATTCTGCGACCTACAATGTAGTGTTTAGACCCAGGTTCGATTCCGTGGCCTACACTGTAGTGCTTAGTGTTAAGTCTGTAAGTGTTTTGTTGTTCTAAGTCAGAGACCCGGGTTTAGTGGTTGATGTTCTATTAGTCAGAGACCGGGGTTCGATTCCATGGCGTAGTAAACGAGACACTCGGGTTTAATTCTCACCAAAGAATTTCTTAATTCTTCCTATTTTCAGAGGTAGAAAGTAGATTAGCTGTCATATTAAGTACTAGTCTTAATTCCCTTTTACTCGCGTTGGAAAGAATAATAATGACAAACGAATTTTAAAAAGCGTAGCCTGAACTAAAACAAACACGTCTATGTCTGTATACAATTGGTGAAATGATTTGATCTCATTAATGAGCTCATTAATGTTCTCACAAGCTCCCGACCACATCAATATTAACCCATTGTCTGTCAGACAATGGCGCTCCATGGAATTTGTGTGTATTACTTGTGAGTCAATTCACATGTGGTATGCAAACTCATTTTGCGCCATTAGAGCCATTCTCATTGGACTTAAGAAATCGCAAAGTTAGAAAAATCGCGAAGTTAGGGTGAAAGTTGCCTAGCAACCGTGCCAACAGCCGTCTGAAACTTCGCATGAAACTTCGCAAGTCAGAGCGCGATTTTTCTAACTTCGCACCGTAACTTCGCGATTAGGGCCATTCTCATTACAAAAAATCGAGAAGTTAAAAATCGCAAAATTTTGCAATCGTGTTCACATTACACCAAAAAATCGCGAAGTTACGCGAAGTTAGAAAAATCGAGCACGCTCGATCGACCATTCCCGGCATGCAATTCGTTCCGCGCGAAGTTTGTTGTAAACATACACAAAATTGATTCGCTCGGTCAAGCTAGCTTCAAGCTTCGAATGCACGTACGTACGCGTACACGCACAATCGCCGGTGTCACCGCGTCAGGTGACCACCCCCGTCAGATGTCCAGATTTTTCTACGGTATCGTCAAATGGTCTCAGTAAAAACTAGGAACGCATACAGATTGTCGTTACCGCGTCAGGTGTCCAGGCGTCACCGCGTCAGATGACCGATCGCGTCAGATGACCAGATTTTTGTACATAACGTAGTCTATTCCACAGACTAGTTTTAAATTGAAATTATAAAGAAATGTACTACTTGTAGTATATTTTTTCAGACACTGTTTCATTTAATGTAAGCCCGACCGCGTCAGATGACCAGATTTTTGTACTTAATGTAGCCTATTCCACAGCCTCATTTTTAAATTGAAATCATAAAGAAATCTACATGTATATACTTGTAGTCTATTTTTCAGACACTGTTTCATTCAATGTAGGACCGACTGCGGATCAGATGAAAAGAAAACAATCCGGAGTGAACAAAAACAACAGCACAAACACAAATGTCACGGTATTGAATTAGATATGTGGCAAGTTAATTTCAAAGCTTATTATCATGTACATGTATTACATAAATAATGAGAGTGATACTTCTGCCTCAAGGTGTGTGCTACATTAAAAAAATCCCTCATTCGATGACGCATTTGACCTACAATATTTATCTTATGGATAACAAATGTTTTAAAGCCATTGATAAATGTCTTGCACATATCCTTCCTCATAAAAAAAAACATAAAAGGGTTAGTTGCTCCATATGTTGGGCATTGGACTAACCACATTATAAAGTCCTAAACATGTAAACAAAAATGGGTAATTGTCCTATATCATTTATCGAATGCAGGTTTTCAATGATGTTTATGCTAATTTTCACTCTATGAACATGTTGAACCTTTCCCCCACAATGCAACTCCCCTATACCGGTAAAGACAAAGACAAACTTTGCATCAGTATCAAGTAGTTCCATGAAAAGAATAATGGGAATTTACAAATGAATATTGCTTCCTTTTGGCAAAAGAACACTATTCTTAAAGTAAACCACCTAGATCATAAAAACATGATTTTGCAATAAAATACTAAAGATGCATTTAAACATTTGTCTTTATCTGGTGGAGCATACATGAATGTTGTATAACAAACGTGATTCTAGATATTTCAAACTATATCAATCAAACTAAACACAAAAATCAAAGAAAGATTATTTTAATGTAATGATGCAATCCAATTATAACTATAGAAATATCACTGAAGGTGATTATCACCCGCGTCTCCATTATTCCTTTGGCCATTCTCTGATGTGTGCTCAATATTCAAAGAGTAAATCATTAGCTTTAAAATGGCATACATGTCATCAAGCTTGGCCATCACGCCACAGATCAATGGGCATGAAATTTACGTTATTTGTGTGACACATATTTCAGACAAGTAATGCGAAATTCATGCCCATAATGATCTGTGACATGATGACCAAACTCGATGTTGCATGGCTCATTTTGAAGCCAATGATTTACTCTTCATGAAACAGCGATGTTTCTGTCGCTGCAGCAAGAGAAGCAGAGCTTTGAGTCTGGGCTGATGGCCAGGGCGTAGCAGGCAGGGGCTTTGTCTGTTATTTATTTATTCTTCTGAAAAAGTCGACAAACAAGAGGAAGTTGCCCCATGGGGGCATTTTTTGTTGGGGGGGGGGGGAGGCTACCCCCTCCCGGCTCCTTGCTATTTGTGTCCCCCATTCTAACAACTTAAGGTTCCTAAAACCTAAGGATGGTTCCAGTTATTTATTCTTGAGAAAAAAGTATTACCAGATAAAAGAAAATTCCCCCCTGGGGCGTTTTGGGGTCTACCCCCCTTTCCCCAGCCCCTTGCCACTTGTGTACCCCAAGTTTAACAAATAATGGTCCCTATAATCTCAGGATGATTCCTATCTACTTTGGTTAAATTCCAGTTATGTATTCTTGAGAAAATATCCCCAAATAAGAAAAAAAATGCCCCCAGGGGGCATTTGGGGGGCTATTTCCCGGCCCCCTTGCCACTTATCACCACACATTTGAACAAGGTAATTAGGTCCCTATTACTTTAGGATGATTCCTATTAAGGTTTTTCACAAAGTCCGGCCTTGCGTTTTCGCAAAGAAGTAAAAATAACATATGGCCCATGGAGCACTTTGGGGGCTGCCCCCAGGCGACCCTTAAAATATTTTGAGATGCCTCTTTACCTAATATTGTTCCAAATATAGTTTTGAACATGTGTGCCAAACTTGGTGATTGAAGACAAAAGTACACAATTATTCACCTTATCCAACCCACTATTATACAGTCCTCTCCTCAAAAAGCACGCACGCGCACGCGAATTTCGAGTTCGCTGCGCCGTGCTTCATCTCGCGTCAGATGTCCAGGCCAATCTGAAATACGGTTAGCGTGAAATTCATCCGAACATTTGAAGATACCATAGAAAAATGAATGTAGGAGGTAAATAAACAAATTGCTACGGTGTCCTCTAGTCATGCGATATCTACGAACAATACCGTTAATATGATGCCACTTTTTTCGTCCGTGGGTCTCTTTAACGACACCATAAATATTTTGGTCATCTGAAGCGGCAGTCATCTGACGCGGTGACACCGGCCGTGTACAAAACAGCAATCTGACGTAGTATTTTCCCGAAGGAGCAGGGCAATCCCGTGGTGTAAACATCTTTACAGTTCAACATCTTCCGTGACTAGGCTAGTCTAACATCTCGATTAGTTGTTAGACTCATCCCAAATAAGGTTAGTCCAAAGTTCATCTGTGACTACGATTAGATCTAACGTTAGCTTACCGGCACGTTTATTAATTTTCCGTGGCTAGTACTAGCAGCAGCTACCCAGTACTGCTAGTGCTACATGTAGTGCATAACAACGTTAAGCGCGTCAAGATGAAAACGCAGTGCGACTCTTCACTACAGACCAACTTTTTAAGACCATATTTATCAGTTTTTCTTAGTTGTAGAGTGTGTAGCGCAGTGCGGTCATCACCGAATTGATCTAGTTTAGTGAGTGCAGCTGCCGTCCATACAGTTTTGCTTTGACGTTCATAGATAAATAAACAATACACGGTAGAAACATGCAGTACTAGTACGACACTCCGCATCCGATATGACAGTAGTCTAGCCTGTATGCATATGTAATGTACGTAGTACTGGAGCGCACATATCAGCTGGCTACTCGATCGCGCGCTACTACATAGCAGACGCCGGAAGTCACGTGAATAACTTCGCGATTTTTTGCTGTGTGTGTTCTCATTGCAAAAAATCGCGAAGTTACGGTGCGAAGTTAGAAAAATCGCACTCTGACTTGCGAAGTTTCATGCGAAGTTTCGGACGGCTGTTGGCACGGTTGCTAGGCAACTTTCACCCTAACGTCGCGATTTTTCTAACTTCGCGATTTCTTAAGTGCAATGAGAATGCGCCTATTGTAAACACAATTGTAAAATTTTGCGATTTTTAACTTCGCGATTTTTTGTAATGAGAATGGCCCTATTGATGAAATCTTGCACACTATTATTAGCAACGCATAGACGATGCATTTATCTGGCATACAAATTGTTAACATGAAGACCTACCCTCTTCATAGATGTTACCCTCCTCCCTCTCCCCAATGGGCTATCCCAGCACGGTAGCAGCCACAAGCAAGACCAAAGCACATGTCATTACCAGCTTCATGTTGAGTGCTTGAGGGCTCACAAAATGAGAAATCAACTGCAGGTTAAAAAAGAAAAGCAACGAGAAGAGTAGAACATAACTTTCATGAACTACAAATTAAAACATGCATAAATAAACTTGGTTATTACCAAATCAATGAAACAATCGTGTTGACCTCAAAGACTATGATGATTCAGACCCTATTTCTAAAACTCACAAAGTTGTGTATGATGTAAATCGTTAAGAAATATGCTTATATAGAGTGGATTGACTAAGATAAATTCATGAAATAAAGATAGATTAAAACATCGGTTTATGTTTTTGTCGAAAGATCAAATGATACTAAAACATCACTTATTGAAGTGTTTTATTCACTATCTGCAATACATACACAAGAAGACTATCATCAAACGACCTATTTACGATGACAGAGGTCTGCTCTACAGACTTATTCAATGCCTATGAATGGAAACATGTAGGATTCTTACCGTAGTTACGATGACGAGATGAGGCTCAGACGAAGATCAAGAGAAGATTCGAATTAGAGGTCTTGTGACAAACTCGAACACAAGCCCCGACTTATATACACAATCACATGTTAAATCAAGTCAATAGACACAATGGGCATAAATTGTATAACGTTGTGTGAGTGATTGATTCAATAGGAACCAGGATACTGTACGAAATTGAAACGATATATCTCACAATTTAGAAAGACTCTACAATGATAGAATGTTTCCATATGTTTCCAAATTCAATATCTTACCAAACGGACTCTATATTTCTGTTCATTTACAAATCAGATATGTTACAAGAAGGACTCTTTGAAAACAATCACTAAAGAGTGTTTCCATATGCTTGATATGTTAGAATAGAAGTTATGTAATAATATGGACCATATGACCATACCGAGGAGGTTGCGGGCTTTGAGTGATTAGTGTTCAGAACGGAGCAGAATGCGAGAAGTTTAACCCTTTCGGTGACGAACCAGGAAAAGTGCATTGACTTGTAGCGCATATCTGCACCAATTGTACTGAGAAGGTCAATAGTAAGAGGTGTGGGTGAGGTGTGGGAGAAGGAAAGGAGGTAATAGGAGAGATAAGTAAGGGGAGAGACGGGATGGAATGAGATTAAAAGAACAAGAATTATAGATAAGTAAACGGAGATGAGGTGATATGAAAGAGGAAGGAAAGAAAAGTGGAAGGTGTGATATTGGAGGTTAGAAACAGAAATAGACAGAGTGATAGCGGGGACAAGAAAAGTAGTGGAACCAAAGGTGGGAAGGATGATTAAGGGAGAGAGAACGAGATAGGGGTAGAGAGAAAAGGAGGAGAGAGAGAGAGATAGACAGAAAGGGGAGGAGAAGAGAGAAAGAGAGGATAGAGAGAGATGGGGGAGGGGGAGACAGAGACAGAGAGAGGCAAATACAGAGAAAAATGGAGAGGGGACATGAACACACACAAAAGAGAAAGAAAGGGAAAGATTGAAAGAGAGAGAGAGAGAGGAGAGAGAGGCGGAGATAGAGAACGACAGAGAGAGAATGCCCGAGAGCGGAGAGATGCAAAGATCATATAGATAGATGGGGAGCAGAATAAAAGAGAAAGAAAATGGAGCTTGGTATTCAAGGGACAGATAACATGGAAAAAACATAGAGCAAAGAAGCTGCTAGAAATATTACTTTCACAATAGAGTTATTATATTACGCTATGCTACTACTACTACTGCTATTACTATACTGCTACTACTACTACTACTACTACTACTATTACTACTACTACTACTACTACTACTACTAGTACTACTGCTACTACTACTACTACTATTGCTACTGCTACTACTACTACTACTACTACTACTACTATTACTACTACTACTACTACTATAACGACTACTACTACACTACTGCTGCTGATACTACTACTACTACTACTACTACTACTACTATTGCTACTGCTACTGCTACTGCTGCTACTACTACTACTACTAATAATAATGCTAATAATATTAAGCAAATAATCAGCGTTGGTGAGGGTGATGGGACGAACTATCACTTCCGAGGCGATCTGGATGTAGCTATCTTTCCGAAGCGCAGCTGAGGAAAGATAGCGTATACATTCAGATCGCCGAGGAAGTGATAGCTCGTCTCATTGCTTGAAACCAAAAGTTGATTATTTGCTTTATATTCCACATCTGAAAACAACTATCTATACCAAAAATGACAATTTGACGTAAAAAGGTAATGTTTACTTATCTCCATGGCCCGAGCCGCTGCCATGGGGAACACGCGTTAGGACGCGCATTAGGACGCGCATTAGGACGCGTATTAGGACGCGTATTAGGACGCGCATTAGGACGCGCGTTAGGACGCGCGTTAGGACGCGCGTTAGGACGCGCGTTAGGACGCGGTAGATGTCAAATGATAGTCCGAGTGTAACGCACTTTTATTTCGCGCGTACTCAAAATATTAATCACGCATTAGGACTGTGAGGAGTGAAGAGATCAGCGAAACCAAAAAGTACTATCACCTAGAGTGTAACGAACTTTTATTCTCAGGTGATCTGATAGGAAAAACTACGCCTCATCACGTGATCAACTCTTGACCAATCATATAGCAACATTCTTAGTATGTGGAATATAATATGTACTACTATGACGACTACTACTATACTACTGTTACTATTACTACTACTACTACTGCTACTGCTACTACTATTATTATTACTACTACAACTACTACTACTACTACTACTACTACTACTTCTACTTCTACTTCTACTACTACTACTACTACTACATAATAATAATATTATGTGCTACTATGACGACTACTACTATACTACTGTTACTATTACTACTACTACTACTACTACTGCTACTGCTACTACTATTATTATTACTACTACAACTACTACTACTACTACTACTACTTCTACTTCTACTTCTACTACTACTACTACTACTAATAATAATAATGATAATAATAATAACAATAATATTATCATTATGTACTACTATCACGAATATTACTATACTACTGTTACTATTACTACAACTAATCATCATCATATTGATTGATTAGAGTGACGAAAGGTGTTTAAAACGAATATCAGATTAGATGAATTTAATCCTGACAGAATTGTTTGCCCATATTTTTGATAGGACCAGTGCCTCTTCTTGATGCTTGATTAATGATTCACGAATGATTGATTAAGGTAGCACTTTATGAGCTGTGATATCATGAGTATCAACACAGTCAGCAGCAGACATGCGTAGTAGTTGAGTGATCTAGAATTCCTGTAAAATCCGGAATGTTAAAGGTGAGGGTGTGAATGGATAAGAGGGATGGGGGGAAAACCGCTGGGTGAAAGCAAAAATAAAAGATTAAAACTAGAATTGCGCTGAATTTTTATCTTTAAAGTCAAAAGTAAATTCCGTAAAGAGAATGACTAGAAACAGACATAGATAAAATTTTAAGAAAAAAGTAAGAGAAAAGGGGAAGAAAATGAGAGGGAGAAAGGATGAGGGAGGGAGGGAGAGAGAGAGAGAGAGAGAGAGAGAGAGAGTATAAAAAAATTGTGACTGCTATAAAGTCGAAATGTTGAGGCAGAAAGAAGTTATGATCGAATCAAACAGTTATGCCTCATCTCTGCCTGTTGATATAAATAATCATGACAAATATAACATATGTCACCAACTGCCAAATGTACATGTTTTTCTTGATATAGAAGAAAATGATCGTCAGTTAATTTCTCCGCGCATCTACTGCCACTACAGAAGACTGGTAGTTGGGATCAACTCAGCTTTGCAACGAATACATGGGATTGTCATTTCTGTATAAGAAGTATTATCATGTCTTATCTCATTATTGTATGATGTAATTTGATAAACCAGGGAGGTGTTAGGAAGGAAGGGACACTCGAGCATAATCATGATGATACGTTTAAACATCTACATGGATACTAAAGCGTGCTCATGAATGTCAAAAACATTCCATCAACACGACAAGCTTTGATATCCCAATGCTCAGCCTCTACATTAAACGGATGTCGATTTGGAAATCAATGTTTTAAGGACAGGGTGTCAAATTTAAAATTTGGAATTAATCAAATTCCTGTTTAATTTCATTAGTCATTACATTTCTTATATTGTACATCAATGCTGTCGTATATGTTTTGTATATATTTTTTATATATTTCTGTATATATGTCTTATAATGTGCTTTTCGTGGTTTTCTTCCATGCTCTTGGAAAGGGTGGCATGAGAATTAAAACATTGAACATTGTTGAACACACCTTTTCCCATCCCATCCCCACATTTCGTACAAATTCACACAATGAACATATTATACGATGCAATTATGACAGAGCGGTATTTTCACCCATCCCCGTTATGACTCTGCAATTTTATGGGTAAGCAAACGTTATCGTCCATCAATATTTACCATTCAAAGGTCGTCTCATATTGTACTTCACAATTTAAAAGTTAATATTTAATCTAACATTGAACATTGAACTAACACACATTGAACATAGTTGTTCCAGGTTCCTCGCTATATATCTTCGGTCCTCGTTCTATATCTTCACAGACAACCACCATGGCTACTCCTCTCGTTACCCTGATCACGGGCTGCTCCTCGGGCATCGGGCTGGCGACGGCCGTGAAAATGGCCTCGGACCCCAAGAAGGGTTACATCGTCTACGCCACCATGCGGAATCTGGCCAAGAAGGGCGAGCTGGAGAAGGCAGCGGGCAGCGCTCTGAACGCCACGCTGTTTGTCCGGGAGCTGGATATCACTAAGGAAGCGGACATAGTCTCTAACGTGAAGTACATCGAGGGAAAGCACGGCAGGCTGGATGTTCTTGGTTAGTGCAGGGGGGGGGGCATTTTGTTTTAGGGGTGTAGGTGTAGCAGAGGCGGCTGTAGGATTGGGGAAATTTGGAGGGAGAGGGAGGGAGGGAGAAGAGGTCGGTTGACGACAGAGAAATTAAGTGCAGGGAGTAAAGAGGGGGGGGGGGGGAGGGGGAGGTGGGGGAGATTTTATGAAAGGAAAATGGAAAGTAGAGATGCTTGGCCATGACAGAAGAGAAAAAGAATGACGAAGAGAAGAAGGACAAGAAGAACAAGACGGACGTTGAAGTGGAGGAGCTTGGAGGAGAAGGAACAGTAGCAGAAGATGATAAACGGTGGGTGAGAGAGGAGCAAAAGAAGATAAAAGCAGTAGAAACTTTCTTTGGTTCCGTTTTATAGTCATCATTCAAAAAAACTCCCATAAATGTTCTCATCCTAGCAGACTATACCACCATCATGATTACAATGCTCAATATTGTAATGATGACTTTTGTTTAAATCGATTCAGTGAACAACGCTGCGTTCGGATACTTGGGTCCATTTGAGAAGATGACTTTGGCACATATGCAAAACATGTGTGACACCAACATAGTCGGCACCTTCAGGATGACCCAGGAAGTGCTTCCGGTCATGAAAAAACAGAGGTCAGGGAGGATCCTCAACATCAGCAGCATGGCGGGAGTTGATGGTGAGTATCGAGGGGGATGAGATGGCAGTATATCTGTATGATAAAGTAACTAAAGGCCCCCGTAGAGGTAACGGTTTTGTCACGATTCTTCTGTCGTAAGGCCCAGCGACTAAAAATGTGACGTCACATTCTTGCACAAATCAAATGGCCGGGTCCCGCGATTCAACCAGTCGCAGAGTCGTTCGACTGATCGCACCGTGTCGTATCCGGTGGCCTCTATAAGATGGATGCCATCTATATGCTGATACGAGTGACTGTCTGATGAAGACAAAACCAAACCTTACTTTCCTTCCACCGATGATTATCTACTTGATACCGACATGACATGAAATGGGTGTGAATGTGAACTGTAGAACCAAAAAAATCGTGTGATTGTTGGGGGGGGGGGGGGGAGGTGGAAAGAAGGAGAGGATAATGAGAACGAGGATATAGGCGAAAACAGGTATACACAGAAAGATGAGAAGGAGTAGGAGGAGCAGGAGGAGGAGGAGGAGAAGGAGGAGGAGGAGGAGGAGGAGGAGGAATAGGAAGAAAGTGAAGAGGAGAAAGGCAGAGGCTATTGAAATGGAACGGAACAGGAAACGTAAGTGCACGACAAAGACAACATCAACAGTCATGCTTAATTTCTTGTTCTTTTTAGATTACTGACACTAATGATCCTTTCCTTCATTCTCTTCTTCTTATTTCTGACTTGTCTTATCTTGCCGGCTTTACGTTCAGTGTGAACTTGTGCTGCTAATAATGTCCTTTTCTTAGTTGTCTTCCTTTATTGTCTGATCGTCTACCAGGCTTCCCATTCAGTGCGGATTTTGCCGTCAATAATAATATTTTCTCCACCTTATTCCTATGTCTTATCATCTTGCAGGCTTTTCATTCAATGTTTTTTTTTTGCTGACAATAATAATGTTTTCTTATTGTTTCCCCTTTATTGTCCATCGTCTTGCAGGCTTTCCATTCTGTGCGGTGTATAGTGCAACCAAGTTCGCCATGGAGGGGCTAACTGAGGCGCTCTTTCCTGAACTCGCCTGTTTCAATATCAAGTAAGATTTCGTTTGAATCGGTATTCATAAGCACTGCCGATTCCATCGCAGCCTTGTGTTCCCCACTAAAGCCAACACAAAATCTATTCACTGACTTATCATGTCTGAGATATAGAATAGCATAAGATCAATATGAACGATGTGGTAATAACAGTGAATAGGGCGAAGAACGAACGAGAGGGAGATATGAAGGCTAAATTTAGGAATTCCAAAAAGTAGGTAAGTGTCGATCGGATTGAAATAGGAAAACTGCCCTTTGGGATAATGCAAGGTAAAGTTTGTTAATGTCTGTTGAGAAATCGATGCTTTCTCTGTATGGTAAAAGTTCTTCGAGTTAAGTTTCTGGTGAAAAATATGCCAAGTGGTTTTATTCACATTTATTGGGGGTGAAGAATAGCAAATAACTTTTTTTTTTTGGTGAGAAAACGATGGAGGTAAGATTCTTAGAATTCCGTTAGAATGAATCCTTTCTTGTTAAGAATAATGTAAAAAAAAAAATGCCAATGCGAAAGAGCAAATTCTGCATTCAAAATGTTATCTAATATACTTCCCATCTCCCCCCCCCCCCCCCCCCCCCCGCCCCGTCAAGAATCTGCACAATATGCCCTGGTCCCGTGGCTACAAACTTCATCGACAATATGGATGAGAACAAGGGAAAGGACGTAGCGCCATCTAGTGACAAGACAGAGACTGACAAGGTGAGACCACATAATGAGGAGTTCATATGATAGGCAGAGTTGACAAATCAATGGTTATATCATCTCTTAAGTGCTAAATCAAATTGAAATGTATCAATTAAACGCTCGCACGTACCTTCTTCTCTCTTTATCATCTCTTATCTCAAGCAAGAAAGTTCAAGGAGAAATAGATAAGCAAGAAAGGCGATTAGGTGATCACTATTTTGGGACGGTAAATTGGTAACTCGGTCATTAGGCAGTGATGTTACAAGCTTACGTTCGTGCCATTATTTTGCATATTTCATATCCAAAATCGCAATTTGTTTTCTTCCAAGAAACTGAGACAAATGCTTTCGCATGCAATCATAGATAGAGAGGAAGTTTTCATGCTTTAGGTAAAATGTTGATACAACATCAAATTTTTTTAGCATGCACGATATAAATTATTTTGATGGAAGGAAATACTCCATAAAAGTAAGTAGGTGTAATAAAGGGGAAAATATTAGAGAATTAATTTCTTTGACGACAAGCAAAAATGTATCTTAAGTATACAAATAATGAACTATTTCAAAATTCATGTGCCTTAGCGCAATTTTGCATAAGTTATACGTACGGATCCCACGAGGCAGGAGGTTGGCTGGCATGCACATGATTGATCTAAATAAATCGCTTAATGATATGTGTGTTTTTTCCTGTTGTTGTTATACTTCGATAGCTATGTGACAGTTATACGCAGGAGGTGATGAAATTGGTGAATACCGCGCAGGGTAGTGACGATATCGCCGACGTCATCATTGACTGCGCAATGGCGGCAGACCCACCCGTGCGCCGCGGAACGAGCGACACTGTGAACCAGCACATGAAGGACCGTTTCGTCGACGGAGTCGGGCAGAAAGCAGCCCAGAACTGGAAGGGCATGATGGCGGCTCTGTCGAAGAAGTGACACTATGTAATATAATAAGCCACATTGGGCGGTTTGCTCGTCCAATGACATGGCTGGCCTGGGGGTATTTGGGCAGGAGAGAGGGGCGTTCTTACGGTGATCAAGCTATGTGTTATTGTTGATTTAGATTATTTCGTTGTCACACACCTTTCGAGTGAGCGCGCATGCTCGATGATAGTTGAGTATTAAAATGTAGTCACCATCTTATTTTGCACTCCACTAGCTCGTTGGAAGTCACCTATGGTTGACGTTGATGTTATCTTTCTTCTTCTTCCTCTTCTGATTTTTTTCTTAAAATAAAAACTTTATTCATGTTCTTTCACAGCATAAACATTGCAAATAAATGTACACGTGATGAATAGGACATTTATTCGATGAACAAAATACAATAGACATCAAAAAAAAAATAGCATAGATTTTAAATAAGTTGCACGTTCCTCCCCCTATCAAGAAACAAAATAAAACTTATGTTGCTGAATTGTTTTTGTTTCTTCTATTTCATACTGATATTTTAATTACCCTGAAAGGACAATTTATATTATTTTTCCATATTTTTTTTTTATAATCTTACGATCTAACATATTTTGATACCATTTGCCTCTATGCCTTAAGTTATATTTCTGATATTGTTAAAGTAAATGTGGGCAGTCGTCGCTGTGACAATGTCTAAAGGGGCAGTTCACAGCCATATCATATAGCTAGCCAAAGTTCAACTTCAATGCAAGCCCAAGAAAGGAACATATGCAAAGTGCTGCAAAGGTAATAAACTTTATCATGTTATAAGGAGAAATCAATAAAAATGGGAATATTGAAAGTAACACGTCAGTTAAGAAACCATTGCACCAAGTGCAATCATATCAGATTGGATGCATCAAGTAACATCAATTTATTGATTTATGAAGAATGTGTTTTGAAGTGAACTTTAACATTCTGATTTTAATCGTATATATTCCAATGAAATGTATGTCTTTGACATAAGTGAATCTGAAATATAATAGTGAATTGCTATAGTACATGTACTATAAGAATACATTGAAATAATGCAGAGAGTTGAATTAAAGTAGTGAGCTTGCTAGATATTATCATACAGTGAATTCGTTTGTTTTCTGAAGGAGAGTGAAAGTAGAAAGCACTGAAGAAGAAGAGGGAAAAGAAGAGAGGAAAGGGCGAACAGAAGAAGAACATCGTACAGAACAAAAAAAAAGGAGTAGGAGGATTGCCAGAATAAGGAGGAAAAGAAAAAAGGTAGAGAAGGAAAAGAGAAGGAATGAGAAGATGAAGAAGAGATGAAAAATTGTGATTTTTATGAACGGACCGTGAATATGCCGAAAGAAGTTGTTTTACAAACGTGATAATTTTCTGTACTTCTGTGCGAGATAACAACGAGAGTGCAGAGTAACCTCCAAAGAGATGATTAATGATATGTATTCCCCATAACATCACACAGATGTCGTGAGGGTGAGGGTGTCCCCTGTCAACCCCCTAAAGCTCCCTCCCCCCTTATACGACGTATGGTCGATGACGCATCGGCATGGTTCGAATAGCCCCGATTCGCTCTTACCTTGACTCGTGAGGCTGAAGACCGCCGCAGACGAAACGATCAGCACGATCCAATCAATCATACGACTCTGCGCCTGGCTGAATCGCGGGACTTGGTCATTCGAATAATGTGAACGCAGGTGACGTCTTATGGCCTGTCGGAGGCCCCCACGACTACAGAATCGTCGCCAGATCGTGGTGTTTGTGTTGGCCTTTACTCGGTATTTGGGAAGGCCGCAGTCATGGCAGTGGAGAGGTTACTGTATAATGAAGAGGATTCATAGAAATTAGAACAACTAAGAAAGGTTAGATGAATGAGTGACAGACAGGGAGGAAGCGGAGGAAGAGGGTGTGAAAGAAAAGAAGGGACGAAAAAGAAAGGCAGAAGAAAGACAAATTATATTTTTTAATAACGTATATATATTTTGCTGCCTTGAAAACATACTGTGCACGTGACGTAACCATAGCGAGAAGCCTCAGTGTGATCATACACAGAGGTTATAGGGAGACGTTGGCAAGAAAAGGTGTGGTGGATGCAATGAAAAGAAACGAAAAATGAAAGAGATTATGTCTCACCCAGTGTTCTGCATTCTTACTCCATTAGGCCTATACTAGAGAGAATCACAATACACGTAATGACAAATGGTAATAAAATTGAAATCAGCCGATTAAAAGGATAGTTCACCCTGAAAATAAGTTGGTTTCAATACAAGCAGACAAGCAGACACATGAAAGAAACATATTAATTTGATGAAAATCTGTTAGAGATAAGAAAGTTATGATTTTTTTACTTTTATTTTGTGACGTCATGTACGAGGTGCAATATTTTACTTAGAAAAACGAAAAGAGAAGGACAATGAATTAGCCGCTGTATGTGCGAGAGTGACAGAGGACATGAAGAAATAGGAATAAACCAGAGAGAGAGAGAGAGAGAGAGAGAGAGAGAGAGAGAGAGAGAGAGAGTGAGAGAGAGAGAGAGTGATAGAGAGAGAGAGAGTGACAGAGAGAGAGAGAGAGAGAGAGAGGGAGAGTGATAGAGAGAGAGAGAGAGAGAGATTGATAGAGATATAGTGATAGAGAGAGAGAGAGTGATAGAGAGAGAGAGAGAGAGAGAGAGAGAGAGAGAGAGAGAAAAGAAGAAAGAGAGGGCGACCGAGTAGCCTTGTTTCCAGGCTGTTTGACATTCCTTATCCAAACTCTTTAATAATGGGGTCTGGCTGCAGTAGACTAATCATTCTCTTTATTCTTTTCCAGCTAGCCCCACTGAGAGGAGAGGAGAATGCTGAAGTATCTAGTCTCATGAGTACCAGACTCTATTTTTCCAGTCTGGATTAGAAATGTCCAACAGGCTGGAAGTCAGCCTCAGGGGAGGGGAGACATGGGAAAAGAGCCTGAACAATATTACATGAAAAATATAAGGGTCCAGTTTGTAACATATCAAATGCAACAACGACTTAACGTTAAAATACAATAGAGTACCGAAGTGGTGTCGTCATATGAGCATGTTGTCAAGGCAACTGGTTCTAAACAAAGTGACTGCAGTAAGAGGTTTACTTGGTCCGACACGTTGTCTAGCGGGCTAGTGTCAGGCACTCTTAATTAGAGCCTTCACTGTGATCAACGCTGCTTGTTCTACCTACATAACTTAGAACCAGTTGTCTTGACAACATGCTCAAATGACGCCACATTTCGGTGCTCTATGTGAACAACATGATACTGTGTACATTGCCTCTCAGGCTTTCCTTTCTTTTGTACGATTGGAGTCATCTACGTATCCTCTTTCATTTGTCTACATAATCATTATCTTATTATAAAGCAAAAAGGAAATATACCACGTAAACAGTATTGATATGATCGAGTCACGTGATGTTCAAAATGACTTTGTCAAAATGCTACATCAGACTTCTGCAGTTACTATGCTTTAAATTTAAAGATCCAACCAGAAATCCGCATGAAATGTACATCAATATTAATTCAGGTAACTTCTTCTCTGCCAGACTTCATATTGCCCTATATGTTACGGAAAGTGTGTGTATTACCAGTGTAACAAGTGCCTCACTGGCGCATAAAGACCTAAAGACACGTTTGAATATCAATATTCTGAGGGGAGATCTTTACAGTTTTCTTATGTACTGTGGTATTTACACTTCTCTGTAGCTTAGGCATGCAAAGTGGACACGCCCCCTTAAAGGCTCAAGCACGGGCTTTCCTGTATGCTTGACAGTCGGGAAGGAGCCGAAGGGAGAGGGGCAGGAAAATGGGGTTGAACAACGGGGGTCAACTCTCCCCACAGGGAAGGCTCTGAGTGTTAGAGAGAGAGAGAGAGAGAGAGAGAGAGAGAGAGAGAGAGAGAGGGGGGGGGGGAGGGGGAAGGGGAGACAAAGGAAGGGAAGGGAGAGGGAGAGAGAGGAATAGAGAGAGATGGAGAGAGATAGGGAGAGAGAGAGAGAGAGAGAGGGAGTGAAGGGAGAGAGAGAAAGGGAGAGAGAGAGAGAGAGAGAGAGAGAGAGAGAGAGAACAGAACAGAGAGGGAGAGACAGAGAGAGATAAATAGATAGTGAGAGACAGAGGCAGAGAGAAAGAAAGAAACCGACAGAATCAGAGAGAGAGGGGTGGGCGGGGGCGGGGGTGGGGGTGGGATGAATGGGTATGAGGGTATGTGTGAGTGGAGCGGGGCGGCTAAAGGACGAAAGCCAAATCGCCAACCACAGCTCAATGCGAACTATGTGTATATCACTCATTATTATCATTATCATCATCACAAATATAATCATTTCCTCTGAGAAAGGGATGGGGACGGGAAGGTAACTGTCGACCTCCTTTCTATGTAAGCGGCGATACGTGCTGAAGCAACACCACCGCAGACTACACGAATCTACCACGATCCTCCAGTCGTAAGGACCTGCGACTGCAAACGTGACGTCATCATCTTGCACGAATCCCATGATTAAGTCCTGTGATGCTGCCAGTCGCAGAGTCGTACTGTTAATCGGATCGTGTCATCTGCGGTGGCCTGTAACAACACTCACTCCTACTTACAGCCCACTCTCTCCCTGCGCTCTGTCCAATCGTCATGCTTCTGCATGTGCTATATTTAGCGCCCGTTCCCACGGCCACGTCTATAAATATTCTTGTGGAGAGGGAGAAAGGAAGAGGAACGAGAAGAGGAAACGGATGGGGGATGAGGGGGGCATCTTGGATTTGATTGAGGTACAGGAATTTCTTGATATCGACATGAAGAAAAAGGATGTGATACAGAGAGGGGCAGTACAAAGACACCGTTGAGTGTACTGTCGAAGTATATAGTTAAACTCACTAGTTGTATACGGACCCCCCCCCCCATACACACACACACACACACACACACACACACACACACACACACACACACACTTTCTCTCTCTATCTCTATTTTTCTATAGGTCTCTCTTCAACTCGTGCGCGCAAACACATTACCAAACTCTCATATACGTAAAAAGGGGAAATCTGAATTTTTCCCTCATTGCGTTTCAATTGTAATTACAGCTCTTAATGATATACCTAACGATATATGATATACTGCGGTGTGACACCCAATGGTATAAACAAAATAATGTACGTATACATATATAGATTAATCAAGGGGAAATATCTTGAAGCTTTTGGCAATAATTTTCAACATACAGTACCTGACGAAATAGTTATAATCTGATATAATCAATGTTTTGAAGTTACTCTCCGTAGTAACAAGTTTACTTTATCAAACTATTAGAAAAATAAGCAGCGTTCAAATCTCGGCACGATCTTACCCCCCCCCCCCCCTTTCCTTATCTTCCTAACAGATCGATTAGTCATTCTTATTACTGAGGAGAACAACAAATCAAACTCTGAAGTATTTAAATACAAATGTTTTTAATTAATGAAGCTTCTTCTTTTTCATCAGGTTCAGACCTACAATTTTCAAAACTGGAAAACGTAAAACATATAAGCCTGTATAAAACCGTTTCAACAGTGGCTAGATTTTGGGTGAAAAGTTTACTCTTCAATTATATTCCGTACTGGAAACGGATGAGTCAATATGTATGGGAAACTGTCAGCATGGACGGTACTAATTGGTTGTGAAGGAGGCATGGATAAAAAACAAACACTCACTGCTGTAACGGTAGCTGAAAATGGAACTAGCCAACTGTTGTTTGCCGATATCTTGTACCGGTACTCGCAGACGACCCGAATTTGTGACGTGCGTACGCATGTTGTTAGCAAATTCCGCACGTACGCACCCACGCTTTATACGTACGGACGTGCGTCAATCACAAATCTTTCTAAGCCCCTAGTACAATGCACGTTGTCATTTAGAAAGACTCGGTTGTACGAAGACAAAACTTAACTTCGTGATTCTGCCTGAAGTGAACATGTACATTCTGCAATTGAAGCTTTTAAATGCTCATGTGATGTTAATTTTTGAGCTTTATATGCTTTGTCGTGGTCATGAAGAGTTGGAAAGAAAAATAATGTTTCGCGCCAGTACCCGGATCTTATAAAGGAGTTTTTTTTATCCATCATCAGGAAGAGTGGTAACTCCTTGCGACACTTATTTTGTGGAAGGGTGAGAAGTCGTTCCTTTGATATGTGAACAAATGTGATTTGTAAGCGTTCAAACCAGCCTGCTAGCTAAATATATCACATTGTGGAAATGTTGTCTAGATATTTCGTCACGACATAAAGGATATATTTTTCGGATTTACACGCAAGCAGCTCTGGAGTGTGTGGATCGGCATCATCGGCGAATGGAGTATGTTTTTGGCGTGAGGGCTGAACTTAATTTCCGTCATTATAAACGTGAAGTTTGTGAACTTTCTACAGGAACCAATCTCGCAGCCGGCATAAGTAGAAAACAAATTTGATAGAGCTGCATTTTGTCTGGCTAAAGAGGGAATAATCATCCACGTCTCACTTTGTTAGGTCAACTATAGAGATTGGTCACCAACGGGAGCGTTTTGGTTTGATACTGGGGAGATTTAGTATTGATTGGTTGAGTCAGGACGTATGCGACCAGGCAGCTACAGCTATATTGGGACTACGTGCATCATGGATTCAGACACGCAAGCCCTAGCTCGGAGCATCGAGCTACCCGAGGAGTACAACCCGGGACGGTCAGACCCCGATGAAGCGAACTCCACCCGCGGGTCGCTATCCGACTTCAGCAGGACCGCGACTTGCTATCCGCTGTTCTTCGCCAGCGGGCGGACGGAGACAACGGATCGGACGGGTTGCGAGCACAGCACCTCATCAACCCGCTCGTGCTTCAAACGACAACGACAGGGATACTTCCTGATCTCCTTCATCAGCCTCATCGTCCTCGCTGGATTGGCGATGATCTTCGTGGGATACTACCTGCACAACCGGGGATATTTACTCGTCGTGGGGATCATCTACCCGTGGGTGGTGGGAGTCCCAACATGCTACGTCTATTGCCAATACCGGGGAACTCGGCCGACCGGGAGGAGGCGAGGTTCGACGATAGCTCTCTCGTCCGCTATGAGCATAGAGGTGCCACCCCCGCAATATGAATGTCGTCACCAGTTCACGTCCGTAGACTACTCGTACACCCCACAAACCGGTTCCTGGCCAACCCGGGCTCCCACTAGGTAGGTTTTCAACTGTACTTGTTCCTAATTCCACAGTCCCGTCTTGGATAACAGAAGAGCGTGTTCGTAATGTGCCGGGAGGATCAGACACGTTAATGCTGCTTTTGATTCACGCTTTTGTCGGGAAATAGAAACGGAGTGCTTATCACAGCTGGGAAAATGTGGATTATGTAGATTAAGATTCACACGTCGACAAAAGAAGTGACTCTTCGAGGATTTCAATATAGGAGTGTATGTGAGTGTGGGGGTGGAGTGGCGGTAGGGGCGGGGGGGGGGGGAGGGGGGGGGGGGGCTACAGACATGGTGAAATACACACGTCGCAATCTACGAGCCAACTATCCAGAGGGTATGTCGTATATGAGTCATGGCCGTGCTGTGAGGCTGAAGGCAGACAGGGGGGAAATCGTGACACTAAACACGCCAAAGATTAGGAAACAGCAACATTAATACTCTCAAGCTATCGATGACATTCGATCACATGCAACACGCCATTATAATGTGCTGTACGCTTCACATACTTTGGGGAATTAAAGGGAAGATTGACCCTGAAGTTAAATTGGTTTTGACCATAGCAGAAAAATCAAAGCAACATATTGGTGAAGGTTTGACGCAAATCCGTCAGAGGATAAGTAAGATATGACTTTATGAAGTATAAGTGTTATGATGTCACGTGCGAGTTGCTCTTCCATCTGCAGTATGCTATATGATTCCATAAATTGATCTTATGGAGGAATAAGTCTTTTTCATAGACGTATGTGTGTATAATGAAATATCAAATGCACACGTAAACTGTATATATTCTTTTGAGAAAATTGACATTTTCAAAAAGAATTAATACATAACATATGAGAGAGGAACTCGAACGTGACGTCAAAAGTCAACATTTGAAAAATTATATCTTTCTATGACGGATTTTTGTCAAACCTTCACTTACACGTTTCTTTAATGTTTCTGCTTTTATCAAAACAAACCTAGCTTCAGGGTGGTCTTTTCCTTTAATGCATAAGAGCCTTATGCCTTGTTGGCACTATACTGCGACATTGAATTAACTAGTTTGAGATGATTGAAAGCCAGAACAGTAGAGGTTTTCTTTTTCTGCTCTTTTGATCATCATGAAAATTATGTTCAGTTCCGATTATTTTCCATTAAAACAACATGACAAAATATACAAACAAAATTAGTACATAGTTATATGGAAGGACCCCAATGGAGCTTATTTTATGGGGGCCCTGTGCACATGATGTTCTAATATTTCACTAATATATAGTGTTTTGCTATAAAATACCACAGAACAACTTAACAAAAAGAAGAAGATAATACAACACAATGAACTACAAGTGTTTTGTAAATTTATGTCAACAAATTTAGTGGATAGCCTTTCTAGCATGCGCTGATTTTCAAAGGGGTCCACATTGTAAGAAGGAATCCAAATTGTTGTTCCTCTTGTTCTTCTTATCTTCTTTTCAATCTGCTCTGTACCTTCATTCAGTGTTCGTTCATGTTCTTTGATTTACTTATATCATTTTCCTTTTCTCTGCTTCTTTCTCATATTCATTTTCCCCTCTCTTCTTCATACGCCATACTTCTTTCTTTTGTTCTTCTTGCATTTGTTACGGCACATCGTGTTTTCCCTCGCCTTTCTCCCCCACAACCACCCGCTCCTCTTCGGTGAGTGGCCCACAATGGGCAATTCATCATATCATCTCACACAAGTCTTTTTTCCCCCTGTCTACATATTTCGCCCCAGGGTCCTATATCATAAAGATTTGCAATTGATCTTAACTTGAATTGCGATTGGTGTAAATCGTAACTCTGTACATTTGAAATAAGGGATTGGACTAACGATCGATTCAGATCAACCCTAATATTCTTTTAAGACGAGGCCAGAGGTCTCAGGGCTGGGATTAATCGTTTTATTTACCATGGGTACACAGGTTTGTAGAAACTGAATGGAATTTGAATGACGTGGTACTGATAGGGTTAACGGTTTGAACGCACCATGCTCATAGCCTGCTATCCAGGCTGTTGGGCATTTCTACACCAAACTTTTCAATAAACGGGTCTGGCTCCAGTAGACTAATCATTCTAAATGTCATCGTCCGCTTCTCCACATCTGCGATGGATAGAGAAATAAAGACAATAATTAAGTGACTAGTCTAAGAATTCGAGACTCTATTTCTCAGTGTGGATGATAAATGCCCAACAGCCTGGCAACCAGGCTATATCGAAAGTGTGGTTACTTGAGCTAAAGCAGTATGTGCTAATGTACCCTGCTCTGCTCCGCATATATACTGTATGTACTGGTTTGGCTGCAAGCACAAACTCAATCATTCTACCATAGATGCAGCAAATGGGTCTGTAAGATAGACTAATACCTTAACGCTCTCATTCCCATGTGTAATAAAGTATGTTGTAACATAGGATTAGCATTGCGTGGTATTGAGAGCGTTAGCAGGATGGTTGCGTCTCAAAACAACGAGGTCTAGCGTAGTCTCATGATTCAGACCCTACAAGCTGGCGAAGTACACACGCCTTATCTTTCAGTCCCAACATATCATATCGGTCGCGCGTTTGCCGAGATACGGAGTTGTGTTAATCTAATTATGCGTATCATCACGAGCTTTCTCGAAGCAGGACGGACGTGATTAAAGGCCGGGGGACGGACTTGTCTTTGACCCACCAGATACCCCACCAAAATGCCTGTCAGCGCTTCTCGAGAAATCCACAATGTCTCTTAAGACTACAGACCGAGTTAATTAGGTTTATTTCGCCGGTGTCGCGTTTGCGTTGGCACGCAGTTAACGATCAAAGTCTGTGGGTGGTTTCTGGATCGGTCCTAACGATTCAAATTCATTTACAATCGTTCTCCAATGAGAAATCATCGGACCTCGAGTTTGTCGAGGAAGTTTGACAAATGTGGAGTAACATTTTCGCCTCATTGCACTGTGCTTTTTCGCACATCGTCATGTCTGAACTCGTGATGGCATTTCAACGATCTACATCACATTTAACTACGGGACGAAACATTGCTTGGAGCAGCTGTGCTATGAGGGACACACTCGATCGTACGTTAAATTCATCCCGACAAGGCCTCGATGAAAATAGACCTAAAACGGAAATGTCACTCCCAGCGAGCACATTTTCCCATCCTAATTCTAGCAGAGAGCCTGTGATCGTCCTTTTACAATTTAATATCAGGCCTCTTCAGGTGTAGGCTGATTGGAATGTGACTTTGCGAAAATTGGCTGCTTCTTCATTTATGCTCCCCCCCCCCCCCCCCCTCCCCCATCCCACTTCTCCCTTCCACCCTTTCTTCCCCCAGTGGTAGAATGTACCTCACTCAGACTCTATCTGTGATCGATCACCCAATATCAGAAGAAGGAACTTCGATTACAAAGTAACCGAAGGATTTGAATGATACGCTATAATGACCAGAGTACTTCTTCAGATGAAAGTCATCCATTTTTAATGTTAAGTTTGTGTATTTCAGAATCAAACGTGGAGCTAATCTTTGTATCATTGCACATGAACTGAGGATATTTTGTTTATCACTGTCCTTGCATGCCGCTAAATGAAGACATAAATCGTCAATTTAAAGAAAAGAAAACATATCCCAGATGCATGCTGGTGACCTTTTTGATGTGTTTAAATACGGAGGATTCTACTAAGCATAAATAGAGGGTATAGACATTCCAAGAAAGGACATCGTTTGCGCGTCATGTTGCAGTCTGTTCTTTCAATAATTGAGTCTATGTGGGTAGACTACATTGATGTGTATGTAAGTATGAATGTATATATCAAGCCAAATTCGGCAGAATAACGCTCAAATAGGTCGTTTGACACTGTCTTTTCAAACATATGCAGAGTGTTTTAGAAAAATGAATCCCATCTAGTCACAGGTGAATACAAGAAAACACGAACTGAAAATAGACACGAATCTCGGTCTCGAGGCCCACTTAGAGCAGGTGTTTCCGTGACGCGTCACAATGTTTGTGTTTGTAAGATATTTGGGGCTGAGTTCAATCACCTCCGAACTATCCGTAGGCTAGGATGTGCTGGACATCGATCTTGGAGTTGCTAATCAACCACTTGTCTGCGTGACCTTTCAGTAAAGTTCTCTGCTGGCCCTCTTCTATCTTACGATCCATTTAATCCGAGATAATTCCCACGGACATTCCGAGCATCGCATTGTTCCATTGTCTTAATCGCTACAGATTAACAATTATCTTAGTCACTTCATAATAGAAGCATGGCACGCGGTATGACAGACTATGAACGATATTAATCCCGCAGAAAAAAGTCACAGTGATAGTTGTAATTACAATGATATAGCAAACATGTTTAGGTGTAGCAGATGTAATGACGTGCGCCTGTAATTCATAAAGACAACGGAAAGTTAGAAATCTGCACAGGTTCGAGGTTCGAACTCGGGCCGCGTCTTTCGGGTGGCGGGGAAACATGGCCATCCCTGACATGAGACGCGAATACTCATGTATGATTGAAACACGTTTGAATACCCTCATTGAATTCACACTCACATGGAAAGAGGACAAAGATGATGAAGGAAACGAAGCAAATTATGAACTTAAAGGAGGGGGAAGGATGAAGAGGAAGAAGAAGAAGAAGAAGAAGAAGAAGAAGAAGAAGAAGAAGAAGAAGAAGAAGAAGAAGAAGAAGAAGAAGAAAACAATAATTAAGAAAAAGGAGGAGAAGATTACGAAGAAGACGCATAAATGTCTACAATAAAGAGTTTTCAGAATGCCACCACTGCGACAGCAACTGTGACTGTGACTGTGACTGTGATTGTGACTGTGACTGTGATTGTGACTGTGACTGTGACTTTGACTGTGACTGTGACTGACAGCTGCTCTTATATGATGCGTACGGGATTGCGTCACGTCTACCTGGGCCCTGTCTCATACGAAAAATTGCGATTAATTGCAACTTGACTTGCGCTTGATATCAATCGTTATTTTGTACATTACAGATATAGGATTTGAGTTGCGATCAATTCAGATCTATCGTAACTATTTATAAGATGGGGCACTGGATGATACAATAGGTCATGTAGATTAAGTGTCACAGTCAAAGCCACCGTCTTGGCAAACGTGAACTCTCTATTGACAACAATGACAACAAAGTGATTAGATGGGGCCTCGTACATGCCACATGTCCCGTTGTGCCAGTAGACGAGTGCGACTGTTCTTCTGCGGTGTCCGTGATGATATGTCATTGTCAAGATATCATGAGTAAGTGATATCATGAGTACAATGTACTACCCAAGAACTGAACTTGTTCTCTATCATACAACGACAAGACAGCAATGTCAACAAGACAACTGGAAATGACACATTGATGATGACCCAACCCGGCCTCAAGGACAGGCACGACCCCCCCCCCCCCTTCCACACACACTCACAAGCAAACACATACACACACACACACACACACACACACACACACACACACACACACACACACATATATATATATATATATATATATATATATATATATATACACACAGCAGTCACAACATCATATAGAGGAAAGGGGTCATATTATGTAACTTCAGCCTATTTTCATCATAAGTATTTAGCCCTTTGTGCGCCGGAGAAAGTGATTCGCTATGTGGAATATGTGTACATTACTGTGGAAAACAATACTCATGCGGTATGGCGCACGAAGAGAAGTTAAAAGTTGAATGTGAAGTGAATGCGGAAGTGACAGTCTTGTCTACACATTGATGGTAGTTCACTCGTGTCTGCACACCAGACGGTCGACGCGCGCGTTGGTCTCATCATGATGTCTTGAGTATACGCGGGAGCCAGACACAATGTTTTATCTGCAAACATTCGCAAAACATGATGTTGAGCAGGAACTCCGAATTTTCGCACCGGGGTTTTGGGCGGAATCCTCGTTAGCACCTCGCTCCACTCGAGTAAAGAGAGAAAGAGAGATGGTACAAAAATATCCTCAACGTGAAAATAAAGATTTTGAGAGATCGGAACAGGTGTAGAAATAGATAGCAGTGTTGACATGTCGCGTGCATGCGCGTGAGCGTAGGGTCATTAAAAGTAACGTGAGCGTGTCCTGTCGCGCGTTCGAATTAGCCAAACCGCATACGGCAAGCAATTCAGGCAAAATTTGAGATTAAAAAAATATAGGAAAACACACATAACACATACCAGCTCTCCTATACATGCTAGGAAAGTTACAGTTGAATGCAACTGTGGTGCAAGGGGGCGTTGAATGCTTGGATTTTTATTCATCTTGATTGCAAAAAGGATCGCCCAGGAATGCACTTGCTGACGTGACAATAATGTGTCGGGAGAGGTGGAAGTTAACTTATGCACCAAGCTCGTAAAATCGTGTGAAATGAAATGCTTTATATTAAACTAATCGTATTCAATGAAGAGTTGGAGTAAATGTTTCCCAACTTCAATTAACGCCCCCGTTCTCAGAAGAAAAACGCCCGTATTCATCGGAGGACAGTGTGGTTGAATAATGTAAATGAAGTAAGCAGAAGTTAAAGAACATAATAAAAAATGATACAAAATTGACAGAAAAATCAATTTGACACTGTAAGATATAAATACTGGTGATATGCTTTATATTTGTTTCAGATATTTCACATCATTCTGACGTAGGAATTGAAAGCCTCTTCCAAATCCCTGCTTAAATCGAAAAACCATACATCTAAATTGGGACTGTCTGCAGCCGATAGAAATGCTAATACATATTTGATGATGATTACTATTTTTCTTTGTATCCCCTCCCGACAGAAACGGAACCTCAACATCGCCTGCGACGATGAACCACGGAACGACGACCACGGTGAACGGGAGTTTCTCGATCAGCATATCATGCGACGAACCTCCGCCACCATACGAGGAAGTCGCCGGTCCGGGATTGGCACCATCTCGATGATGGCTGCGACGATCACGACGTTGTTCGTCTCGTCTCGATGTCCGCGGTAATGTGATCATTACGATCACGGAAGACGGTTATCATGCGAAAGTGCACTTACCGTACGTTTGACTTCCGATACCGATGGCAGATCGCGAACGTACATGTACGATGGGTATCAAGGTATATGCCTTTGACGTTATGTATACATCATCTTATTTCACGCAACATCGTGGGATTGGCATGGTGTAGTGGATCGTTTGCCTGACTCTTGATAAGTAGGGTATGAGTTCAACCCAGCAGCTGCCACTTGTGCTCTTCAGCATCCGAAGCAAAATATTTTAGGGCGCATGGCTGCTTCGTACCAAGGTGATAAATCGGGAATTGGTAGAATCCATTGATCCAGTGACTAGGATGGTAATCATCCACGGCCCTCGGGAAAAAGCAGTGATCTCACTGATGAGGCTACCCTGGGTAAATAAGACATTTTTTTTATCGTTATCATAATCACTAATAACGAACTTGATTCATGGAAAGTGGAGTGCCGAATTGTGACGTCGTACAAGCATGTTGCCAAGACATTATACATTAACTACATGGATAGAGCAAACCTTAATGAAACAGCAGTGATCATAGCGGTGATTGACTCATTAGAGTGCCCGACACTAAAACAATGGCTGACCAGTGAAACCCGCACTTGAGTGATGGTGCTTAAAACCGGGAACATGCATACCAATGGATATGACGACATCACTTCGGTTCTCAATTATATGTTCATGCCAGCATTATGCGTCTTCTGTTCCCTTTCCCATGTGTACGTTCTCACGGACTCCCACCATCGCGCCAATCATGTCGCGGGTCGGGAACACGAAAGGCGAACTACCAGTGGCAACATGGTCCAGTGTGAATGCACCGTATCGTGATGATGTGTCTATTTTTTGTTGTGATCATACCGATACGAAAGCTAACTCTGAACACCTCTCGAGGTGTCCGCGCATGTGTTCGGTCTTGCCTGGGGGTGGGGAGGGGCTTGTTCCCGCTCGCACATGTGTGAATGCACCTTATGATGATCATGATAATGTTGCTCATTTTTGTCGTCGATCATACAGATGCGAGAGCTGATGCTGAAGCAGCGTAGAGGACTATTTCTGGTGTCAGTAATTCGGTTGAGGAAGTGTTGCACTATATTCGTCTTCAAGTAATATGTTGTGATGTGCTGAACTGAACGCGTTGGAAAATCAATGAGAAAGTGCAGAGTGATACGACATGTCTCT
Source organism: Arbacia lixula (assembly GCA_963669155.1). Taxonomy (NCBI): domain Eukaryota; kingdom Metazoa; phylum Echinodermata; class Echinoidea; order Arbacioida; family Arbaciidae; genus Arbacia; species Arbacia lixula. The sequence continues at coordinate 16,025,864 of OZ022579.1, read as the reverse complement.
TGATTTGCAGGTGATTTGACGAATGATGCAATTTCGATGTGGAGGTTTTCCTGTAATATTCCGAAACTTAACTCTTGTATGCACCATTGATGCGTTTTTTGCAAGTAATACACGGAAAACGCATACACAGCAGTTTGTCTTGTAGACAAAGGGTTAGTGCATGGGGCCGTAATGTCGTTTGAATTTAACTTTGTTTGCAATGAATAAATCACATTTGAAGAGCTATTTATTTATTCTAACATCGAATACAGTCACGTGTCTGGTTTGATGTTTGTTCTGAGAGGATAGAGTAGGTGTGTATGAAAAATATTTACATTTTAGTAACATGATGTTACGTTTCCCCTTCGAGAAAAAAAATGATAGGCCTATTCATACAAAATAGACGGAGACAAAATGATTTGAATGAAAAGAAAATGAAAAATGTTATAGACCATTAATATTTATGTGATAGTTGTCATAATAGAGGTGGGTGGGTGGTGATGGTGATGACGATGGTGGTGGTGGTGGTGGTGGTGGTATTGGTGGTGGTGGTATTGTTGGTGGTGGTGGTAGTGATGGTGGTGGTGGGGTTGATAATGGTGGTGGTGAAGATGATGGTAGTGATGGTGGTGGTGGTGGTGGTGGTAGTATAGTAATGGGGTCGTGGGAGTGGGGGTAATAGGGGTGATAATGATGATGATGAAGATGGAGGTGGTGATGGCGGTGGTGGTAGTGGTGTAGTGATGGTGGTAATTGTGGTAGTCGTAATGGGGTCGTGGGAGTGGGGGTGGTAGTGGTGGTGGTGGTGGTTCTATCGTGGTGGTGGTGGTGGTGGTGGTGGTGGTAGTATTGTAGTGATGGTGGTAATGGTGGTAGTAGTAGTGGGGCTGTGGTAGTGGTGGTTGAAGTGGTGTTGGTAGTAATGGTGGTGATGATGGTGGGATATTTAGAATGGAAGATGTGACGTTAGGATGAGATGTGTGTGCATATGACATAGAGCGAGTGTTAAGGAAAACGAGACGGTAGTGGGCAACGATAAGAAAACGATGAAAAGACAGAAAGAAAGAGCAAAAGAAAAAAATTACCATTTCATCCCGATATCAAGGATTTTGTCCTCGGAATCAGTACGGCAATTTATTTATGCACACAGAAGTCACAGTGAGAATGGCAACCTATTGCCCCACCAACTGATGATTTTGTGACAGAATCGGATGGTTTACATTTAGGCCCCACAGGGATAGTCTAGATGTGGCCGAGGTTTAGTCTATGTTTGATACGCATAAACCTACGTGGGTGCTTAGGAATAATGGCCAAAGACACTCAAACCGTCCATCTAACCCTCTCAGTACAGACCATTGATAGTTCCATGTCAATTATAACACAGTTTATCGCTTATGGGATTGAGCGAGATAACGTACTTCACTGAAGTAAAGTTTGCCGAATCTAAACACAACAAAAAAAAAGTAAGTCCCCCCTCAGTAAAATAGCATAACTTTTGATCGAAAGGCTTTTGAGCAAAATGATTTGAGAAGATTGTTCGTTAACTTATTGACCAACTTCCGTGTGAAAGTCACATTAATCTAATCATTCATGCTTGACTGAGCACACATTAAAGGCAAAATTGTCATTTTTCAAAAGTCACAAGGGTGATGTTTATGCCGTTTTAACAGTACATTTTGGCATTTCTTGTGCATTTTGTAAAGTGTATTCGCTCAACTATGACATGATAATTATTTCTTATGTTAAAATAATGGGTCATGTTACATCTTTGTCAAAATATCTAGAGTTTTATTTTTTCACAAAAATAAAGGGTTTTTAAAAATTTCAAACTCAAGAGGGATAAGTATTTTTTAAACGGTGCTCACTCAACCAGATATTGTATGTTTTCTAACTGTATACATTTCAACAATTTGATATCAAATATGTCTCTGCTCTCGAATCGACAACCTAAAGTAGTGTAAATACATTATGATGTACACGTGCTGTCAATTGTTAACAGGGTAATGTTGGTAAAAAAAAATATTAATCAAGTAAAAAGGTTTGAAGACAAGAAACACATATCAGGTTACACGGCCAACAAGCTCTCGAAGTAAATTGTACATATCCAAATCAACTTGTCACGTGCCAAACGCTAACTATAAATTAATATTTAACGATGACAAACGCAGATAACAAGCATACGCATTACATTCCTGCATTCCATTCCTTCATATCGTTATCGCGCGTTAATATCGTTGCAGTCGGCGTGTCTACGCGTCTAAATCTCCAACACAATACAGCGGTATTAATAATTGCGCATGAAATTACTCTTTTTATCGCTATCATTTCCGCGGGATTTTTATTACGTATGGGATTAGCGGGGCAGACAGTACCCAGCGAATCCGGGAACACTACACCCGTGGATCATTAGTCACGTTCAGGAGAGTTCACCCACAGGTCTCGTGTCACGAGCGCATTTGGAAGTTTCCTTAACTCGTTACGTGTGCCATGGACGCACTTTTGACACGGATATCGTGCACGATTAAGAACGAGCAGTATGTTACGTGACGTATACGAGGTTAATGCTGATATTGTTTCGATATATAAAGTGCGAGTATGCTTTAGTCAGTGTAATGTAAACCGGGACCTTGCAGCTTAACGCTCCAATTAAAAGAAATCACGCTGTTTAGTTTGCTAACTATCCCAATAGGCCGATGATTTGTTTCAATTTGTTTTATTTGAAATAGTCGTGACAGTGCGATACTTGATGGTATTGATGGGTTACATGATGCTGGTGCTGTAGGCTCTATTAATCCCCCCTTCACTCTCCCTCTCCTCCCCCATCTCTCTCTTTTTCTCTCTCTCACTCACTCTCTCCCCCCCCCCCCCCCCTCTCTCTCTCTCTCTCTTTTACATGCTCTTCCATAAAGTAAGAGGCCGGCTGGTTACGGCTGCACGCTATCTATGTAGCATTATTCACTGTCTCAAAATAGCACCTTTTCATGACGCAGCCTCACGAGTACATATTCACTTGAAATACAAAAGAAGCCGTTGCGGCTCCCCAATGGAGCATGTTACCCTCAAGAGCCCCTCCATTATAAATTCATATACATATTATAGGCCTATGTATTGTGAAGCGGGGTTTGGTGTGTTTTAAGATTAAAGTATTCCTTCCTGGGCTATGTTGCACAAAGCGTATAGGTTTCCAATTAATGTAACTTACCGTCAATGATCACTATCATGCAATGAGCTCGCATTGATACACCTGTTACCATGGAAGTTACCTTTTACGGTGACTTACAATAATTGGAAATCTATAATGCAACATGGCCCTGATATTCTAAATTCAGACAAGATTGACATCCATGATTATGGCAGAACGGCACAGATTAATGGGGCCCATAAAGTCTTTATCACTCTTACCTTTACCATGTTTACCCTTAACTTCGCAAAACACCATAGCGTACCGAAGTGATCACCCGCTGTTTCCTCTACCCGCATTGTTTAGAACCAGTTGTCTTGATAATGATGTTCAAATTACGTCACACTTCGTTACCCTATTGTCTTCATCACTCTCACCTTTACAAAACACCATTGAGTACATAAGTGGTATCGTCATATGAGCATGTTATCAAGACAATTGGTTCTAAACAAACTCACCCCAGTGAGAGGTTTAGCGGTCCGATATTGTCTATTGGGCTAGTGTCAGGCATTACCATCACAGTCCTATATGATCACCGCTGTTTCCTCTACCCGCATTGTTTAGAACCATTTGTTTTGATAATGTTCAAATGACGTCACAATTCGGTACTCTATGTAGCCATGAATACAAAACTCAAATCCCAAATCATTCTCCCTGTTTAGAAGACACCGGTAGTACAGATAGAGTACGGTTAAGTGCAATATCATTGCCACTGTGGATTACGGCTATCCGAAAGGGAGGGTGAGACAGGAAAACTCCGCATGATGTCAAACATAATATGTAAATGTAAAATCATATCTAAACATTTCGGATGGGGAGGGGGGGGGGGGCGGGGTGGTGGCAAAAAGCTCCGGTAGAGACCACAAATGGGGGGCACAATTTGGGTATTGATTGGGAAAGTCCCTACAAGAGAATTGGACATGTAGGGGGGAAAGGAAAAAATCCTTGTGGGAGAGCGAGCGAAAGATGGTTGGGAAAAGCACGTCACATCACGTGTTTGAAAAAGCAGGCGTGGGTAGTGAACGGAGATGTACAAAGTTAAATTGGGAAAGGTGGGAGGGGAAAGGGAAGAAGGAGGGGAAGAAGGGACGTTACAAAACGTGTTGGAGAAGTGCGTTAAACTGTTATTAACCTAGTCTTAGTCATGACCGATATCAGACTTTCCGTTGCTTCATTTAATTGGTGCACTTGCGTAGTGCTGCATTGGCACGTGAATAGTTCATCATGCGAATAGTTTACCATGATTCAACGACAGTATTTATCGAGACTGCATCATCACCTCCACCATCATCATCATCATCATCATCATCATCATCATCATCATCATAATAATAATAATATATGGTTTATCATGTAATAGGTACTCTAAAATTTCACGTTTTAACAATGCTTCAAGAGTTCGACACAGAAACGGATGTCACGTCGAAACTATAATCCCTTAACCTATCCCTCAGACTCTTCCTTTAAAGAAAGCAGAATCTTGGCTTCGGATTTTCCCAGTGGGAAGAAGAAAGACTTGGCTGTACATCAGGCGTAGATTAGTCATACCGCTCAGCACACAGTGTACAGTCACAGCGTTGTAGCTGGCAAGGCCAACGTGAGAAACCTTCATTGTAAACGCCGTGTCTCCCTTGACCTTTGTGTATAATCATGTTTGTGTTTCTACGTGGATTAAAACCATTTATTATCAGTATGATAATAATAATCTATATACACGTAGGTATAGTTTTATAAAACATAAGAAGCACTAGAGATAGTAGTAGTATATAGCAGTAGTGGTAGTAGTAGATTATTCAACCATCTTTTTCTCACTCGCTCTCTCTCGCACCTCTATCCCTCTGTCTGTCTGTCTGTCTGTCTCTCTCCGGGTCTCTCCCTCTCTCTCTCTCTCTTAATCTTCCTCCTTCTCCCCCCTCTCTCTATCATATTTTGCTTTGCCAATTCAATGTCTCTCAAACACTAACATTTGAAGAAAAAGAGAAATGAAAAAAAAAACATTTTGACATTAACGTTGCAAGATCAAATAGCAATATTTTTTATTTTTTTAATTCTTAATATTGAAATAAGCACCTTTAAGGTTAACTTACATCGAAATAAACATCAAAAACATACATACATACATAATCCTTTGTCGAGTGATATTGTTTATTTTAAACACCTAAATAGTTAATGCTTATTTGCTTCATTGTGAATATCTATTTTAACAGGCAGTGCCAATAAGTTTAACTTTTGGGTTTACATGAATATACATCAAGAGCATAGGCATATTATATGGTGCTTTGTTGATCAGTATGATACACACGAACATTTATACATTAATTTCTTAAGATAGTCGATCGCATAACAAAATTTGTTTCATTCTAAATATTTATATTAACAGGCAGTGCCTTTCAGGTTATACAAAAAAAAAACTTTATAGTTTTAGATACAGCAGAACATTACAATGCGACGCAATGAGAACACAAAATTAAGCGGCTCAGCCACAAAAAAAATCAATCGCAGAGATTACCCATACACGATAGTATATAACAGACAGTATAAAACTAAGCTATGGGCTGCTGTGACATGGTAAATCCATTACCCGAGGGTTATGGTAATTTCAACCCACTGAGGTACTAGTTTACCAGGTTATAGCAGCCAATAGTTTAGTTGTTTTGTATCACTCATCAACATTAAAATAATTGATAATATTAAAAAGAAAGGAGCTTAATCTAGCCAGGTTACCAGATCGCTAATTCAAAAAATTGCAACATCGTTATACTCAATGCATGCATCACACAATCAAGCGGCTCAACCACAAAATAAAACCCAGCAAAGCACACACGATAGTATATAACAGGCAGTACCTTTTAGGTTAGACATAATCAAATATATTGTACAGTTTTAGATACACCAGAATAGTACAATACGTGACAATGATATCACACAAGCAAGCGGCTCAGCCACAAAAATAAAAACAGCAATCACACATTTTACACACACACTAATATATAATAAGCAGTACTTTTTAGGTTAGACATGACCAAATATACTGTGTACTTTTAGATACATCAGAATAATATAGTTTTATATACACCAGAATAGTACAATACGTGACAATGATATCACACACTCAAGCGGCTCAGCCAAAAAAAAAAACATAAACAGCAATCACACATTTTACACACACACAATAGTATATATAATATTGAACGATACTGATTAAACGACTCCCATTATTCTGAGTGAGGCGCTATTTATCAAATAGATTTCGTCTTATTCCTCTAACAGTTTCGCCCATGCCTACTTCTATTTATTTATTTAAAATACAGAGTAGCCCATTCACCAATGACATATATTCATGTGGTAACACTGATATTTCAAGATTGGTAAATAAAAGAAAATGGAAACAACGAAAACGAGATGTAAACATGAAATGAATATGAAAACATAAATATTACGACTTTGGTAAATGGTACAAATGGCAACAAAGAACAAGACTTATTGAAGCAATAATAATTTTTTGCTTCCACAGGACTATGTTGTTTAATGAAAGGTACATTATGATTATGATCGTAATTATAACGGCATTGCACTCAAATTTATGAATATTTATATAATGTACATTGATCATACCGATTTTAAAACAAAACAATGCCGGGGCAAGTCGTAACTAACAGGCCTATGATATTAAAGAAATACGTGAATAAAGAGTTAATAGAACATTATTACATATTCATGATTATACTACACGATATATGCGATCCCGCACGCTGCTTGAATGTTACAATTGTCTTTCAGTTGCGATTTAAAAATGTTTAAATGTGTGTGCTCTGGCAGGTTGTTCCAGTTCACGGTTGAAGTATACATACACGATTGCTGGTAAAAAGTCGTCCACCATTTTTTGAGTCTCAAAGGTATCTTATTTGAATTTTGAGTATACTTTCATTTAGGTCCAATTAAACTGATTAGGCCTGTTGTTTAAGAAAGCCCTACGGCGATAACAAAATCAACATAGTAAATTTATCAATACAATTAAAACTTACAACACTATAAGCTAGCAAAAATGATAATAACAGATCAATTTAGCTGGATATTGGATAAGTAGACAATCAAGTGGTCTTTGTTGTCCAGACGTATATAATTTAATGTCATTTTTTCTTGTAAGTCTCAATTTACATGATTAAAAATTGGACCTCTTTTTCCATGCTACCAGTGCTGTATACACGATACACAAGTAAATTATGAACAAAATTCACAAATCGTGTATCACTACGTTGTTCGCATATTTTTATATATGCAACTTGTACCGTAGTCCTAATTATATCATTAATGTACTTATGTGTTTACATACGTGTTCATGGCGCTAAAAATTGTATTCAGAAGATAATCATATTAAGTGAAAGGGAGCATAGAGATTCTGATTATGCACTGTATCCATTATCTTCACATTGGAACCCACATTGATTTTTTAATGCGAGTTAAGTCTGCATATTTACAACTTCTGACATATGAATCTAACGCCACTGCGAGTCGAACGCAAACCCAGCAAGCGACATCGCTGCGACGACGGCAGAGGCTGCAATGACGAGCGCCCCCACCGGCCCAGCCCCGGCAGCGTGCCTGGGAGCCGCACGGCCCATGAATGTGGTGGTCGGGTCGGTAGCTGTGGGGATGACGCGCCTGAAGGTTGCGATGGCGACGTTGGACGTCAGACTCTGCAGTCCCTCATCGTCCACGGCACGGAGCGACAGCACATAGGAGAACGACACTGACTCCGGTACGTCGGGCACGAGGATGACGTAACGCTCCACCGAGCCGAAAGGTTTTGGCTTCGAGACGTCTCCTTGGAGGATGTGAGACTTGTTGAGTTGGGTTGCGTTGGAGAAGTCGTCTAGGAGACGGTCGGAAGAATCGGAGATCCTGATGTCGTACAATGAAGCTGGAGATAACAGAAAATAAAAATGGGGAAAATGTATTGAGCCACGGTCTCTCTGGAGATCACCCCACCCAATATTAGTTTTAATCGTTGCAAATTCTGATATTTGATTTAACCCGCTGCTTACAGATTTTCCTGCTTCATGAACCCTGGACCATTTAGATTGCATCAACGTTACTCTGCACATTCGATGCACGCAAGAGATGCGACACGTAGGCCTACGTACACCGAGGTTAACGTTGTGACCGAGCGCGCACGCGCATTGTTTACTGTACATGTTTTACCGTATGCGGTATTATGCTTTTGCCGTTTGATAACTTGGATAAAAAAATAATATTTTTTTCCTCCGTACATCAGCAGATCAGTGACAGTCGGGGTAAGTACACTGTCATCTTCAATCAACAAATGTATACTTGACAATTTAATGTGATTTCAGGGAAACCGATAAATGAGGTCTTAAAAAGTTGGTCTAGTGGACACTTGAGTTGCGTTTTCATCTCGACGCGCTTAACCGTGGTTGTTATGCACTACCAGTACTGCGCAGCTATTGCTGCTTTATAGTATGGTACCAGAATCTGTGCAATCTAATTGGTAAATTACCCGTAATTACCATGCAATTGTTTTTACTGGCAGCACGCGATATCAACACGATATCACGATCAAAACCGAGAATTAATATTATCGATACCGATGTTGTTTACGTTTCTGGTAGCTCCCACGAATCTTGAGAAGCTTCGATATAGTTAGTTTAGGAATTGAAACACATTTTGGACGATTCAGACGCTGTTAGTAAGTACAAGTTCGTTCCAAAGCATCGTATACTCATTGTCTACATAAACGATATGCAGAAGTGAAACACGTAAATTTGGAAGATATTTCTAACGGAGAAGTGGACAAACTCCTGACTGAATTCTACGCTGTCGCAGCACTATGCGAGACGGTGCCGCGGTGAGTTGCCCACTAGTGTAGGGCCTACTTTACGAATACGCTCAATCCACTCTGGACAATCGCAGTAAATTGCAGTAAATCTGTTTACGTGCCGGTAACCTAACGTTAGATCTAACTTTAGTAAGAAATGAACTATGGACTAACCTTATTTAGGATAAGTCTAACAACTAAGCAAGATGTTAGACTAGCCTAGTAGCGGTAGATGGTGACTGTCAAAGATGTTTACACCTCAGGATTGCCCTGCTCATTCGGGAAAATACTGTGTCAGTCGCCGTTACATTTACTGCTTTTTATTCTACATACACCATGATTGTGGGTGCATTCGACTCAACTCTCTAGTGCATGCAGTGCTTGGTGCATTGCTGCTGAGTCACGCACGCGTAACGCACAGCCATGAGCTAGTTGGTTTGGATATATCTTCGCCGTGATATAGTACTTGCCAAGCTATAACAAAATGCATTGAGCTAGCTGGGCATGAGTGATATAAATATTATTATCTCACTCATACCCAAATTGCCTCCATTCTCTTTCATATATTAAAGTCTATACTACCTGACGGATCGTGATAAAGCCAACAAAATGAACTCATGGCTGTGTGCGTCACGCGTGCATAATAACTAAAAGCAGCCGGGTAATCAATGTGTGAGGTGTCAGTGCGTACCGCTGCCAGAATCTAGATCGTCGCCAGGAGCGGTCCAAACCAGCACCAGGGTGAGGTTCTTGATGAACGTCTGCTCCACGAGTAGGTCCTGGACCCGGTTGGGTGGGAAGAGGTCCTGGCCCGGGACAAAGCCTGCAGGTACGGCGGGCACGCTCGTTGACTCAGCCGATGCGCTCCGAGTGAAGGGCTCTGCAGGCACGAAATGTGTGGTGACCGGGTCGTCCGGGAGGCGACGAGTGTAATTGCCTATAGGGGGCGCCAGATGAATTCCATCGGTACATTGCACACAGGTGGTGGTATTCTGAAAACGATTTATGCTTTCACTTGAGTCCCCTACAATCCTTGACTGTGATTGGCCCTTTGTCAGTTTTCACAATACAAATTGACTCAGCTATGATAGTTAAAGACTTAATCCTTTATTTAGAATATCACCACAAGAATCACCTCACTGCATATTGGCAAAAAATCACAGGGAAAGATGAGGAAATAACATGATTAATAGGGTTTAGTACACTTTTCACACTGCCGGGGACAGCACGTGAAAATGAATGGAAGAAGGGGGTGAGCAGGACTGGTGAAAAGGCCCACACTGCCACCTCCCCCCCCCCCCTCCCTCGCCGCCATCCCTCAACATACCTAGTCCCTATCCTCCAGGTGTCAACCAGAGGACATTCTACATGTCGCTTTATGGGGACAGCACGTGAAAATGATTATATTTCATAAGTAATCATCAAATTAAGCAATCCATTTGTTCTTATACCTCCTAAAGATGACATGACGTAACTGTCTTATCCAAAGCAAACTAGGAAATACATTCATACACACGTGTACACACACACGCACACACACACACACACACACACACACACATACACACATGCACAAACACACACATAGGAAAAGAGAGAGAGGAATAAAGACGCTATGGAGCCTACCTATGGTTCCTTTGTTGAGTAGCTCTCCATCTTCGGAGATGTTGAGAAAAACTGGTGCCCTAGACATCGTGTTGGTCGTCGCCACCTTAGCTCGTCCGTCGTTCTCCACGGTGATAGACACACCGTAGAAGCCCGCAGTCGTGTAGTCCACGAAGGAGCGAGAATACACCCCGTCGTTCGCCGTCACATCAGCACCTAGGGTTCGATACACACAGAAGATGTACAGGTTTTGATTTTACGTGGCAGACAACACGAGCGGAAAAGTGTCGGTGACTAGAATGACTAGCTTGTGATAAGCAGATGATTAAGATGGGGGAGGAGGAGGAGGAGCAGGAAAAGCAGGAGGTGTACTGGAAGAGGAGGAGGAGGAGGAGAAGCAATATAAGAGGTTAGCAAGAATGAGGAGGGGGGGGGGGGCAATTTCTGAGCCCGTACCCACGCCGTTGTCTAGTAGCTCCAGCTGTCGTGGTTCAACGCCTCCGGGTCTTTCCACGGTCGCTATCACGACGGCGTCGATGATGGGGCTGCCTCCCTTCTGCACCTGGGCGTATGCAACCAGCGCCTGAAAGTGTATGCTGAGATCGATGGATGGGTTGCTAAGGCCCGACGTGGCCTGGATGGCATCGCCCCCCTCAACGTTGGGCCGTGAGTAAATGGACATGGTGACTGACTGCGTGTCCAAGTTTGTGTTTTCAACAGAGTATGACCACTCCCCGCTCTGTTTGGGGATAATCAGTCAATTCTTTACTTCACTCAGCTGTGGTCGTTAAATGACTTCTTTATCAACGGGCCTCAATGCGAGCTAAAGCGACTGAAGCTAATGACTGCAAACCAAGCAAGATTTCGGAGATATAGATTTCACTTTTCTAGAAAAATATGACAGATTGGTTTTTCTAACAATTGCGCGGACTGGAGATGCATGAAGAACATGGGAATGTCAATGTTCTAGTCAGGTTACTCAATCATTTAGTACAATAAATATTAATGTCTAAAATAGTTGCCCATATCTTTAATTTTTTTGTAATATCCCCCAGAAACATACATTATTTTGTAAAACGAAAGAGGTATCCCTTGTTAGAATTTGTATTAGTAGACATGTAGCTTTGAAGAAAAATTACATATAAATTGTAAATAAACTAATTCCAAGGTATTCACTTTCGGCGTCTGTTTCCACGAGCGCCGTCAGTAAACGTCAACAATCATCTGTGCATATTTAGGTTTAACATTTTCAAACTTGCCATGGGCAAATAAAGTTGAAGTACAAAATACTGCACTATGTGATATCTTTGTAGAATTGTTAGAACACATGCATGTATGGTACATCAAGAGTTGATAACTGACGAGCCGAAGGATACCATTATCTCCCCAGCGATGGTGACGAGGACGATCTTCCGGTCCGCCTGGTCGTCATAGAGGTCGCTCCCCACAGAGATGTTCTGACCGTCCGGACGCACAATTGTCAATATCACACCTGTAAAGTCGGGCAAAGGAGATATCTAGTCCGGTATACTATCACCTCTGGTGCGCTTTGATTTCCCTTACCGCGTATAGGGAAAATCATCCCATAATTCACCGCGCAGTGACATTCGAATGCTTTGTGTAGTCATGTCCGCTTCCGGCCTCATACACTAGAAAACTAAACCGGAAGCGGAAGCGACTGCAAACGAAATCTGAATATAACTGCATGGTGCAACATGGGAAGACTTCTCCTGGGCCATGTCGCATAAATGTCGTCAATTAGTGTAACTTATCATCAATGGTAACTACCATTGCAACAGGTGCAATAATGAGAGCTCTTTGTGAGAGTTTGGTGGGTCTGTAAAACATGATTTTGGTGAATCCTGTTTCTGGTGAACGTTAAAATGCTGCTGTTGTTTGATCATCCATCGCTTGACCCTTTCACACCTATTTTGACACTTTTCACGCTATGTTGAACCCGTCCAATATTACATCACCCATTCACTTTACTGAGTAAATTAACATCAGATATTCTTAACAACACATGTCATCACATACTGTGTGAACAGAAGAGGAAAATGCCATGTCATGGTTGAGTGAGCATACTTTAAAGATAAACAAAAAATCCTGATATCTAATGCTATTGTGGCATAAATGCATATGTTTATTTACTAATAATTTGTTGACGTTAGCATTGTGTGTGTATCATTTTATCCATTTACAACTCTCTCAAACCCTTTTCTAATACTGTGATCGATATTGCATGGTTGAGTGAACACAATATTAAAGGCGTCCCAGCAAACACAAAACGTTTTCAGAATGTTTTCAAAACGTTGTTTTTTTAGGTCCTGTACGTCTTCGTGCTAAATAAACGTTTTAAAAACGTTTTTGGACGTTACAAAATTAAACCTTTTGTATCGGACGTCTACAGAACGTTACAAAATTAAACGTTTTGTATCGGACATTTACAGAACGTTTTGTATAGGACGTTTACAGAACTTTTGATATAGGACGTTTACAAAACGCTTTTGTTAGGTCCTGTACGTCTCCGTACTCAGATGCTCATGAATATTCATGCATGCCTTAGGCCTATTGACTTGTGTCATATTTTTGAACGTTGTAATAGATAAACGGTACAAAACTAGATAGAAGGAATATTTAAGCATACATTCCAATAAACATTTACAAACTAGACATTAAAACAATAAATATCACCTAATCCAGTGCAGACAACAATAATTACAACAAAATATTCATCTTAAAACCAATATTCTTTTGGAGCATATTACCATATATAATTTATGAAAGTGACCGTGTTAAAGATACAGTAGGAGCAGGGTAAGATAAGATAGGATAAGGATAGGATGAAATAGGATTAGGATAGGATTAATATAGGATTAGGGTTGTGTGTGCGTTTATATTCAGGTATGTTTAATCTGTTTTAAAAAGTTTTTAGCGCATTTCAAGGTTTGCAAAACGTTTTTAAAGGTTCTGACAATGGCCACACAACGTTTTCAAAAGGTTTTGAAAGATGTTTATTTAGTTTCTTTAAAAAAAGTTTTTAAAACGTCTAAAGCCTACCACATTTTGACGTCCATAACAAGTTTTATTGGACGTCCAAAAAACCTACTGGGAACGTTTTTAAAACTTTTTTTTTATCTGGGACAATAGGAATATTCAATGATAATCATGGCATATTTCCAGGTAAAATTAAAGGAAATAAATATCAATTGTGCTAAGAGAAAGACTTATTCAGGATTTTAGATCTGAGGTGTACTTCTATGCCAGTAATGACCTCCTCATGCATTGTATGACTCTGTCCTTGACATTTCACATTACAATTTACACGGTATGTGCGTTAACAGGTAATGATGGATAAACAAAAAACACTGTTATCATGTTGCATCTAGTAGGGCGCACTGTTCCAGAAAGCAAAAATATGTGCTCCAAATTCATTCAATATTTCATTTTGAATTTGTTATGTTTCAAACGGTTCGAAGTTTATCTTATTGTTTTTTAATTCATGAAAGACCTGAATGATAACTATATCGCTTTGATCATTCATAAAAGACTATGTTCTCTGTTACTAGGCAGTCTATACTTAGCAGAAAATTGTATGAGTATGGTGATAGGATTACCACTACTGATATGAATTGATGTATTCGCTTTCGATGGAAATTTCAACAAAACAGGTCACCCATTATCAGACAATGTGTTAATACGTCATTGTAGGCATATAGTTGTACATTAAAATGTTGAATTCTGTTGATGCAACTTAATATGTATATAACAATATCACTAACTGTTCAATGGAAACATGTGTCCTATATTTTAAAATAATTTTTCTACATTTTTTTTTCTCAGCACTGATAAGCCCCGCCTCCAAAATATCCTCCAACTCAAGATTCCCCCTGTGACATCATCAAAGATAGAAATTAGCAGGATAATAGACATAATTTATGCAGAAACTAAACATTGCAATGACTACCTGCAAGTGCTTATAATAGCATCACATAGCTAGCACATTTCTGACATAAGGAAAACGATTATTCCCACATGAAAGGTTGTTAGATGGTGTCGTGTGAAGACATGTGATGCTCTTGTGGGCAGGTGGAGGTAGTCATTGCAATGCTTAACTTGTGCATAAATTCTACTTATTATCCTGCTAATTTCTACCTTTGGTGATATCACAGGGGGACTCTTGAGGATATTTTGGAGGCGGGGCTTATCAGTGCTGAGAAAGAATAAAGACAAATTATTTTAAAATATAGGACACATATTTCCATTGAACAGTTAGGGATTTTGATATGTACATTTATGTTGCATCAACATAAGTCGACATACATTTTGATGACAGGGGACCTTTAAATCCTAAAATCCTATATTAATCTTCCTTGCAGCACGTTTGATATTTCCCTTATGATTTAAATTTTGGGGTTTTTTACCATCAATTGTGAAACTTTTCAAGCGTGACTTGATGGAAAACGCCCATAAAGCCCAAATACCCATATAGCAGCAGTTTATCTTGCACACAAAGGGTTAACCTAGGGTATTCAAAAAATGTAATTTCGATAAAAGAATTCCCCATAAAATGCTACGTTCACGCTTCATCGCTTCGCCGCTTCGCCGCCTGTATTTTGCTGACGGTTTTCACAGTCACGGCAAAGCATAACGAATGTTTCATGCATCGATTTTTAAATAAATCAAGGCGGTTAGAGCTGCTTCGCCACAGTGACGAAATCCTCGGAAAAGCTTAATAAGAAAGCGAGTCTCACCTGAAGCTGCCCCACTGCCCTGCGTATACGTCACAATGAACTCGGTACCGTTACCGATCGAAGAGTCAATGGAGACATTCCTCGCTATCATTTCACCACGGCCCAAGGAGAACCCAGTACTTAGCACCTGGTATCAGAGGATTGGAAGACGTTGTAAGATTAACTCTCTCATTCACCATTGGCATGAAGATGATGTAGTAAGCTAGTGAGGTTTTCAGTGCTTGGTAATGTTAGGGTTAACGCCTTGCAATGAAATTCTCCACTACCAAAAAGCCAGCAAGAGAGTTGCAGCAGCATAGTCCAGTCCTCTCATTTTAATGAGGTGCTCGAGAAGTAGCCTAGTATCTCGTTGTAAAGAAATCATGTCATGCTGATCGCTATAAACACATATACTTGCACATGCATTGCATGAAATGGGTAGTGTGAAAATTGACTCGTTGTACCGAAATCTCGCTGTATTAGTGCTCGCCATAATATGAGGGAAAGGGAGGAGAAAAAAAGAACGTAAAAGAGCAAATCCATATCTACCTGAATTCTTTTATCAGATTCGGCGAGCCCTGAACACTGTTCAACTGTTTGTATCAGCGATCCTATAATTTCCGCTGAGCCTCCATGGTCCGAGTAGAAGAATGCTGAGCCACCTGAACCATAAACACAGTTCCATTGGTTTACAAATGTGTAACAAACCAATGGGTTTGTCAAAGCTTGGTAATGGGAGAGTTTAAGACAAATTACAACGTGCCTATAGCACCATAGTACGCTAGACACCTACTCCTTGATTCATTTTAAAAAGTAGAGCAATTCGACTGTCATGTAGTCGATAAATATGCCTCCGCCTGTTTGCTAGCTCTATTTAGATTTAGATTTCACCCAATTTTTCACCAGCTTACCTCCATAAAGTGATACATTTCTGTGCCATGATTGGTTTGAATCGAATCATTAGATTTGGATTCAATGTAAACAATATCATTTTTGGGGCAAGTTTTAGCTATTTTTTGCAAAGTTTACTGACCTTTGACCTCTGACCTTTCACCAAAAAGGTCATCAATTTATCCCAAGGAGTGATCTATCTTTGCACCATGTTTGGTAGCAATTGCACCATTCTATTTGGATTTTTCATGGCAAGTATCACTTTGGGGACAATTGTTAGCTAATTTTGGCAAAGTTCATTGACCTTTGAACTTTCAGGAATTTTACTCAAACTTTCACCAAACTTTCACTCAAACTTTCACAATGAAGTGATACATCATTTTACCATATTTGGTTAGAACTGCACAATTGCATTTGGATTATTTATTATAAAAATATTAATTTTGGGGTAGTATGTAGCCAATTTTTGCAGGGTTTATTGACATTTAAGCTCTGACCCTCCTAGAAATTTACCCAAAATGTCACCAATCTACCCCTTAGTAGTGATCCATCTTTGCACCATTTTATTAGAATTGCATCCTTTGATTTGAATTTATTGTGAAAAAGGTCAATTTTTGACAATTTTTCACAGAGTTCATTGACCTTTGACATTTGACCTCTATCAGAATTGACCTTTATTTTACACACTGCATTGGTCTTATGCAACACACACATGTACCAAGTTTGAACCAAATCTGGTTAACGGTTCTCAAGATATTGCATAAATGGATTCAGGACGGATGGACGGACGGACGGACGGACTTATGGAAGGACTACCCGAAAATATAATGCTTCCGGCCACTTTGTGTCGGAGGCATTATAAGGAGACTACAAGACCGAAAGAACAGAGTGCCGTTCTGTTCTGAGCCATAGTAAACAAGAATAAAATTAACCCTCTCAGTCCCATAGGTATAAATTCTCGCCGCACATGAAAAGGACAAGAAAAGGAAATATTACAAAATGCAAAACGTTTAGTTCATATTATATCAATCAATTTTTAGTCTCTGTTTATTCTCGGCAAAGTTCTTGGACCTCCTACTATTGACCTCTGATGGATTCGATCCAATATTGTGAACATATTAGGAACCGACTTTAACCCTATCTAGCCCGGGGGGGGGGGGGTAAAAACAGCCCCCCCCCCCCTCCCCCCTCGACATTTTTCGCAATAAATTTGTAACGCGAAAAGATCACGCCGCGACGTTTCACGACTTTTTCTCTTCAAGTCTTCAACTTTTAAGACCAAAGTTGCGACGTGGGGGTACGCGGTTCCGAAGTTACGTAGCATTTTGTACGTGCATGTCAGACCAAAAATTGCTCAAAAACGTGATTTCATGTACAAATCCAGTGCAAATTCTGTATCTAGCCAAAATTCATAAATGTATCACTATTTTTATTTTTACTGATGAAAAACAATAGATGTCATGTTATTTATGACTAAAATAGTGTTGCCAACGATTTCCATCGAAAAAAACAATGAAAAACATAAAGTCGGAAAAACAAAGAAATACATAAGAAATTCAAAAAACAATAAAATACGTAAGAAAAAAATTGATATTGCCATTTTTCTCAAATTCTAATTTGACAATAATCCTAAGAAGAGTGTCTGGACTGACATCTAGCAGTTTGGGGGCCTTATTTAAAGATTTACAACCAAATTATGATTTTATAGATTAATTAGCGTAATTAATTAAAAACAAATTTGAATAAATTTGGTGCAATTGACGATTAAATTGTGGATATTACGTCATCGGTGACGTACGTGCCAACTTTCTTCGCAATCGCGCGATCTACGGTCGACGGTCGATCCCCCAGGGCTATGCAATTTCAAAATAGCCCGGGCTATATAGGGTTAATTGTCCTATATACCTGTCTCTCGGGAAACAGCATTGAGCTCCCCCGTCGAGTCTTCTCCGATGGCTAGGGTATTGACCTCGACTCCGTTGAGCTGTAGGGTCTCTCGGATTGGGTGGTTGATGAAACTGCCGTCCTCTCCATCCGACATCAGTAGGATCATTCCCCCAGCTAGATTCCCAGAAGGATGCTGGCGTAGCACCTACAGCAACATGTTCAACAACACATTGCCTCCATTGCTAGCAGAAATGTAACCGTTGACCATGTATGGTTTTCAAGTTTTCAATAAAGCCACAAAGTTGCGATTGATCACAACGTGACTTCGATTGATATTAATCGTAACTCTGTGTATAAAGTGGCCTCTAAGGGACCTCGTAAAATCGCATAAAATGACGGCAATATTCAGGACAAATATTTTTAGTAGGTGTACCACTCAACCGATGTAAAACAAATAAATGAACAAAAGTCACGACGAAATCCGTTGAAGTGTGCGATGAGTTGCCAATTTTTCCTTCAATTTTCAAAAATATCTCCAAAATTGGCGAAAAAATTTGGCATCAATATGTGCACATTCGCAAACATTGGTGTCAACATTAACTATGTTCAAGCCAGTACTGGCGATTCCTCGCCGATATATGGCCACCTTATGTACATCAGCTATATTATTGTCACTTTTTCCAGGAAGTCTAGATAGATGAACAATGGCATAACTAACCTGCAGACCGCCTTCCAAACCACACCCAATGCACGTTCCGCCACTGTCACTCAGGCCCAGCGTGTTGCGTAATGACGTTCGGTCTGTCTGAGAGGTAACTTGTATCAAGTCGTGTCTTATGCTGGAAATGTCTGTAAACGTGACGATCCCTACCCACGTCCCATCTCGCACCAAGGTCGCGAACGCCGTGGACGCACTGATGACTTTCTGAATACGATCACTAGACTTCTCGTCGAAGAATGACGAAAAAAGTAAAAATGATGAGATGACAAGGGTAGCAAGCGGTAGGTAGACATATATTATTCATAAGGAGTGAAGATAACAAGTAGAAGGGCGACACGTGGAGAAGAGTGAAGGAAAGAGGTGCAGGGGCGAACAAGAGCGAGTAACAATGATTAGAGGAAGAGGTGGGGTGTATCGATAAAGTGAGATAATGGAAAAGTTAGGATTCAGAGTGAAAGGAAGGGGGTCATTGTTTATCTTAAAAATGAATGAATGCATGATAATAATTTAATTACTTGACAATTAACCATGAGAGAGATAGAGAAGCGTTTCGCCATCACCTTTATCAGAAACAATATATTTTCCTCTTTACGGGGAGATTGATCTATTCAGGTAGGCCTATTGTTCTAAGAATTAGGAAACGGGCTCTCTTGTTCTGATTTATGATCATTAACTTTACATATCATCAGAGTTCGAAGATAAAAAGGAGTTCGAACAAGCATAAGACCAAGAAAACTTTTTGTTATTGTTTTCTTTGGGGTTGTGTTTATTGTTGTTGATGTTGTAGTTGTCGTCATAGGTGTCGTTATCGCTGCTGTTGTTGTAGGCTACCTGTTTTGGTTGTATTTATTGTATTTATTTTAGCTGCTTTTCAATTCTTCTGCGTCGTTGCGGTTGTTTTATTTGATTGTTGAGGTGGTTGATGTGGTTGAAATGATGATTGTGATTATTGTTGTTGTGATTAAAGTAGCTGTTTGTGGTTATTTCCTTGACTTTTTTTGGTTACCTTGGGTGTTGGTTTTGTGTATCTTACTCACCCCCATACTCCCCGACGTGTCTAGTACGAGGACGACACGGCAGTCGTCGAGGCTTCTGGCTTGGACGATGCTGAAGGTTGGACGGATGACGTCATCTCCCAGGTCCGTTGCCGGGGAATTCCCATCTGCCATACGTCACGGCCATACGTCACGGAAGGGGGGTCAAGCGATGGATGACATTGGTGATGCGAGAGGAGGAGAACGGTGCGCTCAATGAATCGCCAATTTTGTGTTCTTCTGCATTGAGTCTATCATAACTTGATGAATTCATGCGGTTCACGAATGCACCACATCTACAAATTGAGTTTGTGTCACATATGGTAAGATACTCACGTCTGCTGGTAGCAACAACAGCAACAACAACGAGAAAAAGAACACGAACAGAAGAACAATACGGGGATGAGTAGAATAATGAAAGAGAGACAAACATGGAAGAATAAAAAGAAGAACAGGAAACCAGCATGGCAATGAAATAAAATGAAGATGAGGGAGTAAAGAGAAAGGAAAGCAACGAAGGGAAAAGGCAAAGAAAGAAGAGGGGGAAATGAACAAGTAGAAAACAAAATGGAGAAAAGAAAGTCTATAATACGATGTATCATACTTACGGAATGATACGTGGATCTCGCCTTGGTTTTCTAAACTATCTATCTAAGTGTCATATCCGGAGACGTAGGCGATCATGGAGTGCCATAAATCTCTGTTTTTAGCTGTTTGAATCAGCTCCACCTCCCGCTAACCCGCACCTCTCTCTGTAATCCTTGCATTCAGACTGGTCAATCAATTCATTCGTTTCCTTCCTCTACCCCTCTTTCCCTCTATCTTTCTTCTCAATGCTAAATTTTCAAGACCGTCCTTTCTAATTTTCTGTCCTACAAAGCTCATTTGCCTAGTTCTTACCTCAGTAACCATCTTTCTCTCCACACCAGCTCTTCTTAAAACCTCTTGGCGGCAACTATCATGTTTTCTTAACAGCATATTAATAATTCAGCAGGCTAAAATCCACCTTTCTCATCGTTTGAAAAAAAATCGATTCACATACTCTCAGGTACGTCATTCTTGCTCAATTTTAAATGTATCTCTATATCGCTTCTTAACGCAATTGTTGTGTTTAAAGTCATCAAGTATTATAAAACCTATTGTAAGGCTACGAAATACTTGGTAAAGCCGCCAAGAGCAGCCAAGAGCAACCAAGAGTGCCAAGACTCAAGAATAGCCAGGAGAAGCCATGAAGAGCCAAGAAGCTACCAATATCAGCGCAAGACTCCAGGAGACACCGAAGACACATGGTATACCTTTGCGAGGCTGCTATAATGGCTGACCAGTGACGTTTATCAGTATTTTAGAAGAATTTTGGGTAAAACGTCTTGCGGCTTTTTCGTGGTGATACCTTGTCTGCTCTTGGCAGCTATTGGTAAGACCCGGAAACTTTGATCGATATGACCAACTTTCCAACCTCTGAAATCTTCATGTTCCCTCATCACCGCCCATGCACTGCGAGATTGGCAGAGCCGATTGTGTTTGTTGACGGCCTCCCGGTTGTGAAGACTCCCCTTGTCGCTCTCCTCGTCATCGCAGAAGTTGACGATCTCGAAGATGAGATGAGATGAGATGAGAATAATAATCATTGGATTGGCGCAAAAAATATGATGACCGTGTAACGATCTATTATATCATATGTTCTATTACACACTAACGAGTCATTTCATTGAAGATTATGGATGCCAAGGAGATAACAATCTGCCAGTGTCATGCCTATTTCGATATTTGATGTGATACAAATGTGTCCGTTTACCTCTGTTACATGGGTATCCCTTTTGTTTATATAACATTACGTTAACTTCATTCATTCAAAAATATCACCCAATATCATTTTGATACCTGATCGAAGATAAAGTGTCCATACATGATCGATCCTGTAGCCGTACCAGCCTCTAATGCGAGTGCGAGGCATCCACTCTCATACCCGCCAGCTGCATCTCCACTGCACGTACGGAAATGTGGGTCGCCATTTGCTGACGTAGTTTGAACGAGAGGAGAGATTCTATATCCCTCAGAGCATCTGCACGGAATGAGAAAAAAAAAATCGTCTTGAAAAGTTTGAGCAACGTTAATGAACGTCCCTGACCCGTGGAATATTCCGTGGAACTTTGAAAATGAGATATTTCGAAGAAAACAAATCTTGACTTGTGAATGAGAGATCTTCATCTAGGCTAATCAGAGTAGATCTTTCCCATCCTACAGTCTCACTACAAGAGTACACGTTTGATGCATGCTTACGACACGGGTTTCCAGCTCTTGTCCGCTGATTGGTAGAAGTAAGTCACGTGCTCGGAATCTCCTACTGGGTTGGGGTATTCGTTGAAGAGCCCCCATCGATAGTGACCCCACTCGTGCACTAGTACCCTTCCTGAGAGAGGGAGGTGAAAGAGAGAGAGAGAGAGAGAGAGAGAGAGAGAGAGAGAGGGAGAAAGAGACAGAGACAGAGAGAGACAGAGAGAGAGGGAAGGTGACTAAGAGAGAGAGATAGAGAAGGTAAGTGAAAGAGAGAGAGAGGAGGGAGAGAGAAGGTGAGGGAGAGAGAAAGAGAGAGGGAGGGAGGGAGAGAAGGTGTGTGTGTGTGTGTGTGTGTGAGAGAGAGAGAGAGAGAGAGAGAGAGAGAATAGAGGGAGATGACAGGTTAGATGGTATGTTTTGTGGGTATATGTTCGTTGATTTCAATTCAATTCAATTTGAATATTATTTTCTTCATGTTCTCAATTCTATACAATAAAAACATGTGTTTAGATAATTAACTAATAAAACACACAACAATGTCATGTACAATAATATTGGTTTG
Source organism: Arbacia lixula (assembly GCA_963669155.1). Lineage (NCBI taxonomy): Eukaryota > Metazoa > Echinodermata > Echinoidea > Arbacioida > Arbaciidae > Arbacia > Arbacia lixula. The sequence continues at coordinate 16,003,158 of OZ022579.1, read as the reverse complement.
TCAGTTTGGTTGACTGGTTTGTTCGCTGGATGGCCGATGGGTAGTTTGTCGTTGGTTAGAACGTAGGTTGGATTGCTGGGTGATTGGGTGTGTTGGGTCTATTCGTTGGATGGTTGCTTAAATGGTAGAGCGGTTAGTCAGTAAGTGTTGGATAACTGGGTGGTAGCTAGTTCATTGTTGGTTATGAAGTAGGTTGGTTGTGTGAGTTGGCTGATTAAGTGGTTAGATGGGTTGGTGGGTTGGTTGTTGCTTTTGTTAGGGGCAGGGGTGTAGTTGGTTCATTAGTTGGATGGTTGGTCAATCTGGTTAACTGGTCAGTTTGTGGGATGCTGATAGGCGAGTTTCTTGTTGGCTTCTCAGTCGGTTGATTGATTGTTTGTGTTGATTGAGCTAGTCACGTGACCGAGGCCTACCAAGATTTCCGTAGATCTCTGTCGTGTGCTCGCTCGTGAAGATCTCCTGAACAAAATGGATGAAGCTGCCTGGCTTGCCGCATCCCTGGACCTGCTGCGTGTAGGGGTCTGCACCCCACAGCGGATTGGCTGGCGCCACTCTGACGTCAGCCGTGTCAAAGGTCAACCTTCCCGGCGAGCCGTACTCAGGTCTGCTCGACCAATGGGGAGGGACCAAGATTGTCACATTCCGGAAGTACACGCGGTTTCTGGTCGCTCGGTACAGATACGTTGACGCATCTTGAAACATGCCCTGCATATAAAACAGACAACCTGTCACCAATACTCGAAATTTAGTGAAAGTTGACAACTTTTCATTTCTGTTTTAATTTTCATTGAATTTTATGATCATTAATACCTGTGTTATTATTTACATATTCATTGTTAAATTGGCCAACATTATTGAACATTTCATTAAATTCATTGGCTATTTTGACATTATCGAAAAAAGGTTGTCCTGTAATACTACATTTTGTACAGCTGAGGACCTATTTGGCAGTAACTTTCCCATCGTTTTCCATGTTGACCCACGTCGTTAGATTGTTTAAACCTCTCTTTATAGAATGCCTTCTTTAATTTTTTTATTAAGACTATTAGTCTTTTTCCTGAGAGTTGGATAGTTCTCCCAATAGGCCTCATATTAAGCAAATAATCAATGTTCGTGAGGGTGACAAATTGACGTACAAAAATAATGTTTACTTCTCTACCTAACCCCGATAGTCCGAGTGTAACGCACTTTTATTTCGCGCGTACTCAAAATATTGATCACGCGTTCGGACTGTGGGGAGTGAGGAGATCAGCGAAACCAAAAAGTATGTAGCAGCACTAAATTGCATATTGTATGATTATTTTGAATCGTAGATGGCGTCGTACGTTATTTATATATTGTTTATATATCACCATGGTTGCTGGAATCTACTTTCGCGCCCGGTTGTTCTAGGATCCTAATTTGCATAAAGGCGGGCAATTATCGTACGCTAATTGGACGCTGCTGAAGCCGGCGGATCCCGACCGCAGCCTGTTGAATCCTATTTAAGGAAAATGTTGATTGAAAACCAGCTCTTCTCTTTCCATCTTCCGTTGACGACCGACACATTCACGCGTACGGGTGCAGTAGCCCTGCATGGAGAGCCACGCGTGAACCATAATCTGTACGACGATTGATTTTACGTGTCAGTGCCTAGTGGGAAATAATTCCCAGTTCGACCGAAAACAGTGCGTTCTGCTCCATTTTTGAGTTTCAATAAGAAACATAGTTTCTCTCCGGAGCTCGTTTTGAACCATTTTCGACAGCTAGGCCCGGCATAGCCTAACAGACAGTCAACCGTTCTTCCCTGTCGGCATTCACGGAGCGGCACGACTCACCGCTGCTCATTCTTCGTCGCCGGCGATCGTCATCATTCACGGAGCGGCACGATTCACCGCTGCTCATACATCGTCGACCGTCGTCATCCACGAGTGGCACGACTTACCGCTGCTCGTTCATCGTCGTCATCGTCGACCGTCGTCATCCACGAGTGGCACGACTTACCGCTGCTCGTTCATCGTCGACATCATCAGCATCGATCGTTACGAACATTTCCAGCCTCATAGCTGTCATCGTCACACGGCATCGAAATCCCCAGCGACGCAAGCTTCCGCGGTCATCATCAAACGATCGTGAGCATTCTTAATTATCTGATTTGTTCCGTGATTCCGTTTATTATATCATATATTATCATCATATGAACATACATCCTGCGTGATGTAACCTTTTGTTTATTATAAATTAAACCACAAGAAATCTACTTCTTTGAGTGATTGTCTAATTTCTGTCCTATCTTTCCACGAGAATATAAAAAAAGGTAATTTGATCGTTTGTACTTAACCACACGGCTAACAGCACCCCAACGCATCGAATTACTAAATTGGTGACCCCGAATTTCTTTGTGGATTGAAGGCCAGTTTAATTTAAAGTGTAGTTTCTTGCTCCAGTTTATACAATTCTCAAAACGTAATACTTTCTGATTATCACGATTCTGCATTAGTCTTAATTCATTCTCCTTTGTTTTGGATTGATAATCTGTATTCTTTTGACATAATACTTGTCTTGTGTAAGTTTAGATAAGTTTCGTACTTACCCCGCTAATGTCTCGGTGATTTTTTGTAAGACACAATAGACAACTGTTTGTCTGTTTTTGCTTGGGTCTGATTTATCCGTTGAGTGACTGAGCCTACCTATTCCCGCGCCATTTGTGTTGTGATATTTTCGTGAGCTGTTAACCGCCTGCTTTGTGTGGCCTGGTGTTAACATTGATGTGCGAGACTGGGCGCGCACATGCGTACATTGTCAGCGCGCCAAGGTGCAGCGTCACGTTCATGCACCCCTTGGCACATTCGCCCACCCGGACGCACGATTTGCACACATTCATATCGACCTCGTTGGTCCTTTTGGGCCCCCCGTAGTTGCGCGACCCCGGTGTTTAGATTCTGATAAGCTCCGCGTAGCCAAAGATGAATTCGCTCATCTTTTGGAGCTTGGAATTGTCGAAGCCTCCGTCAGCGCACTCCGTTTGCCCGGGCAGATGGTAGCGCCAGTGAATTTGCATGTGCCCGATCCGGCAGATTACGCGCAGCGCCTTACCCGACACATGTCTGCCCTTGCGCCCACTGCAACGCGCCCGCAATCCAAACCCAGTTTTGTCCACCGGTCGCTCGACGCAAGCAGCCACGTTTTTGTCCGCGACGACACCGTGCGCAAGCCTCTTCAGCCCCCGTACAAAGGCCCGTTCAAGGTTATGCGCCGCTCACCCAAGTACTATGTGCTCAGTCAAAACGACAAGACTGTCAGCGTCAGCATCGACCGTCTCAAGCCCGCTTTCCTTGATGACCCCTGCGAGGCACCTGCTAACGTTAAGCGCCCTGTTTCAGCAACGCACGCTGACGACACTCGGCACGCTTCGTTACGCCCTCCCGCCTCAGTCCCCCTATCCCCATCCCGCACTGTGGATGCCGCCCCAAAGCACAGCGCGTCAGTACCTGCGCGCGTCACACGTTCAGGACGGCACGTCCACAGGCCCAAGCGCTTTATACAAGCCGTAGGATAGGGGTGGTTTACTATCTATCGTTCGCACACATTATGCGTGTTCAGGTGCACTCACTCACTTGTTAGCTCCTTATATCACGTATAAGCTCTTTTGTGTAACAATATAGTCTGACGTATGTCATATCTGTTACAGACCGTTCGATACTGTCATATTTCATATGTCTTGTTTTATACTATAGTAACACGAATTTACCTTGTCATTTTTATTCGTGACTACGCAGTTTTTTTTTTTTTTACCTGAGTTTTTGTACTTCCATCATGTGCTAGTTCGTTTAGAAGCCTTCAGCATACTTGGGCACAGTATCATATTTAGATTTTTCGGATATGCTTTGACGTAGTTTGATATTTTCTGTCTTTAGCGATTAATGTGTGCTAATCTTTCGATAGACTTTCCTAATCGTGTGGTAGTATATTATTGTCTTAACTGTCGTTTCTTGCATTTGGTTCTAAGAAGATTTGTCGCGGTTCATACCTTCTTTTGTCATTTTATGCCTTCTACATTGTTATCGCCCCTCGGATGCTTACGCAAGCTCGGGTCTACAGGGGGGTTCGTTGTAGCAGCACTAAATTGCATATTGTATGATTATTTTGAATCGTAGATGGCGTCGTACGTTATTTATATATTGTTTATATATCACCATGGTTGCTGGAATCTACTTTCGCGCCCGGTTGTTCTAGGATCCTAATTTGCATAAAGGCGGGCAATTATCGTACGCTAATTGGACGCTGCTGAAGCCGGCGGATCCCGACCGCAGCCTGTTGAATCCTATTTAAGGAAAATGTTGATTGAAAACCAGCTCTTCTCTTTCCATCTTCCGTTGACGACCGACACATTCACGCGTACGGGTGCAGTAGCCCTGCATGGAGAGCCACGCGTGAACCATAATCTGTACGACGATTGATTGTACGTGTCAGTGCCTAGTGGGAAATAATTCCCAGTTCGACCGAAAACAGTGCGTTCTGCTCCATTTTTGAGTTTCAATAAGAAACAGTTTCTCTCCGGAGCTCGTTTTGAACCATTTTCGACAGCTAGGCCCGGCATAGCCTAACAGACAGTCAACCGTTCTTCCCTGTCGGCATTCACGGAGCGGCACGACTCACCGCTGCTCATTCTTCGTCGCCGGCGATCGTCATCATTCACGGAGCGGCACGATTCACCGCTGCTCATACATCGTCGACCGTCGTCATCCACGAGTGGCACGATTTACCGCTGCTCGTTCATCGTCGTCATCGTCGACCGTCGTCATTCACCGAGTGGCACGACTTGCCGCTGCTCGTTCATCGTCGTCATCGTCGACCGTCGTCATCCACGAGTGGCACGACTTACCGCTGCTCGTTCATCGTCGACATCATCAGCATCGATCGTTACGAACATTTCCAGCCTCATAGCTGTCATCGTCACACGGCATCGAAATCCCCAGCGACGCAAGCTTCCGCGGTCATCATCAAACGATCGTGAGCATTCTTAATTATCTGATTTGTTCCGTGATTCCGTTTATTATATCATATATTATCATCATATGAACATACATCCTGCGTATTCCACGAGAATATAAAAAAAAGGTAATTTGATCGTTTGTACTTAACCACACGGCTAACAGCACCCCAACGCATCGAATTACTAAAAGTACTATCACCTAGAGTGTAACGAACTTCCCCCCTCGGCTGATCAGATGGGCTAAACTACCCTTTATCACGTGATCAACTCTTGACCAATCATATAGCAACATTCTTAGTATGTGGAATATAATCATTCTTATCAGCATCGTTCTGATTCTCATTTTCTGAAATAACGGCTTCTTAACTTAAATTTATTGTGATTTTAACCACACTCCCCTGCTAAGTATATACCCGCAATATCAGAAAAGATTATATCATCACCTGGATAGCTTGGATCAGCTCCTGGCTTTCGTCTAAAGAATCGTCCAGGGCAACGACCACATTCTCGTATCCGCCATCCACCAGCACGACAGCAGACTTGGAAATGATTGCCGCATCCGACAAGGTCGTTGCCATTGCCAGAACCACGAAGACAACCATGCATCCCTTAGCCGCCATCATGGAAGCCAGAACTGCGACAATAATTGGGCACAGTAATGTGCGCGCCTTGATTTTTATTACGTTCGTTTATGGAATCCGAAACATTTGATTCGCGCTGCATTGTGGGAAGGGACATTTTGGCAGGATATGGTGCCTGGGAAATGAAGAACAGGCCATTTATCTTTAGTGTGCAAGAGAAAATGCTGCTCTTCGACATTAATTGATTGTAATTTGATCCACAAGTGAAAGGATAAAATTCGAAACTTTGACCCAAAATGTAATCATTCGCATTATCTCTCTCTTTGTCTCTATCTCACCCCCACCCCCCCTCTCTCTCTCTTTCTTTCTCTCTCCTGACTTTATCCGACTCTGTCCCGTGCAGTCAAAAGAGCAGGGCAGATATTTTCGAAGATTCATTGATTCTTTAACAGGTAGACAAACAATGTTGTAGCTCTATGAGATTTGTGCATAGATCTAGTGTGAAATGGAACCAAAATATGCTGGGATGATCACTCTAGCAGGATATAATCAGAAACCCTTTTTTAAATGTTCATGCTTCAAACACGACAGCATTTAAACAATGGGACATTTTTATTGACACACTCTGTATATCAAATGTAATTTGAGATCAAGCGGTGTTTCGACACTTCGTAAACACGTTGCCCCACGTAGCCTAGGTAGGCCATGGGCCAGAAACCGAAAAGGTCCCCCCCCCCCTTAGCCACAATTTCAAACCATGTTTTTATGTTAGGCAGGACCCTCAGCTGTCAGAATCTGCCTGTTTGCCATTGTGCTGGTGGTGGGTGTGGCCTCCAGGGCTGTTGCCATGGTAACATGTCAGTGAAATTTTGGAATTTGGGGAAGTTACAAAATTGCCATATATTTCTTAAATAGCAACATAAAAAGACAAAATTTGTGTCTAAGTATACATTTCAGAAGTTGCCCAGTTGATTCTGATATGAATCTAAGCCATTTAAGGCCACTATCATGCGTAAAAAATGGTTATTGCCATGGAAACGATCAGAAAAAATGCATTTTTTTAGTTAACATTTCAAATATATGTTAATAGGCAACTCAAAATCAAATCGCCGCTTCAAAAAAGTGTGAATATTAAGATATCAGACTCATATTGATGAAGAATGAGGTATTTTTAAGTGCGAACAGTCATGCATAAGAGCACCGTTGCTATGACAACACCATGGTGCACGAAATACTGAAATTACAGAACTATATGAAATTGCCATCTATTTACAATATGGCGACCTAAAATCACAAAATTAGTGTTTAATTATACATTTATGAAGGTGCCCAGTTGATTCAGATTAGAATTTAAGTCATAACAGATCACGAGGATGCCGAAAGATAGCAGTTGCCATGGAAACGATATGAACCAAAAAGGCAATTTTGTTAGAAAACCGTTCAAATATATGTAAATACACAGCAAAAAACCTAATCCAAGTTTATAGTTTTATGAATATTTAGTTGCCAGAATAGTATCAATGAAGATTGAGTCATTTCTAAGTGATTACTGTCACCCATAAGATGACTGTTGCTATGACAACACCATGGTACCAAAAATATTGAACTTACAGAAATATAAGAAAGTGCCAATTATTTCTCAAATGTTAACATAAAAACACAATATTAGCGTCTAAGTATACATTTAGCAAGGCGCCCTGTTGATTCTGATGAGAATCTAAGTCATGTAAGGTCATTATCATACCTAAAATAGTCGTTACCATGGAAACGACGTGTAAAAAAGGCATTTTTGTTAGAAAAGTATTCAAATATCTGTAAATTCACAGCACAAAACCTCCTTCTTCGTTAAGGTTTGATGAATATTTACATGTCAGAATAGTTGCAAAAAAAGCTTAAGTCATTTATATGCACGAACTGTCGTGCAAGAAAATACCATTGCTATGACAACACCATGATGTCAAAAATACCGAAATTACTGAATTATAAGAAAGTGTCATATATTTCTCATATGGTAACTTAAAAACAGAAAATATGTGTCTAGGTATACATTTAGCACAGTGCACAGTTGGTTCTGATTGTAATCATTCATCAGAGATCACAATTGTGCCTAAAATGGTTGTTGCCATAGAAACGCTGTAAACAAAAAAGCCAATTTGTAAGAAAAACATTCAAATATAATGTAGTCCATGGGCCGAAAACCGAAAAGGTCCCCCCCCCCCCTTAGCCACAATTTTAAACCATGTTTTTATGCTAGGCAGGACCCTCAGCTGTCAGAATCTGCCTGTTTGCCATTGCACTGGTGGTGGGTGCGGCCTCCAGGGCTGTTACCATGGTAACGTGTCAATGAAATTTTGGAAATTGAGGAAATTAAAAAATTGCCATATATTTCTGAAAAAGTAACATAAAAAAACTAAATTTGAGTCTAAGTATACATTTCACAACTTGGCCAGCTGATTCTGATAGGAATCTAAGCCATTTAATGGCAAGATTATGCGTAAAAAACGGGTATTGCCATGGAAACGATCAGAAAAGGGCATTTTTAGTTAACAATTCAAATATATGTTAATAGGCAACTCAAAGCCAAATCCCCGCTTTTAAAATTGTAAATATTAAGATCAGACTCATGATCAATGAAGACTGAGGTATTTTTAAGTGAGAATAGTCATGCATAAGAGCACCGTTGCTATGACATCACCATGGTGCCAGAAATAGTAAAATTACAGAACTATATGAAATTGCCATATATTTATCATATGGCGAGCTAAATGCACAAAATTAGTGTTCGAGTACACATTTATTAAGGTGCCCAGTTGATTCAGATAGGAATTTAACTTATAACAGATCACGATGATGCCTAAAAATGGTAGTTGCCATGGAAACGATATGAACCAAAAAGGCAATTTTGTTAGAAACCATTCAAATATATGAAAATACATCGCCTAAAACCTAATCCTAGTTTATAGTGTTATGAATATTTGCATGCCAGAATGATATTAATCATGGTCGAATTATTTCTAAGTGATAATTGTCATACCTCGAATGATTGTTGCTATGACAACACCATGGCGGCAAAAATAAAATTGATATCCTAAGCACATGCAAAGCGATACCAAGGTGATGTGAGGCACTTTCATCTCTTGTGCTTTCTTATCGCCTTGGCGAATGTATCTCATTATCTGTGTGTTTTCTTTTCAACTGGTTTTGGATGTTGGTGTTAGGCCATTGTCATGGTATCTCACCATGGTAAATGTATGTTGCATGCTCAGGATGAGGATGTCCAGCATACTAAGATACATGTTTTACAATGTGCAGGAAGAGTCTGTGGATGGTGACAGTGATGAAGGTGACAATTAAAATTGAATTGTATGGTATTATGTTTTCACTTTACTATTGAGTTTATAAAAGTACATATAGTATATAACATAAATGTAGCGTAATACATGATATTCTGGTATAATACATTCAATGTTTTGCATCAGTGTATTGACATTCCAACTGGCAATTATGCATGACCTCGACAACCTTAAATTTCCGGATCTTATGTACAATCAGAAGCACAGTTACAAAGGTCATATACATGTACCTTGTTACTTTTCATATGTTTAATGGTGTTTCCTAGGTTAAGTTCTCTAATAATAAGTATTTTTGTTATGTACTTGCTAAAGCAACAATATTTGTCATGATGAGGATCATAATAGACAACAAATCTTGAAGGCATTCGTCTGGAAAGCTTGGAATTCATAGCTCTATACACTTTCAGTGTGTCTTTTGGTGCTAAAGGGGTGAGATGTATATATTTCAGTGATACATCACTGTACATTGCGTATGCTAACAACCAAGTAGTTCACATTGATTACAAAATAGGCATGACCATAAACACCTAAGAATTCAGTAATATTGATTCATATCATTTGAAAACATAAGCCATCATAGTACTGCAAACTGGGATTAAGTTTTGTGCTACTTTTTTCCACTAAAATCACCCTTTTTTGTATCGTTACCATAGAAATACACATATTTTGACCATGAACTTGACCTTAAATGACCAAGATTTCAATCAGGATCAACTGGGCACCTTGCAAAATGTATACTTAGATGCTAATATTGTGTTTTTATGTTACAATTTGAGAAATATATGGCACTTTCTTACATTTCTGAGAGTTCAATATTTTCAGTACCATGGCATTGTCATAGCAACAGTCATCTTATAAGTGACAGTTATCACTTAAAAATGACTTAAACTTGATTACTACTATTGTGGCATCTAAATATTCATCAAACTATAAACTAGGATTAGGTTTTTTGCTGTGTAATTACATATATTTTAATGGTTTTCTAAAAGAAAATATTTTTTTTAATATATTGTTTCCATGACAACCACGGTTTCTAGGTATGATCATGACCTTACACGAATTAGATTCTAATCAGAATCAACTGGGCACCTTGATAAATGTATACTTAGACTCTAATATTGTGTTTTTATGTTACCATTTGAGAAATATATGGCACTTTCTTATATTTCTGTAAGTTCAATATTTTTGGTACCATGGTGTTGTCATAGCAACAGTCATCTTATGGGTGACAGTTATCACTTAGATATGACTTAATCTTGATTGCTACTATTCTGTCATGTAAATATGCATAAAACTATAAACTAGGGTTAGGTTTTTTGCTGTGTATCTACATATATTTGAATGGTTTCTAACAAAATTGCCTTTTTGGTTCATATCGTTTCCATGGCAACTACCATTTTTAGGCATCATCGTGATCTGTTATGACTTAAATTCCAATCTGAATCAACTGGGAACCTTAATAAATGTATACTTGAACACTAATTTTGTGTTTTTAGGTCGCCATATGATAAATGTATGGCAATTTCTTATTTTTCTATAATTTCGGTATTTCTGGCACCAAGGTGTTGTCATAGCAACGGTGCTTTTATGCATGACTGTTCGCACTTAAAAATACCTCAGTCTTCATTGAAATTAATCTGATATCTTAATATTCATACTTTTAGAACCGGGGATTTGGCTTTGAGTTGCCTATTAACATATATTTGAAATATTAACTAAAAAAAAAAAATCATTTTTTTCTGATCGTTTCCATGGCAATAACCATTTTTACGCATGATAGTGGCCTTAAATGGCTTAGATTCCTGTCAGAATCAACTGGGCAACTTGTAAAATGTATAGTTAGACACTAATTTCGTATTTTTGTGTTAACATTTGAGAGGAGGATGGCAATTTCTAAAATTCCAATATTTCACTGATGCGTTCCCATGGCAACGGCTCTGTAGGCCACACCCACCACCAGCACAATGGCAAACAGGCAGATTCTGATAGCTGACGGTCCTGGCTAAGAGAAAAACCCAAAACAAAATTGTGGCTAAGGGGGGGGGGGGGGGATGGGGGGTCTAGGTAGCCCACAGTCTAAGGTACTAGGCTGTAAGGTGCATGGACACAACCCAGTGTGTTAACAACTACGTCTGGTAACACAGACTACACCCTAATCCCATCCTAAGAAGCCAAAGCCACTTTGTAAACACGTTGCCCCACGTAGCCTAGGTACTAGGCTGTAAGGTGCATGGACACAACCCAGTCTGTTAACAACTACGTCTGGTAACACAGACTATGCCCCAATCACAGCCTCTCTCCTCCTCTCAGAGGGGAAGAAGCCAGAGAAGCCATGACGTAATTAGGGCGTAGTCTTTAATACCAGACTTAGTTGTTAATGGACTGGGTTTTGTCCATGCAACTCGCAGCCTAGTACCTAGGCTATTCCCCACGAAGTGGCAAAGGAGATGTCATCATGGAATTATGTTCCTAATTTAGTACAAGATCTTATTTGTATTCTTGGCGCTAATGCACTTTCGTATCCCGCATAATCACGTAGATGGGTCTACATGCAGTATACGATTAATATAGGCCGACTACTTTATAACTTTATACATGAGCGCCGTATTCTCTTGCATCGTAATTGTTTATTTTTGTCTAAATAAAGCTGCATTTCATTTGAGATGATGTCTTTCTCTTCAGAGACTGATATTTTGGAAAATTGGTTGTCAGCGTTATTACAACATTTCTGATGTAGTCCCATATGTATACTTATTTGTATTGTTCGGATTGTACTCTGCTTACACAATTGAATACATCACCATGCATCTAACTTTTGTTTTTATTATTTCAATCTCAAACTTAAACTTCATTGCATTTCAAGAGGAGTAATGTCAGATATTAGAATTACAAATTGAGGTTTAGTCTAATCATTGTTATTGCTAAAGGGAATATACTGGGAAGACAAAAATCCTTCAAACAGGTGATATCGTGGGCAATCATCTTGCCAAAGGTCTTAAATTCATGTGTTGTCTACTTTAGAAACTTGCTGAAAGTTATTTGCCCTCCTATGATCCTAATTAGGAGTAATTGGAGTAATTTGGAGTAATCCTCAAAATGTCCGGGCCGAACATTTCATGATTTTTTATTTAGTTAATTACTAATTACTCGAAATATGGATCATTTGAGGGCAAATTACTTTCAGCAAGTTTCTGAAAAGGACAATACATGCATTTAAGACCATTGGCAAGATGATTGCTCACGATCACCCTTTTGAAGTACAGCATATTCCCTTTAAAATCTAGTACGCTGTGTCTAACATTGAACTAGTTATAGACTCGGTCTCCGAAGTCTCAGTGTCAGACTTTGTCTCTGTGAGCGAGTCGAGTCTGATTTGATATTACGTTACTGAATTTAACCTGAGGTTAGGGTCTATACATTAAGACAAAACAGATATGTAGTTCTAACTTAATTATAGTCTAACATCAGACCCCTAACTTTGTTAGCCTATGCCAGGGCTATGCCCTATTGACTATTGTTAAAAGGGATATAGTCCATCCTAAACTTAAATTGGTTTGAATAAAAGAAGAAACATCAAATAAACATATAAGTAAAGGTTTGTCGAAAATCCGTCTAAGGATAAGAAAGTTATGATCTTTTGACATTTGATTTTGTGATGTCACGTTCGGGGTGCTCTTCCATAAGTCCCTATTCTATGTGCTATATGATTCCATAAATCATTACCACCTTGTCATAATCTTTCAGAAATTGCCACTAAACCATGACAGCCCTGGACAGATTTTGATGAGGAAATCTTCATGGATATGTCTTCTGTATAGACCGATATACTAGACTTGTAATCATACCCTCCTTGTCTAGGAATCCTGCGGATTCGAACATCAGATAACAGAGAGTCTGTTGAGTGGACCACATTTCAGCAGATTCAGGTGTATGAATGTATATAATTTATTTTTTTCTATGTATGTAAAAAAAAATTATATAGTGTGCTGCAATAGGTGAATGCATACAATTTATGGCACAAAGTGTGCAGTTCAGATGAAATATTCAGTATTGTACAATAGAAGACAAGTGAAAAAGAAAGCGCCCGAATTACGTTTTGAGAAAGATTTCTATTCATGCATTTCCTTTTCTTGGTATATACAAAGAGCTTTTAGCTCTACGGTATATATCAGTTTTTGGTGGCAAGGGTGTTTTTAAAAAGGCACATAGTACAGAGAGACGGAAGCAGAAACGGGGAGATAAGTGAAGTCTTTCCAGATAGATAAGAGACAATTTGTTGCGATGTTGTTAGCAAATAATGTTGGATGTGAGTGTTCCCAAAGAAGAGGGTTGGAAAGTAATGCAGGTATAAGGGTGGGAATTGATGCTTTACTTATATAATGCAGGATGAGTGGAGAAAACTGCTGGAGAGCTGAGAAGTGTTTAGTTAATGCAGTGTTACGATCAGTTCACGCCAGAAAGGATCGCACAAAATGATACTAATATTTAGTTTATGTGTTCTTTATTATATAGGGTATTTCCCCTTTTGAAATCAAGACAAGCTTTCACTTATACATCAATACATGTATATAAATTACTTTGCAATGTATGGATACAGGTTAGCTTACATTGCTGGAAGATACTGAAGTCAAATGAATCCACGGCTCCCGTGATGGTCCAGTTGATAATCCGATCCAGTATTCCCAAATTATGATCGCAGTGTTGATCCCAATGTTGTACGCTGAAGAGCAGGTATTCCAGATAGTCAAGTCCAAATAGATGATCGAAGATGGTCAAATGTTAATTCACAGAGCTTTCACGGCTTTCACAGGCAGGATCTCATAAGCGCTATTTAACAGGCAGGTATTTATCCACGTAGAGGAAATCCTCGTATGAATCCACAGGTGTGTATTGAGCCAGGATCACAACAATCTTAGATGCAGGTTACTCTTACCACAAGTGACTGGAGCAAGATGATATGAAACTGAGCTCCTATCTCAAACAACTCATATATATATACTACAATCTGTACATTCTAGAAGGTTCTATTACCTGTGTTTCCAGAAATTTCTCAATACATCTAATAAGTTCTACATTGTACCTATGCTTGTAAACATGACAAACAATATTGACCTGACCTAGATTACACTGATGAGTCATCACTAGCCCATCTGAGCTCCTTTATTATGCTAATGAGTCTCAGCTCACATTCCAGAATCTTCTATGCAGTACACATGCACAATGTTTATTTCACCAGTGAGGAATTTCACAAGCACATAAAGCAGCTCATTTAATGGCTACATGTATGGCTATATGTACAACTTATACACATTTGTAACAACAGTCACCTCGAAAAAATGTCAGCAGGCCAATTGCAATGGCAGTTGTTGAGATTATAGGTCGGTGAAAGAGGATATTGGGAGGAGAGCAGTAATAAGAGAGACTGCTTCGCAGGGGATTCCCAATATCTGTTCGAAGAGTGTAATCTTGGCAATAGCTAAGTTGTTTAGCTTAATGCTTAAAAGGGGGTACCCAAAGCACATCCGAGGGAAGCAGAAGATGGACCAGAGTTTGGGCGCAGATGTGTGAATAGAAACCGCCGGCATGATCTCCCATACCAGTGACTGTAAAGAAGGTTTGTAGCCTTTGGATATAGTAGCTCCTGTTGGGTTTATCAATATTTCAGGGGGTATCCGAGATGTAGGTGTGAAGACACGTTGTTAATGTTTGTTTTTACTGATGTGTCAAATTTCTTCTTAATATCTATGGTAATTTGAAGAATATGTGAGGTGTGAATACATGATTACCATATTGGCTTTTATGTGACACTGTGCCATTCTTTTATCTTTGCCATAATTATCTCTCCGATACTTTCTATCTCACTTTATCGACTTGCATATTATGATATTTGCGTTAATTTCTTAGGAGATAACATACAGTAAACGCCGTGTACTTACTCTAAAACTATTTGTTAGGAATATCAATGATTCATTTCAAAAGAACATGAAAAATTACATTGTTTGCCAATGAGTTTTGTACTTCATTGTATCTATACAGACAATTCAATTACAACTTATTAAGGAACAAATCATTTGTAAATATTGTGATTTTTCTTGATTCACCTCAATAAATAATTGAAAATAAAAGAAAAATTATTAATGAACATTATTTTATGACTCATGATTCACAAAATAAAATCGTTTAAAAGAAAAGAACCGGCGTAAAGAGCGTGGGATTGGTAAAAGATATAAGCAAAATCTCTATACTTTTAGTATGTAGTAACTTCGTAGGGACGATAAATTACTCTCGATCAAATTGAAAGTACAATCATTATGTAATTAAACAAAATGTGAGTGAAAAAAGGCGAAAAATGGACAGGAAAAGAAAGAATGGATATTGTGTAGTAGCATTTATGGTACTGAAGTATTGACAATTTCAAACAACTGCCATGCTTCTTTTGGAACTATTCATTGTTATGATCTTATCAAGGTAACGTGAGTTCAACATGTTCAATATGATGTTTTACGATGTGTTTACTTAAGAATGTGTAGTAACTTTGCATGAAATAAGAGATCATGATTAGTATTGTAATGTGTACGTAACAAAGTGGAGTAAAATTAATGTATAATTTTGAATTGTTCATGGACATTGTGATAAAATATCATCCATACTCTTCATAATAATGTTCCTTAATTGTTCTAAACTGATTATAATATTACATTTTGAAGTATTCCTGTGCAAAAGGTGAGTTGACATTTTTCATGAAAAGCGTGGTAATGTATGTATATGTGATGGTGTTGATCGTGTCGTCTGCGAAGGCCTTGAGGCACACGAGTCAAGGCAAGAGCGAGTCGGGGCTATTCGATCCATGCCGATGCGTCATCGATCACACGTCATGTTAGGGTGGTAGGGGGCTTTGACGGGTTGACAGTGGACACCCCCACCCTCACGACAGTCATGTGATGTTATGGGAAATAAATATCATTAATCATATCTTTTGATGTTACTATGCATTCCAGTTGTTATCTAGCACAGAAGTACAGAAAATTATCACGTTTGTAAACCAACTTCTTTCGGCATCTTCACGGTCCATTCATAAAATCGCCCTTTTCCATCCCTTCTTCGTCTTCCCCTTCTTCCTCCTTCCATTCTCTGCCTTTCTTCTTTTCCTTCTTTTTCTATCAATCCTTCTCCTTTCTTTGTTTTTCACGATGCTCTTCTTCTGTTCACCTTTTCCTCTCTTCTTTTCCCTCTTCTTCTTCGGTGCTTTCTACTTTCACTCTCCTTTAGAAAACAAATGAATACATTTGACGATAATGTCGAGAAAGCTCGCTACTTTGATCCAACTCTCTGTACTATTCCAATATTTCCGATACACTGATGTCAAATACATACATTCCATTTGAATATGAAGGATTGTAATTGTAATATTAAATTTAATCTTAAAGCACATTTTTCATAAATTAATGCTACTTAATGGATCCAATTCGATATGCTTGCACTTGGTTCATTGGTTTCATATCTAACGTGTTACTTTCAAAATTCCTTGACTTCTTTCTTGACTTCTACCTATAACATAACAAAGTACATGTATTACCTTCGAGGTACTATATATTATGTGCTCCTTTCGTGGGTGTGCATTGAAGTTGAACTCTGGCTAGCCAAATGATATTATGGCTGTTAACAGCCCCTTTAGACATTGTCACAGTGAGGATTGCCCAGTCACCTGTTACTTTAACAATGTTAGAAATATAACCCAGATTTATCTGAATGCATAAAAACTAATGATGTAAAAATATCAAAATATGTTAGATTGTTAGATTATGAAATGTTGAACTAAAACATTGGCACATGATATAACATATTATTGTCCTTTCATAAGAAATAAAGATACCAGTATGGAATAGAAGAATCAATAAATATTCAGCGAGATAAGTTTTATTTCGAGTCACGATAGAGGGAAACAAGTCTAACTTATTTTGAATATGCTATTTCCATTTGGGGGATATTGCATCTTGTTCATCAAAATAATTATGTATTTATCACGTGTACATTCCTTAATGTTTATGCAGTGAGAGAACACGAATAAGGTTTTCACTTGAAGGAAAAAAAACATTAAGAAAATGAAGAAGAAGAAAGACAGCAATATCAACCATTGGTAATTTCCAACGGTACCCACATAGTTACCATGGTTGCAGAGCTAGTGAAGTGCAAACTAAAATGGAGACTGCCTTTCAATACTCAACGATCATCAAGCATGCGCGCTCATTCTAAAGGTATGTGATGTCAAAATAATCAAACTAGATTAACAACAAGAAATAACTTGATCACTGTAAGAACGCCCCTCCCTTCTACCCAAATAACTCGAGGCCAGTCATGTCATTGGAAAAGGAAACCGCCCAATATGGCTTATTATATTACATAGTATCACTTTTTCGACAGAGCCACAAACATGCCCTTCCAGGTCTGGGCTGCTGTCTGCCCGACTCCGTCGACGAAACGGCCCTTCATGCGCTGGTTCAGAGCGTCACTCGTTCCGCGGCGCAAGGGCGGATCTGCCGCCGTTGCGCAGTCAATAACGATGTCAGCGATGGCGTCACTCCCCTGCACGTTTTTCGCCATCATCTTCATAACCTCCTGTATGAAACTGTCGTACAGCTATCGAAGCAGTACAACAACAGGAAAAACAAAACACATATCAGTAAGCGATTTATTCATATCAATCATTTGCACGCCAGCCAAACTGCTATTGCATTGGATCCGTGTGTATAATTTAAAGGTCCCCTGTCATCAAAATGTATGTCGACTTATATTGATGCAACATAATATGTACATAACAAAATCACTCACTGTTCAATGGAAATATGTTTCCTATATTTTAAAATAATATTTCTATATTTTTTCTCAGCACTGATAAGCCCCGCCTCCAAAATATCCTCCAACTCAAGATTCCCCCTGTGACATCATCAAAGGTAGAAATTAGCAGGATACTAAGCAGAATTTATGCACAAATTAAACATTGCAATGACTACCTCCACCTGCCCACAAGAGCATCACATGTCTTCGCACAATACCATCTAACAACCTTTCATGTGGGAATAAGCGTTTCCTTATGTCAGAAATGTGCGAGCTATGTGATGCTATTATAAGGACTTGAAGGTAGTCATTGCAATGCTAAGTTTGTGCATAAATTATGTCTATTATCCTGCTAATTTCTACCTTTGATGATGTCACAGGGGGAGTCTTAAGTTCGAGGATATTTTGGAGGCGGGGCTTATCAGTACTGAGAAAAAATATAGAAAAAAATATTTTAAAATATAGGAAATATATTTCCATTGAACAGTTCGTGATTTTGTTATATACATATTAAGTTGCATCAACAGAAGTAAGCATGCATTTTGATGACAGGGACCCTTTAAGCGAAAATACACCGAAGCACATAAATTGTTACCAAACTCATTATTTGCATATGCAAAATACTATTTTTGTTTGTCGTCAAGAAATTAATGTTTTCCCCTTGATTGCACGTACTTACTTTTATGGAGTATTTTTTTTCCATCAAACTAATTTGTATTGTGTATGTTCAAAAATATTGATGTTGTATTAACATTTTACCCAAGGCACGAAAACAGCCTCTCTATCTACGATTGCATGCGAAAGGATTTGTTTCAGTTTCTTGGAAGAAAACAAATTGCGATTTTGGATATGAAGCATCCAACATAATGGCACGAACGTAAGCTTGTAACATCATTGCCTAATAACCGAGTTACCAATTCACCGTCCCAAAATAGTGATCACCCAATAGCCTTGCTTGCTTAGCCACATGTATGTCTCCTTAAACTGTCCTTTTTTAAAATCAATTTTATTCAAGTACATGTATTTTCTACTATGAACAATAACAATCTCAACGAACGTAGAAGACAATTTGCATGCATATACGATCTCAAAATAAATTAATAACTTTTCATCCATCTGCATACATAACAAAATTGCATACTCGGGTATAAATCTACTTTTCAATGTCTTTATAATATTTAAGCATATTTTTAAAATTCGAAAGCGATAATAGGTTGTTGTTATATTTAGTGCTAAAGATGTAATATTTTGCTAACAAAATAAGGAAATTGGATTTACTATGTCCCCGTGTTAAAACAGCAAACAAGAAATCTGTCTTATTCGATACAAATCCAAAAGGTCAGATCTGGGCCAAAATTGAAATATTTTAAAGCATTTTACATAAAGGACCGTTCTATTTTGTAAAAGGCTTTTTCAAAATCAACAAATAACATAAAACCCGGCACCTCATTAGTATTGGTGTAGTTTACTATATCTAAAGCTAATCGAATACATGTATTTTCTCCTATGTATCTACCTTGCAAAAACCCCGTCTGTTCAGCGCTAATAGGAGAAGGTCAAATTGTCTGCAGTCGTATTGCTATACTGTATATTTAGCGAAGAGTGTTTCAAAATGAAATCGGCCTCCAGTTTGTTAAATACGTAAAGTCTTTGTCTTTTTTTGGAATGAGATTCATAATTCCTCGCCTTTGATCGACAGAAAGTTTTCCTTGTTGAAAAGAATAATTAAAGCTTCGTAGCAACACATTTGCAATGCTTTTGAAAAAGAAATTGTGAAATTCGGCGGGAAAACCATCAGTTCCTGGTGTTTTGTTATTGTTCATAGTCTTCAAAGCGTCAAGACATTCCTGGAATGCTATCAGACCTTCACATTTTTTTGCAATTCAGATGTAGGTTTGGGAATTTCTGTCTCACTATAAACAAAATTTTGAATCTTATTAAAAGGGGGGTGACGTGAAGTGTGTATGTTATGAAACAAAAAAAGGTTTTGCAGCCTTTAAAAATCTTTTCGTTAGAAGAACGATGTCACATTTTAAGTGGATTTAGCGCCTACGAGATGATATAACCATTGATTTGTCAACTCTGCCTATCATGTGAACTCCCCATTATAAGTCTCACCTTTTCAGTCTCTGTCTTGTCGCTAGATGGTGTTACGTCCTTTCCCATATTTTCATCCATATTGTCTTTGAAGTTTGTAGCCACGGGACCAGGGCATATTGTGCAGATTCTTGAAGGGGAGGGGGAAATGGGGAGTATATTAGACGACATTTTGCATGCATAGTTCACTCTTTCGTATCGGCATTTTTTTTTAACATTTGGACATTATTCATTCTAACGGAATTTTAGGAATCTCAGCTCCATCGTTTCTCGATACAACGTTTATATTTTCTCACCAAAGAAAAAGTGAGCGTCAATGTAGATTAAGCAGGGATGTGTTAGGAAGGAGTGAAAACTCGAGCATAATATATTCAAACATCTGTATGGATACTATAAGCGTGCTAATGAATGTCAAAAGCATTCCACAATCACTACAATGATGTCCCATGCGCGCCAGCGACATTTAGCTGTAGTTAACTTGGAAAGTAATTCCGTATTTTGTCTCTCGAAGCTGTGTTTCTTATCACATTATTTTGCAATTTTCAAGAAAGTTAAGGACAAAACCACTAAAGACCCTGTACTCGGTTTCCTTCTAAATAATTGTTGAATGATGCACGAGCGGAGATATAATATTCTTACTAACACTATTAACAAATTTCTGCCCTTTCCGCAGATTTCCGTAAATGTGGGATTCAATCATTATCAAAATCATATCTTAAGCTGTTTATTTCCATTAACAGAGTTTGCGTGCATTTGCGTGCAGCTGAGATACTTTACTAGAAAAAACTGTTTATTTTTGTTTGCTGATACCTCTTTTCCTCGCAAAAGTATTGATGCAATCCAACAGAACTGGACAAGCGAAATAAGACTCTACATTTCTTTTGTTCTCTCTGAAAAACCGTTGCTACGCAATCCTGTTCGTTATTGTTAAAACACCTGAAAAACACATGTTGAGACCACATAAATTTTCGGCGGTGGCACGCATGGGTTCAAAAGAAAGAAAGTTGTTTCATATCCTTCCATAACACATCCCTGGATAAAGTATACTTCACCCAACAAATGTTGATAAAACCACTTGGCATATTTTAAGAGCAGAGCTGCTATACAGCAAATACCTCTTTTGACATCTTAAATTAAATTCTAAAGGAAGAATGCGCTTTCTGCAGGAAAAAAAACTACAAGCGAATCGGTTGCGTAATCACAAAATATACGCACCACTAGGCATATTTTAAAAGCAGAGCTGCTATACAGCAAATACCTCTTTTGACATCTTAAATTAAATTCTAAAGGAAGAATGCGCTTTCTGCAGGAAAAAAAACTACAAGCGAATCGGTTGCGTAATCACAAAATATACGCACCACTAGGCATATTTTAAAAGCAGTGCTGCTATACAGCAAATACGCACGTACGAACCTCTTTTGACATCTTAAATTAAATTCTAAAGGAAGAATGCGCTTTCTGCAGGAAAAAAAACTACAAGCGAATCGGTTGCGTAATCACAAAATATACGCACATCCTAATTAAAAATACAGCGTATTGTTTAAAGACACCTACATATCTTCAATTTTATGAGGCGGCGGTCATCATTAATCAAAGGAAGTCTATCCGAGCGCATTCCGTCCATGATAGGTCCATGAAAATAGTATGTACATTCTTTTTCTTTCTCTTTTTTTTTCAACATGCAGAAAATCTTGTGCCTCAACTTGAGTGCAAAGCATATAACAAACTACACATAGATTGCTTGTCTTTCAACATGGATGCAGTAACAAGACACAACAAATATCGAGAATAAATTCAAATTGAAAAGCAAATTCAACAATGTCTGCGGTGTTGTCCTGTGATCTTGTATGGGGGAGTGGACATCCAGAAAATTACATTTTGACCTTCTAATCGAAAAAATAAGAAAACACGCTTCAAGGACCGACCATGGTCTCCTCCTGTGCATGATGAACCTGGGCCTGCATCGCGAGTTTCGCACGTACATCCTCTGATCAGGGATGTGTTAGGAAGGAGAAACAACTCGAGCATAATATATTCAAACATCTGTATGGATACTAAAGCGTGCTAATGAATGTCAAAAGCATTCCACAATCACTGCAATGCTTTGATGTCCCATGCGCGACACCGACATTGAGCTGCTGTCAACTTGGAAAGCAATATCTTTAATTCACTGTTTTGTCTCTGGAAGCTATGTTTCTTATCACATTTTTGTGCAATTTTCAAGAAAGTTACGGGCAACACCATTGAAGATCCTGTACTCGGTTTTCTTTCTAAATAATTGTTGAATGATGCACAAACGGAGATATAAGATCATATTCTTACTTACACAATCAACAAATTTCTTCACTTTCCGAAGATTTCCGGAAATGTGGGATTCAATCATTATCAAAATTAAATCTTGAGCTGTTTATTTTCATTGACAGAGTTTGCGTGCACTTGCGTACAAAAAATTGTTTATTTTTGTTCGCTTGTATCTCTTTTCCTCACAAAAGTATTGATGCAATCCAACAGAACTGGACAAGCGAAATAAAACTACATTTCTTTTGTAGTATCTGAGAAACCGTTGCTACGCAATCCTGTTCGGTATTATTAAAACACCTGAAAAGCACATACTGAGAAGACATTTTTTCTTCGGCGGTGCCACGCATGGGTTCAAAGAAATAAAGTTGTTTAATATCCTTCCATAACACATCCCTGCTCTGATTTCGGTAAGGTGATTTCTCCACGGGCAGCGTGAGGCGCAACGACCTTCATTTCTTTCTCTCAATCCGTTCTTCGCTATCACTGTCATTACCACATCGTTCATATTTGGTCTTTGGTCATGATTATTCAGTGAAAAGATTTTGTGTTTGCTTGAGTGCGGAACACGAGGCTGCGATGGAATCGGCAGTGCTTATGAATACCGATTCAAACGAAATCTTACTTGATATTGAAAAAGGCGAGTTCAGGAAAGAGCGCCTCAGTTAGCCCCTCCATGGCGAACTTGGTTGCACCATACACCGCACTGAATGGAAAGCCTACGAGACGATGGACAATAAAGGGGGGGAATAAGAAGATCATTGTCAGCAAAACACCACATTAAACGGGAAGTCTGCAAAACGATTAGTCAATAACTGAAGACGATTAAAAAAAACATTATTATTATAAGCAAAACACTGCCACGAAAGAAAATTATGAAAACAATATTGTCAGCAAGACACCACATTCAACGGAAAACCTGTAAGACAATGAGACAATAAAGGAAGAAAATTAAGAAAACATTGTCCGAAAACCACTGCACTGAATGGGAAGCATGTAAAGATGATCAGACAAAAGAGGAAGAAAATTAAGAAACGGTCATTACTGTCAGCTAAAGTTCACACTGCATGCAAAGCCTGCAAGACTATAAGGCATGCCAGAAATGAGAAGAAGAGGATGAAGAAAAGGATCATTAGTGTTAGAAATCTGAAAAGAACAAGAATTTAAGCATGACTGTTGATGTTGTCTTTGTCGTGCACTTACGTTTCCTGTTCCGTTCCCTTTTAACTAGCCTCTGCCTTTCTCTCTTTCACTTTCTTCCTTCTCCTCCTTCTCATCTTCATGTGTATACCTGTTCTCGCCTATATCCTCGTTCTCATTGTCCTCTCCTTCTCTCCACCCCCCTCCCACACACACACACACACACACACACGATGTTTGTTTGTTTTTGTTCTACAGTTCACATTCACACCCATCTCATGTCATGTCGGCATCAAGTATAATCATCGGTGGAAGGAAAGTAAGGTTTGGTTTTGTCCCCATCAGAGAGTCACTCGTGTCAGCATAGAGATGGCATCCATCTTATAGAGGCCACTGGATACGACACGATGCGATCAGTCGAACGACTCTGCGACTGGTTGAATCGCGGGACCCGGTCATTGGATTTGTGCAAGAATGTGACGTCACATTTTTAGTCGCTGGGCCTTACGACTGAAGAATCGTGACAAAACCGTTACTTCTACGGGGGCCTTTAGTTACTTTATAATACAGATATACTGCCATTTCACCAATTTGTATCTCACCCCCCTCGATACTCACCATTAACTCCCGCCATGCTGCTGATGTTGAGGATCCTCCCTGACCTCTGTTTTTTCATGACCGGAAGCACTTCCTGTGTCATCCTGAAGGTGCCGACTATGTTGGTGTCACACATGTTTTGCATATGTGCCAAAGTCATTTTCTCGAATGGACCCATGTGTCCGAATGCAGCGTTGTTCACTGAATCGATTAAAACAAAAGTTATCATTACATTATTGAGGATTGTAATCATGATTGTGGTATAGTCTGCTAGGATGAGAACATTTATGGGAGTTTTCATGAATGAGGACTATAAAACGGAACAAGAGAAAGTTTCTACTGCCTTTATATTCTTTTCTACTCTCTCACCCACCGTTTTTCTTCTGCTACTGTTCCTTCTCCACCTAGCTCGTCCACTTGAACCTCCGCCTTGTTCTTCTTTCCCTTCTTCTCTTCGTCATTCTTCTACTCTTCTGCCATGGCCTAGCATCTCTACTTTCCATCTTCCTTTCATAAAATCTCCCCACCTCCCCCCCCCCCTTTACTTACTGCTCTTAATTTCTCTGTTGTCAACCTCCCTCTCCCTCCAAATTCCCCTATCCTACAGCCGCCTCTGCTACACCTACACCCCTAAAATAAAATGCCCTCCTTGCACTAACCAAGAACATCCAGCCTGCCGTGCTTTCCCTCGATGTACTTCACGTTAGAGACTATGTCCGCTTCCTTTGTGATATCCAGCTCCCGGACAAACAGCGTGGCGTTCAGAGCGCTGCCCGCTGCCTTCTCCAGCTCGCCCTTCTTGGCCAGATTCCGCATGGTGGCGTAGACGATGTAACCCTTCTTGGGGTCCGAGGCCATTTTCACGGCCGTCGCCAGCCCGATGCCCGAGGAGCAGCCGGTGATTAGGGTCACGAGAGGAGAAGCCATGGTGGTTGTCTGTGAAGATATAAACACAACAAAAAATTAAGTCCCCCTTTAGCAAAATGGCATAAATTTTGATCGAAAAGGTTTTGAGCAAAATAATTGGCAGGATTGTTATTTAACTTATTGACTAACTTCCGTGTGAAAATCACATTAATCCAATCAGTCATGCTTGAGTGAGCACACATTAAAGGCAAAATTATCACTTTTCAAAAGTTACAAAGGTGATTGTTTATGCCGTTTTAACAGTACATTTTGGCATTTTTGTGCAATTTTAAAAGTGTTTTCAACTATGAAACGAAAATTACTTCTTATGTTGAAATAATAGGTCATGCTACATCTTTGTCAAAATATCTAGAGTTTTATTTGTTCAAAAAAATAAAGGGGTTTTAAAAGTTTCAAACTCAAGAGGGATGACTATGTTTTAAACGCTGCTCACCCAATAATAATAATAATGATAAATTGTGCTTAAATAGCGCATTATATGTATAGTTACATCTCTATGCGCTTTACATCATCTAATAAATTACTTCAAGAAAAATTATGTACTAACAGGAACTACAATTAAGCATAGTATACATAGAACATATTACTAGGGACATATTACGAATAAATCATACAATTAAGTACCAGTACAACATAACTATATAACTTAAATACAATCAAAATGGTTATAGACCATGCCATCATGATTCAACGTCTGTCACTGCGTGCGGGACTTAGGGACGTGCAGGAGATATTGTTGTTGTGAACGTAATGTGCGGGCTGGTATGTACGGTTGAAGAAGTGATGAAAGGTATGATGGTGCAGAGGTGTTCTGAGCTTTGAAGGTAAGGAAGAGGATCTTAAACAGAATGCGTTTGTCAATCGGTAACCAGTGCAATTTTTTAAGTAATATGGGGTGATTGGAGTTGAAGATGAGGCTCTTTCAATTATCCGGACGGTAATATTTTGTATGCGTTGAAGTTTCCTTACGTCAGACATGGGCAAGTTGGGGAGAAGAGCATTACATGAATCTAGCCTGGCCGTTACAAAGGCATGCACTAAGGTGAGTGTCGATTTTCTGTCGAGAAATGGTCGGATGTGGCCTATTTTCCAAACATTTTTCAAACATTTTTTTTCAAACATTAGCGACGTGTGTTCTCATTGCATTTGATTGTCAAATACAACACCCAAGTTTCTAGCTTCCTCTTTCGGCGTGATAGAGGAATCACCAACTGTTAACGTTATAGGCTCTGGGGCTGTAGGAAGGAACTTTGATGTGAAGTGCAAGACTTCAGTCTTTGCATCATTTATCTTCAACTTGTTCCTGCCAGCCCATGAACGGATATCACTGATGCACGCATTGATCCGTTCGATCGCAACTTCGCGTTCCGTGGACTTAAACGATACGTAAACCTGCGTGAAATTTCCGGAGTTTAGGCATCAGGTGTAAACGGTAGAACCACACAGTTATCAGGAAACATTGGACGAATCAACGATTTCATGAAAAAAACACAGTTTTGATCTCGATGATTAGTAAATCGGGAAATTAGGCAAAAATTGTTGGAGCGATCGAAAAGGTCGTGCTGCCATCAGAGGCGCTACAAACAACCAGAATAATGGAATAAGTGTCAGGATAGGTGTTAGTGCATCCAGAGATGAATGATAAACAATGCAAGGACATAAATTGTGCACCAGAAATGAAAAAAAAAAATATGTGTGTGCGTGTGTGTGTGTGCGTGCGTGTGTGTGTACGTGTGTGTGTAGGTATGTGCGTGTGTGTGTGTGTGTGTGTGTTTGTGTGTGTGTGTGTGTGTGTGCGTATGTGCGTGAACGTGTGGGTGCGTGCATGTGCGTTATCCCCATCATGACTTTGCAATTTTTCTCTCCCTCCTTTTCGAGTTCAAGCAAACATGGTTGTACATCAATATTTACATTTCAAAGGTTATCTCAAATATTTGCATACCGCACTCTTTCTGGGTCAATGCATACTGTCATATGAACGTGTGAAGTACTACGTGCCAGTAGCACTAACAATAGACTACTGTGCATGTATAATAAAAAAGAGTAGATACAGTAAGGCCAATGATAGTTATCTCTTTCGTTCATCTTTCTTAAAAACAGCAACCGACTCGTGTTAAGTAGAAGGAGCATCAGGATGGAGAAATATCTAATATCGAATAAGACATCGAAATGAAATGTTCTGGCTCTCCTTTCTTTAACCATAGTTTGAAGTCGGGTTCAGGAGAGGGCAATGCGTTTAAGTCCCCTCCCCTCATAACCTTCGTAATGTCCCTTCAACCGCTGAAGATTGAGGATAGATATTTCATTACCCCTTCCCCCTTTCTCGCCACCCCCCCCCCCCCCCCGCACACACACAAAACACAATCTTCCCCATCAGTTTGATACCACAGTAATCCAAACAGTGGTTGAATTTCAACATTAGATCACATGTCACAATAACGTTCTTCGGATACAATGATTGTTAATGACACAGTTTTGTTATATCTTTGCCTTTTGTGTGGAAGAGGAGTAATAATTCCATTTTTCGTAAAATAACACACTTCACCTTTCTGGAAACATTTCTCAAAGAAAGTTCTGAAATTCAAGTGTGAGGGATATATCATGTGCCGCCTCTCATCGTACATGACTGAGAAATCATGAGAAAGCTTGGTCATTCTCCTTCACGTTGGTGTGTCATGTGATATGATTATGCAATCATGAAAAGTGCAGTATTCCCGAATATGGGGCAATGTTACAAATGGAATGGTGCAAAATGCACTATTTCAACAGCAACGGCTCTATTTCTTTTGAAAATGAAATGCATTGTGTTTTGAACAGTGTCAACGTTACAATGAACGTTCACGCACGATCAAACAACAATTTTTAAACGCATTTCATGTGCAAAACAAACGGAAACCAAGAATTTTACAACATTTAATTTTTGACCTTGCTGTATATTCAGAAGGTCTGCGCATTTCACGATTGTGTAAGCATTACAAACGATACATCATTGTAAAGATAAATAGTAAAGCCTTATAATACCACATTATATGTACGATAATGAAGCAACTATTATGACCCCTCAAATCTGACTATACATGATGTTTAAATGTATCATCATGATTATGTTCGAGTGTCCTCTCCTTCCCAACACCTCCTTGGTTTATCAAATTACATCTTGCAATAATGAGATAAGACGTAATAATACTTTATACAGAGATAACAAACACGTGTATCCGTTGCAAAGTTGTGTTGATCCTATACGTACCTATAATCAGTATGAGAACACGTGCAGTCTGTAGTGGCAGTCGATGCGTGGAGCTCGGTGCAGGTGCAACAATAGGCTGACGGGCGAAAAATGACTCAGGCAGAGCTTACATATATGCCTTCGTAGTATGTTTTCATTGGCCACGCCTCCCAGCCAATATATGACTAAAGGTCACCGATTCTGATAACGACCGGAAATATAACGAGAAACACTTGTGGACAAGTATGAGGTGGTCTGTTAGGACAAAGTGGTGCAACGATATAGCTGACAAATACATAGTCTAGGTTCTAGACATCTTTTATCAGCCCGGATTCGTACACAGTACAGCGCGCGATCACTCGATATCGTTGCGCTGAGTTTCGTCGCGCGCTGTGTGTACGAATCCGGGCTGATAAAAGACGTCTAGAACCTAGACTAACAAATACACGGTGGCACCATTTATTCACTAAAAAAATCAGGGGCAACGCTGTAGAAAGGCCTCATAGCGCACCTAAAACATACTAGCATTGCAGAGACTTGTTGGAAATGGTCACGTCTATGTGCTAACAAAATGTAGATAATAGTCATTTAAGATAAAGGAGCGAGAGAAAAAATGGTAAAGAGGATATCAAAGAGAAGGACATAGACAAGAAAGAATAGAAGAAGGAGGCAAAAATCACATTGCAAAAGGAATAAGTAATGACCCTACCCACTCCAGGATTCGAACCTGGGTCACGCGTTCTAAATCCACAAATCTTCCCATTTTCTTAATACGCAATGCGCAGGAGGGGCTAGAATGATTTATAAATTAATATTCAAGCTGATACTTTGCCATGATATGTCTGATTAAAGATTAGAGACCAGGTTTTCAAAAGCTATAGACTCAGTTACAACATATTAAAATTTCAGAGTATTTTAAGATCCAAACATGAGCGAGATACAGCTCCTAGAAGATCGTCATGTGATTTCATAATTTGAAATACATGTAAATTCCACTTCCAAGCATGAGCCAAACATGAGCGAGATACAGCTCCTAGAAGATCGCCATGTGATTTCATAATTTGAAACACATGTAAATTCCACTTCCATTGACATTACCCGTAAATATGGGAGATTTTGACATCAATGCGTATAGTCAAATTTACACTATGAAGACGTCATCAAAATAAAATATAAAGGTAACTCCTACCATAGAGCAAGGTCTCAGGTACAACATACTGACATTTTGGAGAAAATTGATACAGGTGTAATACCAGGTTCGTGTTGTGATTAAATAAGTTCACTCATACGACAGAATAAACAAAGAAGTGCACAATAATTAACTTTGACTCGTCCACTCTATATTCTTGTTTCAAGAATAGTCGGTGTACAACTTAATTACAGATTTAATTAGATGAGATACAGAGAGGTACCTCAGTTACAATTCTTGTTTCAAGAATAGTCGGTATACAACTTAATTACAGATTAATTAGATGAGTTACAGAGGTACCTCAGTTACAATGGGTTAACTTAGAATAAGACCGGTCGTAAACAAATTATATCAGCTATTGGAGATCGGATATCTTGCTGGATAGCGTCCGTATATAATCATTCAACGCGGTTCATGGAAGTGTTCATATATTTATTGCGGAGGTGTAGATAAGTTCTCTCGCGATCGCTCTTGGTTGTAGATGAGGGAAGAACCAAGGGGAGTCCGGAGTTTAAGCTAGGAAAAAGGGATAAACATTTACATTACACGAGCATATATGACATCAATAATTAGAGATAAACTATCACACAGTCCTAAACTGACCCAAACAGGTGTAATTACATAGACCTGGTAAAATAGAAGTAAGCAAAAGTAATGAAAATCATTAATGCGTTCAATTAATGTTTCAATCTGTCTGTGTATATAAACACACTACTATTCGTGTTGTATTGGCTACATAACGATAAGTTATTCACAGAGCTAACTCCATCACAGTCAACCATGATCATAACAATCATCATCATCATGCCTAACCGTCATTCTATTTAATTCCAAGGCGAGTATCACCTCTTTGATTTATCATGTAAAATACAGACTGTCTGTATTATGCATCATGGGCATAATCATGAATAACTTCCAGTCTTGATAACAGAACTGTCATTCTGCACATATTTACAAGTAATAAGTGACAAGGTAGAATCACTAAATATAAAAGCGAAAGTATTTTCCTGGGAGAGAAAAATGCAATCTCTGAATTTCCCTTCTAGGATATACACCGCATAGCGATGTAGTCTCTTTACAATAACTAAATAACCCCGTTCATATACACCGCCTATCCGCGAAAAAGGCGCAATATTTGCGGCAATTTTGCCGATGCATTACCGATAGCTGCGTATATGAACGGGAATCGCTCAAATAATGCGGTATTTGCTTCCTCCTTTTTTGCGCTTATTTTGCGGCCTTTTCGCGGATCGAGACCTAGTAATAATACCGCAATATTGCGGTAAGCGAATCTTATAAACTGCGTCCGCAAAATAGGCGTAAATGTTGCGCCTTTAGCATCGCGCTCTGGCCTGTTGGTCGCTAATCCTACCGCTCGTATGGCTGAGCGGAGCATGTCACCATTGCTTTGGAGATAGTCCAGCTGTCCAAAACACCGCAACATTACGGCTTTTGGGGGTGTATATGAACGGTGCTTTTGCGGCTCGCTGGAAACTTGCTTACCGATGTGCATCGGTAATAAGTCAAGCCTCTTATTTCTGAATGCTGTCCGCTCGCACAGACCAAACGCACGTCTAGCCTAACTATTCAGACCCTATGTGTCTCTCACATAGACTATACTCATCACAATGTACAAACTCCTTCAAAAATGGAATGTTATTCCCATGAATTCCATAATCATGTATACGCACATGATTTGTAGCTATTCAATAATCACTACTAATGTCATAACATGGATTAATAAGCCATAATATATATAACCACATCGCATAAAGTTCATAAATTACATCTATGTAGCAGAAGTCTGTCTCCTCTTATAACCAAGACGGTTACAAGACAATAATATTAACTTTTAATACATGTATGTAAAATCAACTGTCACAACACACATCACACAATATATACAGTAGTATGACAATATGTTTTCTCACCTAGGAAAAAGGGAGCCAGCACCATCCATGCACGTCTTCACTCCTCGATGTTCACAGGAGAAAGAGAGAGTGCCATGCATGATATTGTCCAGATAAGAACAAATTCTGATGAGTCACTGGACATTCCAGTGGTTAAAAGTGTAAAGGGAGGGTGGCATAAGGTGCGTCTTCATTAGCCCGATCAGACGAAATAGCGAGCTATTTTTCTGATCCGGGGAACTAGCCTGAAGTTGCAATCGCATCTTCATTGGCTCGAAACTCGGGATACGTAAGCTCGAGCTCGGGTTGCATAAATTATCCCGAGTTTCGCACATACCAGCAGTGTGCGACAGGAATAGGCCATGACCGCATGGCTTCGGTTGTGAGCTCGCATTCACGCATGTGTAAAAACCTATTACGTAAACAATGCCTCGTGGGCACTGATGCATGCCGGGATCGAGAAATTTTCAGGCTAATGAAGACGCTCCGAACTAGCTCGAGCTATTTCGCGAACTAGCTCGAGCTAGCTCCATCTAGCCCAAGATTTCTTGGGAAATTTTCTCGACCAAATAGCTCGCTATTTTGCCTGATCTGGCTAATGAAGACGCAAATAGCTAGCTATTTCGTGATCTGGCTAGCTAACCCGATCAGAACAAGCTCGCTATTTTGCCCAGCTCGAGCTAATGAAGACGCCCCTAGTATGACACCATTGTAAGGGAGCCATATCTTTGAAAAGAAGGGGAGTGAGGAAGATAAGAAGGGGATAAACACTGTGTGTGTCAGGCACTCTTATGTACAGGTATATGTGGGTGACAATACAGGCAATGGAGATGAGATATATAGTAACACTTTGTGGGTGTTACACAGGATTACTGAGATATGCAAAAACGGGTTAAAAAGTTCATGACGTCATGCATGAAAATTCATTTTTCGATTCATATGGCAATGATGACGTTACGATAAATTCAAGGGCTAAGTTGGACATGAAGTAACATCTACATTTCATACTCTTTAAGAATATTAACAAGAAAATGTGGGTTGACGGGGTTGCCGGGGTTGCCGAGGAGCTATGGCCGATTGAAGGTAGTCATGTATTTTTTACTATACATGTATTTGCACAAAGAAACGCACAGACGCACTCCCACGACCTTGTTGTTGCATGAACACGGCTCAAATATGAAGTGTCGATCGGAAACAATAATCTAGTTTAAAAAGACCGGAATTCAATCTGATGTCGCGTTCTCGTTACGCACGTAAAAAGCGCGAACGCGCGCGTACGCGCAGACATTTTTGAAATGCTAGAAATGGTCTTAAATATGCAAAAAAAAAATAAGTTTTTTAAAGTTTGCCCGCGTGTAAATGCAAAAACGTAAGCGTACGCGCGCGTTTTTTTTTTTTTAATATAATACTTGTTAAATTGATTCATGTCAAATTTCATTATGACCCAATGACCCATTCTAGAGAAATATGCAATAGACTTTCATTATATTATTCGGTGATGACGTCACGATCATGTAATGAACTTGAAAAGCTTATTCTAAAGATTAGGGCCTACATAAATGCCAAGAAGTGGCGACAGTTTCAATAAAAATGATGGAGGCAATATTATGAGTTAGACGTGGCACAAAAAGGTGGGGGTGAAGAAATAAAAAATAAGGGATAATTAAGAGAAAGAGAGAGAAAAATCTGACGAAATTGAGTGATCTGTCGATTGCGACAGACCACTTGATTATGACGTCACTTACTTGCACAAATCAGATGGCAGGGTCCAGCGATTCAGCCAGTAGTCTAGGTTCTAAACGTATTTGACCAGCCCAAATTCGTCCGGGCTGGCAATTCTCGATGATCGCGCGATCGCTGATATCGTGGCGCCAAGTTAACACGAATTCGGGATGAAAAATATGTCTAGAACCTAGACTATTCAGCCAGTCGCAGAATCGTACGACTGATCGGCAAGACACAGCAATGGGTTATGCTCAAGCACCATTCAAAGCGAGCTCGTACCCGCGGAGTTCATGGCGTTCCCAGTGTAGTCTCATAGATACGGGGGACCTGACAGCTTTACTAAATTGTTAATATGTAATATTTTGTGTTCCTGAACTCCAATAACATCTATCTTATACTTATTTGTAATAATTTTATCGATTGCCGCTTCATCATCGAACGTGACTGGGGTTCATTAGAAAGATTCTGAACATTTGTCTGCCGATTGTTACGATTATGCAATCATGGAATGAGCAGTATTCCCGAATATGAGGCAAAATAACAAATGAAATGTTGCGAAATGTATTGTTTTCAACAACGAAGGCTCTATTTTTTAACATGCAATGGCCAGTATTCTGAGGGCGGGTTTAACTAAGCCGGGTATAAAGTTGAACTCGACTTAGACCACACTTAGACTCGAAGTCGGGGTTTAAGAAAAGTTAAACCCGACTTCAGAATACCGGCCAATGTGTTTGAAAAGTGTCAACGTGACAATGAACGTTCACTTTTGTGCAAAACAAACGGAAACCGAAGAATTTTGCAACATTTCATTTTGACCTTGCTGCATATTCATCATGTCTGCGCATTCCCTGATTGCGGAAGCATTATACACGATACATCATTGCAAAGATTAATAGCGAAGCTGCTTTATGATACCACATTTATGTACGATAATGATTTAATTAAAACGATACGACCCCTCAAACCTGAGTTGCAGAACTTTGTTGAGAGGTGGATGAGCTCAAGCGCGATAAAACTCAAAACAAAAGCTATATACAAAGGTGATTGTGAGAAAAAAAAATATATAGCGGGAAATTCAATAACTTCTTTTGTTTAATCCCCGGATCATTTCGGTTATGTATCCAATGTACCTGTTTACTCTGATTGATTTTAGTGGTCATATAATGTCACCTTTGTACTACCAGGGGTAAATCTATTTGACTTCGTTTAATTCTTGTCTGCA
Source organism: Arbacia lixula (assembly GCA_963669155.1). Taxonomy (NCBI): domain Eukaryota; kingdom Metazoa; phylum Echinodermata; class Echinoidea; order Arbacioida; family Arbaciidae; genus Arbacia; species Arbacia lixula. The sequence continues at coordinate 15,969,083 of OZ022579.1, read as the reverse complement.
TTGACGCCTGAAAATGTGTTCGTAATGCATCGATATGGCCACGCCCCAAATTAGTCAGCCGATATTCCGTGGTTTGTGGTTTGTCAGAAGATGTTTTTTTTTACGCCTCGAAAAATCGTTCTGCACAGCGATTTCAAAAGTCTCCCTTGAAGGAAGAAGGGATTGGCGATTTTTCACCGTACATGTGAAGGTGTATAGTGAGTCATTATAGGCATCGCACTAGATTGATGCAGCGTGAATTTCTAGACGATATATCGCCGCAGTGTGACCGGTGTGACAGCATATCTCGTACCAGCGTTATATCTGGTTCTCGGAACGATATATGCCAGCAGCTATCGTTCTCGTTATCACATGTCGTTCCAGGAGGAACCAAATATGCCGTGATTTACACGGCATATTTGGTTAATTGTTATATGTGGTTCCTTTCCGTATCATTAGCCTAGTTCCCTAGACCATGTTTGCAAATTGCTCTCATCGCTCTGTAGACGCGATGGTTTTGACGGGGGTAGGGGTCCACGCAACCAATAATTTGGGAAAATACAAATATATACAAAAATTAAGGTCATCTGGAATGCTAATGCATGATTTAATGTATGCAGCTATACGCAAATTAGTCTACTTAGTTGCCTAGATCCCCTGTTGCACATTGCCTTATGGCCTTCCGTTTGATGGCTTTGATTTGTTTGGGCCCTGCTGGCAGTTGCTACAGATACTTCTTCATGTGCCTTTTCTTCTACTGCCAAAAATGACTGGCGTATGGCTAGGCTATGACACGTGTGTACTGTATGGTGGGGTGGATAACGTGAAAAAATGTGCACTTTTGCCTACAAGCACCAAATTTGGCACACATGCAAGAAATTATATTTGGAACAATACATGTATTACCTATAGAGGCATCTCAAAATATTTTCAGGGGCACCTGGGGCAGCCTCTAAGGTGCCCCAGGGGCCCTAATATATTAATTTTCATTCTTTAGGAATCATCCTTAGGTAATAGGGACCTTATCTTGTTCAAATGTGTGGTCATAAGTGGCAAGGGGGTGGGGGTAGCCCCCAAGCGCCCCTGGGGCATTATCTCATATTTTGGGACATTTTCCCAAGAATAATAACTGGATTTTAACAAAACTAGAAAGGAATCATCCTGAGGAAACAGGGACCATTAGTTCTTAAACTTGGGGTGTACAAGCGGTTAGGAGCTGGGGAAGGGGATAGCCCCCAAAACACCCCAGGGGGAAAATTTCTCTTATTTTTTAAATACTTTTTCTCAAGAATGAATAACTGGAACCATCCTCAGGTATTAGGGACATTAAGTTGTTAGCATGGAGGACAGAAATGGCAAGGAGCTGGGAGTAGGTAGTCCCCCCCCCCCCCCAAAAAAAAAAAAAAAAAAAAAAAATGCCCCCATGCATGGGACAACTTCCTCTTATTTGTGACCTTTTTAGAAGAATAAATAACTGGATTTTAACCAAACTTGATAAGAATTATCCTTAGGTAATAGAGACTATCAGTTGGTAAACTTGGGGTACACAAGGAGCAAGGTGTTGGGAAGGAGGGGGGAGGGGTAACCCCTAAACGCCCAAGGGGAAACTTTCCTTTTCTTTAAATACCTTTTCTCAAGAATGAATAATTCTCTTATGTTTAATTTTTCAGAAGAATAAATGACTGGATTTTAACCAAACTTGATAGGAATGATCCATGGGCAATAGGGACCTTACCTTCTTAAAATGGTGGTACTCGAGTGGCAAGGGGCGGGGTGTGGGGGTAGCGCCCCAAATAGCCCCAGGGGGAAAATTCCATTTATTATTTTCTTGAAAGTAGACCTAAGGTTTTAAAAATGGGATACAAATCTAAGAAAAATAATGTTACAAATAAACATGGGGCCTTACATATCAATTATTCTCTTGTTATCATGGGGGGACTTCGTTCCCTCCCTCAGTGCATTATGCAATCTGTCAATACAAACTGGTGTATTCCCCTCCAAAATGAAAATCGCAAAAGTTGTACCCATATCAAAGAAAGACCTCACTTCAGATTGTAGCAAATATAGACCCACTTCTATCCTCCCATTATTTTCCAAGGTACTCGAGAGAGTTGTTTACAATCGTATCAACAATTTCATGGTGTGTAATATCTCCTTTGTTCCAACCAATACGGGTTTAGAACGAATTGCTCAACTGAATTTGCTTTAATCAATCTTTATGATAAAATCCTGAATTGTGTCTGAATAAGCAAGAAATAGCTATTTTTATGGATTTATCAATTGAGCATTTGATACCCTGTCGCATACAATACTATTAGCAAAATTGCGTTATTGCGGGATTCGGGGCATACCACTTCTTTGGTTTCAAGGCTATCTAGCTGACAGAAAATAATGCACTGTGTATAACTCACATACTTCTGATTTCACGTCTCTTACACTTGGTGTATCACAGGGTTCACTACTTGGTCCTTTATTGTTTCTAATATACATCAATGATATAACAAATTCCCCACATCCTTGTGACTACGTTCTTTTTGCAGTCGACACTGCTTCAGTTGCCTCTGAGGAAAGCATTTACATTTTGATCAATAAAGTGAATGTTCATTTAATGCATGTTCACAATTAGCTTTTGTGCGATAGAGTATCTCTAAACATTGTAAAAACTCCATTTGTTGTTTTCAGACCTAAATACTTGTTATAATGATGATCCCTTATACATCAACAACATTAGAATTAAGCAATGTTCTGTGGTTACATATCTTGGAGTGCTTGTAGATATGTATTTATGTTGGGATTTACATATAAACTTTGTTTGCGGAAAAATATCACGTAACATTGGTATCATGAATAATCTGAAACTCACTATTCCACGTAAATTCTTGTTAATGATGTACAATGCATTCATAGTGCCTCACATCGCTAATTGCACTGCGTTATGGGGTTCGTTGTTTCCTTCTAAATTAGTCAGACTTCATCGTTTATACAGAACAGAATCCTCCGTATTATGTGCCAGTTCTCATTACCTTGAATCTTTGTTACCCCTGTTTGAACGTTGCTTAATGCTTTTGATATAAATACGATGCAAATTGCCTGTTTAATGCGTGTATTTACTTTTCAAACCTAATATCTCATGCACATGTTTTCATTGAATGCTGAAATTCATCAGTACAATACCCTTCAACCTGTTAAATTCCACATGTGGAAAGTTAAATACAAGATACTCTTTCCAAACCAGCCCGTTGTTTAAGTCCAGTAACCTAGAATTCATTACCAGCCCACATTCAGAATGCTTTTAAAATCAACTTGTAAACAGTATCAAAATAAAATGTGAGCCAAATTACAAAGGTTAACTGACTGGCAACGGAATCCACGTTGCTCAGTACTGTGTTTCTTTTGTAATAGCTTTAAACACCACATGGCCGAGTTAATCCGACTCATCTTCTAAAAGCCCTTATACCATATGTTTTATAATTCAGGCAACCTAGGCTCTGTGGCGCACTGGATGCATCGCATTCTTAATTCTTTTGTCTATCCTTTTCGCAGCTAGTAGCCGTTCCTAATTTATTGTTACCCGCGTTTTTTTCGGTTTGCCTGATTTTGCCCTAAGGGTATTATGTAATAGTAAGTGACGTGAGCACGATGGAACGAGGATCCGAGAGTACACATGAGTTTGAGGGAGTGGTGTGAGAAGCTATTTTGTCGTGATTGACGAAAGACCTGTTTTGTCACGGATGGGGAGTAGTCCTGTGTGCGGGAGAGAGTCGGGGAAGTCTGGGGACTTGCTGCATGAGAGTGAGTGTATCCGCCCCAACTCTAGCTGCCACTGTTTCTGTTGTCATGAGCGGGAAGTGCAGACGGCCGTCGTTTGGACACAGATTCCTTCGGGAGGCAGGCAACAGGGTCTTCAATTCTTCAAAATAACTGTAAGTCTGAAACATGCCAGTTTGCGGGGGGTTTCTACAACTGTTAAATTTCTGTATAGGCAAGTCTTTCAGATTGAAGTTTGGCATTCTAAAAATCAGTGCTTTCAACTAAAGTTAACATTTTAAATGCAAACAATTTCTGACACGAAAATTACCATTTCAAATTGAATGATTTCTTCTAGTTCGGAAACTGAACGGATGTATTTTTCAGCAAAAACTGAAATGTGTTTAATTAGTAGTCAAATGTCATAAACGCCCTCTTTTGGCAAGAAACAAAAGTTGGCCATTTTATGTCAGCCATGTCGAACTTTCGGGAAGCCTATATTTTTGGGTATTTCTCATTGATTGGTACCACAGTGTATTTACGGCATATATTTATATTGGGGTGAAAATGAGAACTACTTTAGCGTGGCTATATGTTTTGGTAATCAACGGTTTATGCAACTTGAGCATTTTGTTAACAAGCGGTCATAAGTAATGGTTACTGGTTAAATGGAAGTATTGTACATAGCAGAGGTATGAATCATTCTAGCACTGGACATTATTATGCTAGTAAATGGCTATTATGCTAATTGGAGATATCGAGGAGATATCCGGTTGCTGGGGTTTTCTTTACGAAGTCTTATTTTGGTAAACCAAATGGTGTGATTATTGTCATTTAAGATGTCGTGTGCTTTACAAGATATAAAGTTAAAGCGTACAAGTTATACTTGGGTTGAATACATATTTATGATGCGGTGTAACTATATTTCAGCCGTAATCAAGGGTTCAACCATCACGTGCCCTTGCACCCAGACCGGGCGGTGACTGTTCGGTTTCCTGATCTCCCTCATCGACGTCGCCGGGCATCGAGGATCGCAACTACAACCACCTTAGCTCGGGCATCGACAGCGGGTCTTTTGATGAACTCGCGCTTCAAAAATCAACGTTATCGCGATCGCGTCGTCAAGGCAACCGGGTTGTATTGACGCTGCACACTGCGCTGAACATTATCAACCGGCCATATCCAGGTTTTGATATCTGTACCGAAGATAGTTTGATGTAAACCTATAATTTAATTCATTACTTTTAATATATATATATATATGACTAGTAGACAGAGTCAATCGGAAAATATTTGATTGTTTATCCATCCTCATTCCTATTTAAAGATTATTGTATTGAGGCAACATTTCACTGTTCAATTAAATTGCTATGTGTATGCTATTGCGTTTCATTATAATCTGATTATTTCATGCATTCCTTATAATTAAAGTTTCATTTTGAAACTACATAAACATAAGTTCCGATTTTTATTCTTTATTTTATTTATGAAGAACCCCACAATGTGACAAACAGCATTCCTCCTCTCTAAATACTCGTTACCTGGCGCAACATAGAATAAAATAAGTTAAAAGCTTTAGCTCCCCGGTGTAATTATTTTATTTATCTGCATGATCTTTTTACACAGGTGTACCCAATTAATCAAGCCACTGAGGCTTTTACGGGTAAACCTTTTTCTGCATTGTTTATACCCGTGCTCGTATTAGGCATTCTCATTTGAGTCATGCATACTTATTTGCAGTAGAAAATCCACCTCAATACATATCATGTAATTATACACTAACAATTAAACACATTCTCCTTGAATGTGTTGAACTTGCAAATATTCGTATTAACTTTTTGATTGTCCTGACCTCAAGACATTATTTAGAGATATTTCGCGATTATATGTTATAAACTTTCTAAAGTAGATCGATCTTTACACTAGAGTTTAAGTGTGAAACTGATCGTATCACAATCACAACAGGTATATACCCTTGGGCAAGGTATTTTATTCCAATTGCCTAATCTTTCGGAGGAGACTTTAAACCGTCAGTCCCGTGTAAAGGAATGTCACACCATTGTCACGTTTAAGAACCTGTTTCTCTTTTTCATTAAGAGTAGGGAAGTTATCCCGAGGAAGTAGTTAACATATTGATTTATTTCTGATTTATAATCCTGCTCAAATTCTGTAAATCACATTACGGAAACTTGAATTGTATAATCTTTTTAGATGAACTGTTCGACACTTATATGACACTCAAGTGTTAGTAGTGTCGTTAATTTCTTATCAATCAATCATTGTTTATACCTACATCTCTGCAATACTCATGTTGTGCCGCTTTTTATTAATCGTCGCTATTGCCGATCAGTCACTATATATATTTTCCTATGTTAAGTCATATGTTGATATAATACATGTTTCAATGATGTATATTTTTTTAGTTCTAGATTCGATGTACTGGTGGTCAAGACGCGACCCATCGACATCGCCTGGCCCGCCAACGCCAAGGAGATCGCGCGGGAGATCCTAGATTAGGTCACGGACGGCGACACACGCCCTCTCCTGGTCCATGCCTTCTCCGTCAGCAGCCACGTGTACGCCGAGATGCTCGACCTGATGGATGCATCAGAGGGAGAAGAAGCGCGCGTCTGTGGAGCGGAGTAGCCGTTAGGCCTATGCATCAGTGCGTTACCGCATCGTTGATCAGATCCTGTACAGTTGTATTGGCTGACCGACAAGTACACCATCGTCAAGGTGAGCTTGAAGGGTGAACTCTCCCGTGAGCATTGGCGTGAAGATGTCTAGTAAGCCAATGTGGTTTTCAGGGAATGGTATTGTAAGAGTTAAAGGTCCGTCTCATTGGTGGAGATGTCACAAGGACAGCATAGATAATTTACAGAGACTTACAGGAGACTTGAAAAAAAATCAAACACATTCGAATTCACGATGACTTCTCGGAGACCCGTCTAGTCTCGCGGGTCTCAAACAAGCCACATATTTCTAATATTTTACAAGGCATAAACTCAGCAATAATTTACATCTTGGGGAATCATAATTCATAATGATTCATTAATGTATGAAGGAAAGCGAGAATTCCATAAGAATTTCCAAAGAAACAAAGCAGAGTTTATTAATGGTCCTATTGTTCTGCATTGTCCTTCAGGTGAATGAGATCTTTACTGGCCGCCCGGTCAAGGCGCCCGCCCTGAACCTCTTCTCTCGCGATGACCCGATCGCCACGGCCAAGGAAAACGACGAGTTGGTCGAGCAGTGGCGCAAGCATGTGGAAAGCGACTTTGACGTCAAGTGTTGCAGAGCTCCCCCCCCCCCCCCCCCCTTTGCGAAGCACAGTAACGAGTAGAAGGAGAGCATCTACGGCTTTATGGGCAAGCTGACACTGCAGCGCTGCCGCACGTTCCAGTTAGAGAAACTCAGCAGTGATTTACATCTTGGGGAATCATAATTCATAATGATTCATTAATGTATGAAGGAAAGCGAGAATTCCATAAGAATTCCGTCGTCGGTGGGGATGCTACTGTAGGAAGCGCCAAAGGAGGCCGAATTAAAGTACAATGAGTGAGGGAGATTGTCGAGAACTCGCGGAGCTCAACAAATGAACACTAGGTTAAATCTTCCTAAAGGAGTGGTCACTATAGTAGGATGGTCACTATAGTATAGTCACTATAGTAGGATGGACTTTGGCACGACTTAACGAAGGATGAGTGAGGGAGATAGTTATTCCGCGCAACCAGCTTGACAAATGAACAAGAAATCTTTCCTACCAGAAATGCCATTATACGATGGCGAAACTTGACAAAATGGTAAGGGAGAGAGAGAGCCCGTTGAGCTAGCGCAACAAATCAACTCTAAATCTTCCCTAAAATAAAGGTCACGATGAATTAACGGATGGGCTTTGGAACGATTTGAAGAGAATGCGCAGAGGTAGCTCAACTAATCAACGCTACATTTCTCCTTAAGGAGAGGTCATTGAAGGGTGGACTTTCCCACAGAGGAACACCGGGGTAACTCCACACATGTCCTATATAAATATCAGCGACACATCTCTCTCTTGATTAAGCTGCGAGCTTTAAGATTAACTGGTCAGAAATAACCGCCAATCTTAATTGTTTACATGCCGAAACTCGCACATCATTATTGAACCAGCGGACTGCATCTCCTTTGGGGTATTGAGCATTAGTTTACAACTGATGCAGGGGAACAAAAGGTATTTTGTATCCACCCATTGGACAGTCAGTATAGACATGTTCACCGTAATAGCGGATCATATTCAGATATGCCTTGAACAAGTATTTACCTAACTTGTGACATATGACTCAAGTCATAGCTGTATGTGTTATGTCACACAAAGAAGAATGTTTCATTATCATGTTATGTATATTATGAAACTGATATGTGAGTCAAGAATCTGAAGGTTGAGATTTTGTACGTCGTATACTGTGTAAAGTTGACTTGAAAGAGTTTGGATTGATGAAAAAGAACCAGGGGTATGGGGCATGGGAAGAAGGATTATTAAGTTGATAAGCATCCTGACTGACTGGTTTACCATGATATGCAATTGATACAAGGAGCTCAGTACAGAGAACTGTGTGGCACTCCATGATCGCCTACGTCACACGACAAAGCACCCAGAGAGAGAGAGAGAGAAAAAGATAGTATATCAAGCAGTCATATTAACTATCAAGATAGCTTGGACAGACCACAAGGCAAATCATGATCGTTAAATTATTTCACGAAAAGTTGGATTGCATGCATGAATACTTTTGAGCAAAGAATGACACTACCTCTCTTAACCCTAATACTACCGGGGTATTTCAAAGCATGTTAGGTTGGGGAGGGGGGGGGGGGCGGCATTATGGCCATGGGCCGCCCGATTCCCTCCAATTTTTTTTTTATAAGGGTCAAGAATTATGTACTCTACAAGTTGTATAGCTTAATTTACGAAAGCGCCTTTATTTTTTAAATTCAATAATGTACGCTCATTTATGCAAGAAATCACTAGAGATAAAGCCTCAGGAATATCAATTTCTGGTACAAATGTCTTTCAAAAATCCCTCATCAATTCCTGAAAAAAGGATAGGTTGTGGTAATTATTTCTTACGTATTTCATTGTTTTTCGTCAAGCGCATTTTGCGATTTGGGTGTAAGTGTGTGTGAATGTGGGTGTATGTGGGTTTGTATGTGCTGTAATTATTTACACTACCTATTAGAAAAGTATTTACATAAAATGGGAAATCTCCTGCATGATTTTGTCTATATGGTTGTGCTCAGCCATATAGAAAAATAGCGAAATTCCAGTGACATGTGTTTGGTAAACGTAATCTGATATCGGCACGATAGGTCCAATCGTCATAAATTTGGTATCAAAATGTGCGAAAAGGATCAGAAAAAAAAAATCATGTTCGTTTCGAAATATTGAGGTGTTCGGAAGTACCGACAAAAAATTGACGGGGGATGGGGGAATAATGCACCCCCGTGAGTATTAGGATTAAATGATTATGTGAAGCACGTTGAATTCTCAATACTGCACATATAAGGGAAAGTCGTCCCATGATGTATTACTGTAAGAGACCGGCGGCATGGATCATTCTTCGACACATATTCCCGTACACACAGGCCTGTGTTGCAACTAATAGCATGTGAAGTGGAGAGTATTGATGCAAGAACACGACGTGGAATTCATTCTCTATAAGAAGCAGAATAATTGTGGTTGTATTTAATTGAGGAAAGCAATTTTTGAACAAACTATTTCTCTCTCAAATGACATTCTATTGCATGTGAATCTCCAACGATATAAGCTATCCATCATGTACATTGTATATCTATATATTCATGTTATCAGAATTAGTGTTGGCGTGTGTAAAGTATCTAATTGGTGATTCAAATGGCTTAGCTTCTTTGCATTGTAGAGTGTACAACTCGGTTTTTCTTGATTTCCCCCGAGGTGTTCCTTCACATATACATGTATGATTCTCTCTGCTTGTGATCTGCGTCGGGTTTCGCTGAAACTCCATGCGTCGGACACAAGGACGACGCAGGGAAGGATTGTAGAAGTTGGCAAGCAAGCTGCCAACTCCACGTAAAAAAACACGGACGGCCGGTTGTGACCATGGCATAAGGGATCCTAGTATAAATGTACTTATCTTTTAAAGGATGGAATAAATAACAACTTAATAAATTTATATTTCTAAGCGTTAAATAAAGACAGCATTATAAAAGAACAGGTATGCATTTTTAACTTTTAGTTCTTGAAATAAAATGTATGTTTGTCACCTAATATCCCTCATTTTCATCTTCAATCATATTGTAATAATTTATTTTACTTTCTTACTCTGATTTTAGTTGTATTTTTGTGGGGGGGGGGGGAGGCTCAGCCAGCAAATAATATGTAAGAAAACAACATGATGTTCAGGAGAATTTTTTGTCGACAATTGCCAAACTGTTGCATCACTGTTTGAATTGAGTTTTGACTAGGACAATTCTCTGCATCCATAATGTAGATATTTGAGTGTTTCCTTCATCAAAACAATGAGCATTTACATGATTTTACATGGATCAGTTTCATCATTACCGTATTGAAATGTGTCATAAATTTGAAAATGTTGATGCATTCAAGAATAAAAAATATATTTGTGGGGAAAGTAAGCAACCGTCTACGTCTGCTTATCTGAATATAGAGTACCTAAGTGTGACGCCATTTGAGCATTATTGCCAAGACAAATGGCTCTAAACAATACGGGCAGAACAAGCAGCGGTGATTACAACGGGGAATGTAATTGAGAATGCCGGACACTAGCCCGATATACAATATCGGCCAGGTAATCCTCTCAGTGGAGTGAGTTTGTTTAGAGCCAATTTGTCTTGACAACATGTTCATATGACGACACCACTTCGCTACTCTATATGAAAGAATGCTTGCATCGGAAGAGAGAAGAACAACGAAGGTGGCTTTAGAGAAAGAGAGGGGGGGGGTAGAGAGAGAGAAAGATAGGAGGGAGAGAGAGAGAGAAAGAGAGAGGTGGATAGAGAGAGGTGGAGAGAGAGGAGGTTGGGAGAGAGAGAGAGAGAGACGGAGAGAAAAGCGAGCGCCATGGAAAAGTAACATTTTAATGGCCAATTATCTCACAGCATGTAAGATGTCATATCATAGTTCATGTTACTACAAGATTGTATCAGATTTAGAGGGCTCTCGGGTCACTTTCAGGATACATTTGGGCAACAAATCCCCCTCCCCCATGTGATTTTTTCATAAATTGCACATTTCTTTATATAAAAAAGAAAATTACCTCAGTAATAGATAGAAACTTGTTGACAATCTGCAAGTATATATGTTTAATACTCTTTGAAAAGGTATCAACATCAGCAATCGGTCTGTTGGCTCAGTTGGTAGAGCGTCAGACTGATAACCTGAAGGTCGTGAGTTCGATTCCTGACATAGATGCTCTTTTGGTTTTTTTCTCGTTGATTTGAAACTAATAGTCTATACGCTAAAATCACCAAGCAAAACCACCGACGTCTTATAGCCTAGTGGTAGGGTAAGCGCCGGGACTACCTCACACTCGTGCTAGCGAGCACGGGTTCGAAACCCGCTAACTCCAAGGTTGCAAAACCAAGGTTCAAGGATTGTCGGATGGCCCGGCAAAGGCATTGGGATCACCCTTGTTCCTCCCCTAAAGAGTTAGAGTCTATAGTTTTTATAGGCTATAGTTTTTAGGAGGTAGGAAGAGATACGCGATGGGCCGGTCGCCATACCAGAAGGGAACTAATGGTAGTCGGTAAGGGTGATAAGCTTAATTGCGGAAGCCCGAAGTCACGACACCTGAACTCCTGGCAAACCATCGCTTAACCTTTTATTTTTTTGTCGTTGAAATATTGACTTTAATTGTTGTTTTCCTTCATTCTGTGATGACAACAATCAACCAAAGCCTTATCATCTTTGTTGTTCCGTTTTTCATCATTCCATATTCCTCTTCTTATTTCTTTCCTGCCCGATTTTTTTTTGTCCATTGATTTTCTACACTTTCCTGGAGCATGTTGCATATAAGTTTTAAATCATTCTACCATACCATCAATGGTAGCCACCAAGAAAACCTATCTGCAACATGGCCCTGATCTCTGATATCATCCAATCTTTCTTCTTTGCACAGAATAGAGGGTATCCTCAACCAGCAAGGCTATCATTCAATCCTACAGCGGAAGGTCTTCCCTTCAGGGAAACGCCTGATCGGAGGAGGGTTCGTTTTCCAGTAGGACAATGACCCAAAGCACACGTCAAGACTATTCAAAGAATATGCAAAGGCTACTTGAAGAAAAAGGAAGAGACACAAGTCATGGCAATCATGGATTGGCCGCCCCAGTCTACAGATTTCAATCCCCTTTCTTGTCATTTATGTTTTTGAATTTTAAAAAAGAGGTTTCCATACAATTTTATTTGTGTGTTTGCCTTCTAACTAGGAATAGGAAAAATGAATGAAGTTACGCATTTAACCCTGTATAATGGTGAAAAGCTCTGGATATCTAGATTACGCGAATGTAATAAAAAGGTTCGCATTTTGAGAAAATGCCATATTGACTGTTAGGCAGCCATTTAATAGAGTATAACTTTGTTATAAAATGTACATTCTTATAATTCACTTTAAAACAGAACTTGAACTATGCTATGAGCCTGAATATCAATAAAGCCTACCAATTATAGAAAAACACACTGAATGCAGGTGTTCCTAAACTTTTGGAGTTCAGTGTATCTCTCTTACTTTCTCTCCCACTACATATTCCTCTTACTTTCTCTCTCCCTATACGGTACATACAGTTGGCCACCATACCGTACCGGGTAGGCAAGCGAAGGAAGGGCAGAACACAGCGAAGGTGGATAATCAATGAATAGATGGAGCAGCCAATCTACCAACTAACACGGGCTGCAACAGGTAGAGGCTGCTGCGGGAATATTCATTTTCATGATTCATTCAAAGAAGAAATGCCAATTACAGTCCATGTATGTATAGAAAAAAATCATAAAAGCAAAAATAAAATTGAAGAAAAAACGGGAAAAGATAAGCACTATCATCTAATGATCAAAAGTGGTGCATGTAGTTGCAAAATGATGAGTAAAGCACAACCCTGTCACATCAAACCTCGTAGAAGGGGTGAAGTTGATAGTCCTTATGCTTTTGGAAAATAGATATGAAGGACTGAAAATATGTCTTTTTTCACAGAACGGTCGCAAGATCGTCACGCTTGCGAGACGATAAATCTTATGCCTTTGTTCAGATGCATATGCATAACTTCAGATGCTTACGAATAGAAAGTTTGGATGATATCAAAGATCAGGGCCATCTTGGAGATATGTTTTCTTGGTAGCTACCACTACATTTAAGTTACAATAATTGAAAACCTATATGCAACATCCTCCTGGAACTGACAACAAAGTGTAAATAATAATAATAATAATACATGATGTTTCTGGCAGAAATACCACGTGGGCTCACATGTGTGGTGCACAATGGAGGTCGTTGTGCTCTGAATTGATTATCTCGTACAAACAAGTCCAAATCTGACCAATAATTGATCAGGGTCAAATAGTAACATATTTCCCAAATGAAGTCCATGTATTTTATGATGAGGCAAAAAAAGACACCAGCAGCCCGAATGGAAAAGTAAACAAACTATATATTTGCCTGGAGTAGATTTTTGAGTAAGAGATCAAAGGGGAAGTCAGCAATTGTTTAATTCAGTTAGAAATTAATATCAGTAAATAAATTTTAGTAAGAAATTAATTTGATAATTCTGAGAACAATAGATTAATCCGCCATTCACATAAAATTTTTCTGTGTAATTTTCAATGAGGCACAGAAAACAGCGACCCATATGGAGAAGTAAACAAAATATATTTTTGCCTGGAGTAGATTTTTGAGTAAGAGATTAATGACAAAACGACTGATAGTCTGCAATCGCTTAATTGAGAAAGAGAAATGGAGAACAAGGGGATACCTTCTCGTTTAAGCCAACAATACAGTTTATATGATGGAAGCTTTTTTTTATTGAAATGGGCAGAAAGAGAAGTTTTGAAAAACATTAATTTTCAATGGTTATGTTTAACTTTAAATCAATTTGAAGGGACAACTTTGCCATATATAAAGCATCACATTGCTAGTACTGCAGAACGTACTTCTTGGTTACCATTATTTCCTTTAGTATACAGACTGTGCATAGAGAATGTCCATGCTATGCAGGCCTTATTCTGACATCAAAATAAAAATGCTAGGAATCACCATTATCATTTAATCTTTCAAGTTCAGATTTTATTGAAACCTTTGCATGAGACCATTCTCAAATATCTCTTTATGGGTAACAATGTGACTAATCACATATTTATATACGTTTAACATGATTCATCAAAACACTGATTGATACAGAATATAGTTTGTTTTAAACTATCAAACATAAATAAATATTGTTTCCCTTGAAAGTGTAAAACATGAAAGGTCAAGGTCTAAGAAATATGCCAGACTGAATTACACACAGATTAAAAAATACACCGTTTGTTATGAATATAAGCAAAATATGTGCCCATTGTGTAAAACCTGATTTTGCTGTATGATTTCATTTTCTGGTCATGGGGAGGGGGTAGGCTTCGAATTTCTTGCAAATAAATACCCCAATTCTCTTAAACTTAAAAATCGAGATCTCCTCATAAGCAATAAACATGCGTGCACTCTACTGACTTACTTTTTCATAAAAATGTATGTATGCAAAGTTCACAATTAATGCTTTAACTAGTGTGATTTTCAAGCCTGCTAGATATATGAAAAGTTCAAATACTTGTATTTCAGCACCATACAAAAGATTGGATACATGTGTGATTTTTTTCGCAATAAAAATGATATCATACATTAGGGAGGTTATACTACAGATGTGATACTAATTATTCTAGAATATTATGCTGTACCAGATAACAATATGCAACAACCTACCACTGAAATGAACGTTATATTTGCATTGTGCAATATTTGGTTCACCTTTGACCTTCGATTCCGTATGTTGGGAACATATTGTGTACAAATGGACAAATTAAGTCCAATATTGGTATTGAATAAGGGGACAATGCTTCAAAAAGTAGATGAATTGCCAAGCTTCATTGCGAAACAGGTCAACTATACGGCTTTTATCTATACTATTTGAAAAAAAAGGGCGACATAAACGACGAGTGAAATAACAATACAAATAACAATAACAAAACAATAAAAAGAGTCGTTGGTCGATTTACGTTCCCATACATTTCCATCCTGTATAGTGTTTCATATTTCTCACTAACATACGCAACGAGTTATGTCGACTGATTTGTTAAGAGTGGGGACATTTACGTAAAAGTCTCAAGCTCTCGCTGGGCTTAGGTCTCATCCTCACCAACAAACAAGTGGCATTACCTAGGGCTCATTTGTGCCAAGGATGAATACAATTGATGCAGAAATAAATAAATGAAAGCAAGTTAAACGAGAACTTACAGATATTTGTAACAGACCAACAGACCAACAGACTAACAGACCAACAAACTTAACAGGAAAAGTGACTAGGTCTCATCCGAACTCCGTTCAGGCGAGACAAAAAACTTATAGATGATGCCACCAATCATAATTATCAGTCGAGTATATGGCCAATCAATCAAATACTTCAAGCAATCAAGCAAACTTTCGCTACCGTACCAGCCACTGACACCCACAGTGTACAAGCAGTAGTCTACGTTACCATGGTTACAGCGTAATCACAGATCAAACACAGTTTACACAATCACATATAGTTCACAACCTTTTAATTCACGTTTCAACCCAGGTTCATATATACCATTTTCCAACCTGTGAATCGTTTTCTACCACTTTATAAATACATTTCATCATATAACAATAATTACGACACCATGACATAAATGGCTTCAAATACGACAATATTACACAGATAACTACATCGTGCCAGATAAATTACCTTCTTTTTGTACCCAGTACATGCAATTTACTGACCATTCCACGAGGTACATTTCAACTAAACGTGTAATGCATATGGGACAAAGAGAGTTAAGGCGCCAATTACTACTAGTTCAAAAAAAGGATGCAAAAATAATAGACACATTTGAGAACTTTGATAGTTTCTACACATGCAGTGACATTTCCATTCAGAACATAATATCAAAAGCTGACGATGAAATTTGGTCAAGATTATAAACAAAGCAACCAAATACTGTTACTCAAATTTGGAGTTGTGTAATCAGCCTTTAAAAGTAATCTTCCATACTTGTTCTAAATTCTTTGTTACTTCAACAATTGAGTTTTAGGGCAATTTCCACAAACTGCCGCGTAATCATCCATGCGACGTAATATCAAAAACAAGGTGATTCGCGAACCACGAGTCTCGCCTGATTTCGCAATCGATAAACAATGCTAAGTTTTTTATTAATTTTAAATGGTGTCGAGATGACCTTTGACCTTATCATCCTCATCAATACACGTAGTATTACCCAAGGATCGTTTGTACCAAGTGTGATCACAATTGATGCGGAAAAAAAGAATGAGAGCAAGTCAAACAAAAACTTTAAGAAAAATGATGCACATGGCCTCATATTATTTGACCTTTTGACCCCTAGATTACATTTGACCCTATCATTCTCATGACGACACATGTAGTATTATCCAAGGATCATTTGTACCAAGTTTGATCACAATTGATGCAGAAAAAAAGAATGAGAGCAAGTTAAACAAAAACTTTTAACATTTTTGTAACAGACCAACAGACCAACAGGAAAAGTGATCACTAGGTCTCTGCCGAACTTTGTTCAGGCGAGACAAAATACAATTGCACAGTAAAGAGGGTCTTGTCAAGAATTCGCAAATTCTTACTACATATGAATTCGTTCCAACTTTTTTTACATATTGACACTGCCCAATTGAAGTTTTCATCAATTTATAGAGCTAAATACGTCAGACAAGTCAGATGTTCCACACATTGACCTCCGTGACAAATTCTAAGATTAAACCTGTGTAAAGAAAAAACAATTCTGTGGTCCTATTTACATTTACATGTACTTGAATTTTATCTGTGAAAACAGTGACTCAAACTTGTTCTGAGGTAAACATTGGACTTGACATACGTCTCTCTCTCTTTGACAAAAATTTGCTGTCATCGGCACACAACGATATGTTAGGTCTTTTCATCGAACCTTTCAATGTGTCGCAAATTATATTTGATGATTTTATTATTTTATCATTTTATTGTTTTAAATCTCCACATGACGGGAGTTCTGGCAGAATTTGAAATGGAACATTTACCTGGGGGTGTTTCACCAAGCTGTTCGTAAGCTAAGAACGACCCTTTCTTTTGATAAATGTGACACCAAATTTGTTCCTGTTTTAACACTGTGGCAGTTAATTTCCAACAATCCTAATCAAATCTGACAAATCATAAAAGTAGTATTCCCACACACTTTCCACTTCCCACAGAATTTTGATTGATAAGCTGATGAGAATCAAAATCATTGAGAATCTGATGTAGCACAGGAAAGTAAAACCAGTTGTGCATAAAGTTCTCAGCTTAAGAACAGCTTGGTAAAACACCCCTCAGTTTCATTATGACATTGATCTTAGATATATATACAACTTAAAGAGGTAAATCGTTTCATAGTACCACTTAAACAATTCTACTGAATAGCTATCAAATCACATAAATCATAATGTTCTGCCGTCACACGTGCACAAGATATGTGGACCCATCCATAACATTCTGTACGTGACAAACCGTACATCTTTGAGTCCCAACGTATCAAAACAAATGTAATGAGAAGTTAAACAATTTGTTTAGTTTTACACAGTACGCGCTCGTGTAACTGATCACCATATCAAAACAACAAAATACCACTCAAAACACAACAAAGAACAACAAATGTCATGAAAAACAATCTCAGAGCGAAAAAAACACGATACTATGAGAAAAATATCTAGTGTTCTTACGATTCAAGTTTTAGTTCCAGTAATTTTCAAGGTTACACTCTGAAATTATGATTTTTTTTTTCCTACTCATATTCTCAAATACATACTGTACATGAAAAGCCAGTGAGGGCAAATCTGAGCATACAAAGAGCTGCTAATTGTTATATATTGTCGGCAGGTTGGGAAACAAATAATGTAAGCGAAGATAGATCATTGCACAACACGTCATATATTTGTATATCATCCAATATCACTAAAGCTACCTGTGATTTCTAGTCGCTGTTACGCATACATGCAATGCCTTGGCCGACATAGCAACAACTAAATTGTAAACATACATAAATACATGTGGTATTGCAGCACAGGCGTACACTCTATGTGACTATGGTCTTGTAAAAGTGTACAGATACATGCTTGGTGACACAATGACCGGCTCATAAAAACAAATCCAATCTTGGGGGGGGGGGGGGGGGAATTAAACACTCCCATGATTAAAGACATAAGTCAAATTACTCATGAACTCACAATATTGCAGTAGAACGTGGTAGACATCAACAGACGTGGAAATATATCACAATTGGAGGGTGTTTCACCAAGCTATTCGTAAGTTACGAACGACTTTACGAACGACTGGTGATCCCTTCTTTTGCTAAATGCGTTACCACAGTTTGCTCATTGAGAATCTGATTTAGCACAAGAAGGGATTACCAGTTGTTCGTAAAGTCGTTCGTAACTTACGAACAGCTTGGTGAAACACCCCCCTGCACTTTGAAAGAATTTAGCTCAAATCTTTATTCTGCAATGTTAATGGACTTAACATAAACCTCTCCCTTCGTGTCACATGCTTGAAGTTATTGTCTTGTCTGATAATTATTACAAGAGAGGGTAGCCCATTTGCAAAAGTCATAAAACTCAGCAGGATTCAGCGGTATACCGCAATAATAATGTGAATGAAATCTCAGTCATAGCTTTCACAAACCTTTTCAGGAAAAGCGAAAAACTATCCCTGTTAACATTTGACACACCCTGTTTTGTAGTGACCATGGTCACTATTCAAATAGTAATGCTCGGTACAACCAAGGATGTTTAAGTACATGGATATCCATCACCCATTTAATTAATGCAGATTCATTGTACTCTCCTTCTAGTCACACAAGAATGCTTTACAATGATTTTCTCTTTGATCTTGATGTTCAATTCCGCCGAATCTGTGGGTGATTTTTGCCTGGATTTGACGTATAAACAATAATCGAATACAAAGAAGAATTTGGAGAATCATCCTCACCCCATATGCTTGCAAAGTTGTGACATGTAATACCTACGATGCATATATAAAGATTATCGAGGAATATTGTTACAATATGGCATAAAGGCTCTAAACGTGATACTTGTATTTACAGTATAAAAGTCTTGATTTCACAATGTTCCTCATCATATTCCGTTAAAAAATTGCATCAAACGTTACTTTCAGATATTTTCCTTTCAGACAAGTAACATTAAAAAAAACGTGTCCAGCCGTGCCCAAGCTAGTATTTCCACCTCAAAAAGTATCAAAGTTCGTATTCGCTTGTCTTTATTATCTACATAACAAGCACTTAGTGACAAAATTCAAAGTTCAGCAGCAAAAGCTGAAATGTATGCATGTATAGGAATGCGTATGACCTATCATAAAATCCAGGCGAACGTGACGCAATCTTATATGCATCATATTGTTAAGAGAGCTGTTAGTTACGAATATTAAGTGGTGGCATCAAACCTCGTTCAAAGGGATGGATATACATGTACTTAAAAGGTTACTAAATTAGAAAGATACGTTCCCACTAATCTATGTACAATTATCCACTGAAAACGAATTTCACAGTCGTTTGCAGTAATTAAAGTCTCATTTTGACGAAAATTTGAAGAAAAAAACCGCACACCTCCAGTGACGTCAGAAAAGTCAAAATGCCATAAATGCCAACGGCGTGAATAAAATATTATATTCACGTTGTTCAAACGATACGTTGCAAATGGGAACCCCAAAGCTTGTCTGAGGTTTGAGTAGCAACAATAGTTTCAAAGTGCATTCCATCAATTGAATCTGAATGACAAGATACAGGCGAATGCAATAACGCGTTACTACGCAGTTAGGGAAAAGTTGTAAATACATTACGAAAATGGTCTATTGTTGACTTCCGTACACGCCGTTGGCATTTATGGCATTTTGACTTTTCTGACGTCACTGGAAGTGTGAGTTTTTACAAATTTTCGTCAGAATGAGACTTTATTGCGGCAAACAAATGCGTAATTCATTTTCAGCGGATAATTTAACATAGATTAGTGGGAACTTATTTTTCAAATTTTAGTAACCCTTTAAACATCCTTGGTTATAACGCTCAACAGCAGTAAGCCGCAAGCCTTCATGCATCATTGTGCAGTGCATGCTGAACAGCTTGATGTGCGCTATCCGTATTGCGTCTCTAGACTACAGGAACCTCTAGGTTCTGGACGACCTATCCAAAGCCTACACTACAGCTCAAAGGAGTTGGCATGGAGAAAAGGAAAGGGAAGAAAGGGAACCGCGGTATATTTTGTCCAGTTCAGCATGAAACATGACGCTGTTTAGGCTAAAGCATCGTGTTTCATGCTGAACTGGACAAAATATACCGCGATTTAAAACTGCGGCCCCTTCCCTTTCCCTTTCCCTATGCCAATTCCTTGAAGCTGTAGTGTACTTGAAATCTTGAAATTAATAAAATTCCATTCAAAAGTCAGGACTACCCTGTCTTTGAATAATATACCGACTCCAACGGGGTGGATGGGGTGGAGTCTTTTTTTGCAGTATGACTTCCACCTCAATAAACTCGCTTTACATTGCTCTACAGGCAGAATACACACTCCGACAAAACACATGCATACTGACTGTATTCCTAGGAGCACATAATATGATATCAAAGTATCTACACTTCTATACAGTAAGTGATATTAAAAATCTTTACAAGTCTGTATTATAACTCAGTAAAAATATATAAATATATATCAATATTCAAACATAAATACCTCTGTATTATTTCTAAAAACAATAGCAAAATACAAATCGACATATTTGTAATCCTTATTCCAGGTCAGGGTGCTTTGTGAGCATCTACTGCTGATTTTATCACAAAACAAGAGGAAATAGATTACAAAAGCAAATACATGTGATTAATGTCATGATTATTATGCCAACCTTGTACTCATATACATGTACATGTTTCATCTTCAAAGCACCTGTATATTCCAAATAATCATATAATAAATATTGATGCAAAAATTACAAGATGTTAGTAAATCGCATTAAAAATATGAAGGTTAGATTCTTTCTTTAAGGTGATGAAATTTTCACTTTTGTTCCAAAACATTTTTTTATAGTGTAATCCTTGCACATTCTCCAGAAGGAATGCACATAAAAAATGTCCACAAATTCATCTTCTTACAACGCCATGATTAATTTCACGAAAGGTATCCTCTTCCCTAACTTTCCTGTTATGTCAATGAACTTGTTCCAATAATTTAGTTCCGCTTTTAAAACTAAGGGAATTTGATGAAACAGCATTTTTGTCATACAGTGAAACTGATATAGAAAGACAGCTCAAGGAAGTAGATAAAAGTATGTGGTCTTTATGAGCAGGGTTGTGCTTGTACCTGATGCCATGCTTAGAGCTCATTGGCTGTTACCATAGCAGTTACGACCACTGGAAAGATATAATAATGTGAAATGACCCTGATTTCCAACCATTGCACAATCACATAGTGCTGGAACTTCTATTCCAGATACAATGGTCTGGTATTGTTTGTAATTACTCTAATCATGGTGGCATATATGAATAAATATCATTATGTGTTTAATAGTCCACATCTGTGAGCAAAAATTATGTCTGAGGCAAGCAAGATTTTTAATACTGGCAATTTCACAGCCCACCTTTTTCTAGTAGTAAATGCATAACTCATCCATACCATGGATTTCCATTAAAAGCAGCATGCACATTATTAAGAAATCATGGAAGAAATCATTGACATGATTAATTGTAAACACTAATGTTAGATGTATTAATGAAGTTTACTTTAAAGGTGCCACATTGACACCATTGAAACCTATATACATGTACTAGAAATTTTATGATCAAGGTTCTTTGACAAAGCGGTGCATGCAACACTGGGATGCAAACAGTAATTAGACATGCGCACTTTGAAACATGGATGTCTCGCTTCAACATGTAAAATGAGTAGGGGGCAATATCAAATTATATATCATTTGGAATACACCTTCATAATGATGATTCTACAATGTGATTTCCATATTCTTCAAGACAATCATAATGGTCTTTGGTTAAATCAATACAGTGCATTCTTTGGAAAGCATGCATTGCCCAGCATGGTCAACCTGAAAAGAAATAACTTGCAAACACAAAGTCCATTAAAGTTTGCCATTTACCCGAATTTTTGTTGTTGATGAAAGAAGCAACATATCTAGAGATCCCATACTTGCTATGAAAAAAATACCATGGAAATATGACACTATAAATTGCACACAGCATTGCACACTGACATTTATAACAGCTGTCTGTTTATAATCATACTTCACACGAAGACTAAGTGACTAAGTATGCTATAACACTGTCACGGCATTTTTCAAAAACAACAAATCTTATATCATGGAAGATATTGAGACCAAAAAGCAGCAACATTTAGACTGTCTAAGTACAACATTGATTTATGAACTACTGGAACATGAATTTTGTCACATCTTTTGTGCATCCTTCGAACTTGATATTTATAAGCAGTGTCAAATTATTGATACTGTTATTCTAGAAATAGTGAATAATAAATTCTATAAGGGCTGGTCACATTGCAGCGATATTTTGAAGCAAAATTTCACTCTAGATCAATCTCGTAGGATGTCTATTGACTCATTTAAAGTGGATGGTCACTAAATCAAGTATCAATCCATTATCTGCTGTCCTTCTGCTTTCTGCTAGCCATGAACTAGAAATAGATTGCATGGTTAGGTCACCCCCGGGTAAGCAGTAGATTGCATGTTCAAATCCTGTCTAAGATTTTTGTCTGACTTGTTTTTCATTCATTTACAGGATGGAGCACGCTATCCTTGCTAGTAATGGGTGTATGCCTAAAATTTCTTTCTAAAATATCCTTCCCTTGTTTCATATTAAGGCATGCACAGACCAGCAAGAGAACTCATTTGCATACAGACCATGACTTCTAGTTCCAATCTGAACACAAAACTTCCAAGCAATTTTTTTTTAAGCGAGACATCGCCCCAATGTGACCAACCTTCGAGGGTGTAATAAATACTTTCACTATAATGAAAAAACAGATACAAAAGCACATCTGCCAGCTCTACATAAGTTCTTCATCAATGAGATATGAATATTTCAAGCAAGCTAATAGGTTAAAATTCAAACAAGAAACACTGAGGGCACCATCACCGGATACTTATGTGGCCTACATGTAGAATGACCACCAATACACCTATACAGCAAGTTTGCACAACATCCTTTGGGTAACAAAGTAATTGAAAAATAAGCATTTCTGCAAATCATGAGTGTTTACATTTTCCTATGATACACTTACACACCAAATTTGAAAAAATCCATTGAGTAATGCGGCCAGTGTCGTGCATACAAGCAGACCCTGAAAAAAATGTAACTTTTTGTGTACAAAGACAGGCCAAGCGAGGGCGCCACCACCCAAAACAATAGGCGTCTTCGCTTTACCATAATACACCTTCATACAAAATTTGAAGATGATCCGAAAAGAACTGCAGCCAGTAGAGCGCTCACAAGAAAATCACAAGAAAATCTCTGTGGCAGCGGAAGCGCGACGAGGCCAAATCCATAGTATCCTCCAAACTCTGTTCGGGGGATACAATTACCGGTACTAGTACATATTTTATACGGACAAATAGAGATTGATAGAATGAAGGAGGTATACTATCCGCCCAATGAGCGGCAAGAATTTACAGACATAGATTAGATTTAGTTTTTAAATAGTAATACATTCCATAAAAGCCGTTTTCACACTTACATTTTCTAAATATAAAAATCTTTCTATTATTAACTAAAATGTCTGTTACAATTATCATACCTATTCATCAATGTTAAAAGCATGATTTCCATCATATCTGATAAGTACAAATAAATTTCCAAAATTAATATCAAACCACGTCTGTCCTCTAACTTTAAAACCACTAATACTGTAGGATGACATTACAACTGTACAAATTGCCTCTTTGAGCATTAACCATTCAATCAATCATGCATGATGCTAAAAAATACTGTATACGCCATATTTTTTGTGGGGTTTTTATTTTCAAGAATTTCGCGAATCTGGACTATTCGCAAAATTAGGAATACAACGATTACACGTGTACTACTGGCACTAGCACTCCACGATCGCGAATTTAACCACTCGCGAATTTGTCAAGAAGTCCTGATTCGCGAAAAATTAGACTCACAAAATATATGGCGTATACAGTAGTAGACACTGTGTTTATTGACAAATAACAAAAAAAAAAACATTTTTGTTTGAATATGTACGGAGTTTGATCGCACAGTAGTATGGTCAGCAGAGTGGCCAACATGTAAATATGCACAGATAGACACAAGTCTATTATGCAATTTAGTGCAAGTTGGGAGTAGCAGAAAAGCAATGATTGAATAATAATAATAATTGAATAGAGTGTAAATGATAATGACCACCATTGACATAAAGGATGACTGTCTCTATAGCAGTCACTTCATGCTTGTTATGAGCCATTTATTCATTGAGTAATACACCTCTTTACATATTTAAATTTGCTACTCTTATCCCACAAAGAATGTTGTTTCTGGTATTGATGGAAACTTTATATAAATACAATGATCTCATTTCATTACAAGGGGAATCTAATAACATGAAAGATGATTAGATAATGTCAAAGGTTAACTACACAAGTTTTCTACACAAGTGATGATACGTGACTTCGATCTTACTAGTAGTTAATAACCCATTACATGATCAGAAAGAGCATTTATTTGTCCATCACTTTTCTGCGCATCATTTCGAGGAATAACAATCACATAAATAGTTCTAATCATTGCCATACACCATATTGTGTTCAGCCCAGATGAAAACTGCACCCTTCATATATTAATGTCAGGAGTTTTGTACATGTTGATGGTGGTTTTGATGATTTATGGAGTATAGAAAAGGCTGGACACAAAAGCCTAGCAAGCTCAGCAGCCATACTCACTAGACAGCACTCAACATCAAGTGGGTATGGTGATGCAATCGGGCAAGTGACTGGGGGTGGAGTCTAGCCCGGCTATCCGGCAGCCAATGAGGTACTCCCGAATAGCGATGAAGTGAGTGTATGCCCCCATGACAACGAACAGGTGCCAAATGGCGTGTGCGCAGGGGATGCGTCCGTCACTCTTGAAGAAAACCACACCGCAAATATAGATGCCGCCTCCCAAAGCAAGTTCATGGACACCGGCCTTTAGTGGCTGATAACACATAAAAAAAGATGATTGCTATGAAAAATAATGGTTTTCCATGATACAAAGGATATGTCATTCTGTCAAAATTTACAAATACCGATCTTCATATGAACAGTTGCCCAAAAATAACAATGTGCAGTATTGCAGTATATATTGCCTGCCTGTGCAAATCTAATGCAAACTTTGAACATGAAAACCCACAGGTTAGCTTGCTCAACATTCTCTAGCCAGCTAGGGTTAAATGGATAGTTCGCACTGAAAATAACTTGGTTTCAATAAAAGCTGAAATATAAAAGCAACGTATGAGTAAAGGTTTGAAGAAAATCTGTCAAAGGATAAGAAAGTTATGCTCTTTTGAATTTTCAATTTTGTGACGTCATGTGCAAGGTGCCCTCCTATATGTTGCGTACAGAATAATTCCATAAATTGCTCTTTCTCTGTTTTTTTTACAACGGAATGATTTATTTTTAATACAGGTATATGTGTAATAATGTATTTCTAATGATATATCAATTGCACAGGTAAAAGGATACATATCTTTTTGAGAAAATGCAGTTTTGAAAAGAATTATACACAACACAATTATAATTAATAACTTTCTTATCCTTTGAGGGATATTCACTGATATGTTTCTTTCATGTGCTCATGTTATTGAAACCAAATTAATTTCAGGGTGAACTATCCCTTTAAGCACTATCTTTAAGGGTACCTGCTCTGATCACCACAGCATATTATGCTCAGAGAGTGTAAAACCAAATATCTAAATGTGCAATTATGCACACGGCCAGAAAAGCATGTCACTTTTATTAACTGATCAAGGGCTTTTTTGCTTTTTTAAGTAGAACCAAATAAAAAAAAAGGACCAGCACAAATATGGTATGAGTTAATATTTCATGAATCGATGTAGGGTCGTGAATTTATCAACACGCAAAAATGTTGTCACAATAATCCTGATCACATGCACCTCACGCTGCTGTGTGCATACATGTAGAAGCACTGTAGATCTCATGATGGAGTACGGGGTACCACATACTATGGGCGGTGCATGCGGTTGTGCGGTAGCTAGCATAGCATTGCAACGCACAATCGAGCGTCGCAAAAACATGCGCAAGTACAAGTTTGTTTTCTCCCATTTGTATATGTATATATAATAGTGGGCCTGGGAGCAGTGTATGTAGATGACAGCGCAAACGTTGGGTGTCAATCGCAAAAACAAAAATTAACAAAAAATGTCTGCAACCCTTCATCCGCAAACGCATAGGCTTAAATACATTATGATGATAGGAGAGTGTCTTGCAAAATTGCGCTCAGACTACTGAAATGTGAACCAACGTTTTAATAAAACCCTACTGACTTATGTGTTATACGATAATTATTCTAATGAAAATTTGTTAGCGAAGGAAGATATTTTGGAAGCAACTCACCGATTCTAAAACACACAGAGCTGGCACAGTACCGAGGATGAGATAGAATAGAGTTTCAAGTCGCTTGTATCTACAAAAGAAAAAAAGACATGGTTACAAAAGTTAGGAAACATGTACCAGTAAACTCTTCTCTGTCATCATCATTCCTTGTACTTTAAATTATTTTAAATGTATTTAAATGATACAAAAAGTCATAGTATGGAGAAAAAAAAGTTAGTAATGGCTGATGTGTCAATCCTGTGTGTGTGTGGGGGGGGTGGGGGAGGAGGGGGGGTGGGCAAAGTGACAAAATAACATTCATTAACAGTATATGAACAGATATAATGTTCATGTGATTCAATTTATTTGTGTTTACACAGAACTTTGTCTACATTTCTTCCGTGTCTGGCATATACTGCTTAGTAGGATTTGTATGTAGAACCAGAGCAAATGCAAAAATGTGACAGCTGGCACTAAAGAGTAAACATTTCAGTACAGAGTACCAAAGCGGTGTCGTCACATCCAGGAGGGCATTTCATGAACGTTGTCAGCACTGACTAAATGGTCAGTACTGACAACTTCAGTGAAATCCTTGGTTTTGATGGGCTGAGAGGCACTAGCCTCTGACTGTTACTATGGTAACTGTCGGAGAAAGACAGCTTGTCCGATGAAAATGTTCATGAAACGCCCTCCAGTAGTATGCAAGTTTATGGTTCTTAACAACATCACACAAGTGAAAGCTTCACTGCTACATCATTGTCTAGCGGGCTCATGCAGGGAACTCCAAATGAGAGTGCCTGCTATGACCACTGCTATTTGCTGTACCCACACAGTTCAAAACAGTTTGTCTTGACAACATGCTCATAAGATGTCCCACTTTGATGCTCTACCGGTATACCCAAAATTACAAAACCCATTTTTTTACCAGGTAACCACCAGGATCTTACATATTGAATGCCACAATATAAAGGAATGTTCAAACCTCTTTACAGAAAATTTCTTTCAAGAAACACAGGCAGGCAAGAGAAATTGGCCAATGTCAGGACGGTGAGCAATATACACTACAGCTCAAAGGAATTGGTAAAGGGAAAGGGAAGGAGCCGCAGTGTAAACCGCGGTATATTTTGTCCAGTTCAGCATGAAACACGATGCATTAGCCTAAAAAGTATCATGTTCTATACTGAACTAGACAGAACATACCACGGTTCAAAACTGCGGCTCCTTCCCTTTCTTCCCTTTCCCTTTACCCGATACCAATTCCTTTGAGCTGTAGTGTAGGTCTTTCTTCACACACTGATGTTAAATCTTTTAATACAAGATAATCCACTGCTCTTAGGCATTTGTGTGGATTCCTAGCACAAAGAATTTGTTGCGGTACATTGAGAGTTAACCCTCCCAGTACCATAGGTGCATGAAAGGTGTATAAGTCAGTGGACTTTTCATGGCTTGGTGCTGAGAGGGTTTAATAAATGGTACCTACTTCTCATAGAAGCAGTATGAGTAGACGATGCCCAAAGTTGCAAGGAGCCACATAACCCAACGCAGATGAGAGCCAAAGTAGCCAACGTCACAAAGGGTTAACCTGAAAGAGGGAGAGAATAGACAATCAGATTTCTTAAAGGAGAGTGGAACCTGAATATACCTGGTTTCTAAGGTTTCCTACTCACAAACGGGAACCAGGGCCAAGTATCATGAAGGTTTGCGATCAATTGCAAATTTGAAAGACAAATTCTGATTGGTAACTGGCCTGTCATTTGAGCAAAAAGCGCATGCAACAATGATGTTGATTGGCCATAGCCATTGTGCGATTGATCACAAACCTTTATATTCCAATGAGAGAGAATGCTCCCTAAAATGGTAAATATGTAAATATGTAAAAATGTAAATATGTATGTAAATGAGTATGAATTTATAATCAATTGACAGGACATACCATGGAGTATAGGAAGCTGCGATGAATAAATAAATGATGGCTCTGTCACTGATGTGCAGGTAGAATCTCAAGGTTCTGAAATACAGATAAAATTGAGACAAGTAAAACAGATAAAAACAAGTAAAAACAGATCATAATAATGCATTTGTAACATGTATATCATATATGATGTTATATACCTCATCCCTACAATCCCGTTACCTAATTGGTTGACAGGCAATAACTAGATCTAACCATCCTAGCAAAAGAACATCATTAACATACTCCAACGGGAAATAGTTTTTATTTGCATAAACAGAGGGAAAAGGTACCTGATTAACATAAAATAGTGGGCAATGGTACTTTTATTTGCATAAATATGCATAATGAGTAGCAGCCAGCTAGTGCTTGATTCTCTATGGGACTTTGCGTGTAAACTCATTTGCACGACAAATGTTGAAAAACCCATAGACTTCAGTGCAATAATGTGCCAAGTTGCAAGCTGTCCAACATGACGTCACAATGCTTTTTGTTTGCGTTCCTTTTGCAATGCAAATACAATGACCAATTAATGTGCGCTTGGTGCAAATTAGCAGTAATGCGCCATACAAGTACGCAGTGTAATCCAACAATAGTTTATTATCACCGCTTATCCAACGATAGCGTGGGCTGTTGATTGATGAAAATAGACTAGAGTTCTTCTCTGGATAAATCTTGTTGTGAGTTTGAAATAAGCCATTTCGTAATTGCAATTGCGCATGAGCAGATTATTGCTTTTAGTAAATGACCTCAGGTCAATTTCTGAACTCACAGACAAAAAAGGGAATTCATTAGATAGTCGACCACATTTCAATCTATTATCATGCAAATATGGCAACCGCTATTCAGCTCTGAAAAGGTAGTGAAAGAACATTCCAACATGTGCATCTGCTTCTATTGTTGTTCCGGGCTCACTGTAAAATGTCTTCACATCCATCATCCAACGCAACTTCATGAAAAACAATCCCAGTGAGCAGCCTAGTAGTATTTATTCAGTGCATTGTCCGACCAGGGTTTAATTATGAAATGGTCTATATGTTAGTTATTCATCATACATATAAAACAACTAGATACTGCTCTCATATTCAGGATATGGTTAAACTATAGGCCCTTAAGTGCAGTCTCTATTTGTATACTACAGTATGTGCTGGAAGAAATTGAAGAAGCATTCAGCATACAATACCGCATAGCAGTCACTATACAAGGACAATTTGTTTGTATTATGACATTGCTACGCAGCCTAGGCTAAAATTTCACATCATTACAACACTTTAAAAGAAATATGAATATTTTAGAAGATTGACATGCAGGAAGTTATTTCCTTATCATATTTCTTATGTTCATACTGCAGAACTGGATGATGAATACAAACAAGGGTAAAAACATGCAAAGAAACAGCCTCAGGATCCAGTTGCTAATTTGTTTCATCAGAATGCAATCATCACATAATCTTGTCCGCTTTTCCTAACACCTGTTTTTCTCTGCTTCTCAGCTTTGTTCTACTTCTATTGGGAGCAAGTTATTTTTGGACAAATGTCACTACAAGAGAAATCCAGACAGCTGCCTTAAAATCTCACTTGACATATCCTGACCAGGACACAAGGTGGAACAGCGTTGAGACGCTGAAGAGAAGGAAAAGAGCCAGCCCGAAGATGATAGCGCTCATCATCTGGGCCCTATTCGTGGCTTCTGCGGCCAGGTCGCGGCTGGCATACACACTTGGGATGATGCAGATCTGTGGGAGGGAGCAAGCGTACAAAGACATATTATGGCAAAATTGGCCCCAAAACAGAAGGAAGGCCACTGCACTTCAAAGCAAATTTGAAACATTTACAATACATTGTACACGGTAAAATGTTGTTTACATACATGTAAGTACACAGCTAGCAATATTTGTCAACTTATAACTTGGTTGAAATTCATCTCTCAATCCATAAGATAAATCATTGTGACTAGGAAACTTCTGTAAAACTTTTGATGGGGATAATATGGTAAATGTTCTCTGCTGTTGTGTGTTCAAGATTCATATTGTATACAATATTTTATCATGAAAAAATGTGACAGAAAAGCGTAGCTGGGCAAGAGAAAGGACAGCATAGATACAGATACAGCTATCTGAAGTCCCAAAAAAGTTACTCATCCTTCATCATCCTGCTGTAATAAGCATTTCAAAAGTAATTTGTTTGTTCCAGGTTAAATGTCTCTGACTTGTTTTGCTTTTTGAAAATTGATAGTTATGGTAGAACCCCCTTTCCAGAAAGAGTTTATTGAAATTGTTCACTGCCTGTTCATGCTCTGCCACAGCAGACTGTTTTCCTGCGCAGCATAGAGGGAGGACAACGAGAAGAAGACAATGGTAACTTCTGTGGACTCCTTCGAAAATAGGCTTGACAAATATTGGATTAATAATCATGATTTTCTTTATGAGCCTGTATAGGTTGTATGTATTTTACACACTGTCCTAACCCACATACATGTTAACGTGACAAGTCAAGGAAACTGTTTCAATCTACTATCGATGAACAGGCGAAGTCCTACAGTGGTCATTGGATTAAAGTAAAGTAAAGTAACTTCTTTCAAATGAACAATTCTGTAAGGCAAGCTGAAGCTCCATTATCATTTTGGGCGCCACCCTACAGAAATCAAGAAGCATGATTAAAAGAGGGATAATGAGTCAAACAAGTTTTTACCCCATGTGTGATGCAATTAGCGATGTGTTCCACATTGGTCGGTACGTACGCTTGTTTAGGCTTAGCTGGGCTGTTTTTCCACCTGCAAAGGGACAAAACAACACAATGTCATTCATTCATTTATTGTGCAATTTTCGGCACATATCCACATAATACACACAGCATGCATGTGGGCAGAGCACTAGTAGTAGTACTACTAGGCCTAAATTTAGGGTACGGTAAGGATTAATTGTGGTGCAAAAGTGAATCAAACCTATCGCAGCATCGCCATGGCCAGAAATAGTTTATTGAAATTGTTCACTGCCTGATTGTGCTCTGCCACAGCACACTGATCTGCACTGGAAAGCAGCACAGAGTCAGAGGGAGAATTAGAAGGACATTATGGTAACTTTTCGAAAATTAACAATTCTGTAAGGCAAGCTAAAGCTCAATTATCATTATGCCATTCTTTAATCAATCAGTATACTAGACCGTTAGAGAACCGAAGTAGTGTTGGCATATCCATTGACATTGTTATGGCTATGCCCACTTCAAGTTCAAAGTTCGGCGCTAATGCACTTTGGTATCCCACTAATTTTATGAATTTTAACATTAAACCTTACCCTGTCCCTAACCCTAACCCTGACCCTAACTCTAGTCCTAGACAATATTTTTGCTGTTTAATCCGTCCAAAAAGTGATTTGTGGGTCACTTTCTGCCGACGACAATCAGTATTGCAGGATTCCCATTTTCCCAATTCCCATTGCGTGCATTATATATGTGGGTTACTGCGACCAGCCCGCTCACGCAGTGAGCGGGCTGCGTAGCACGGAGCTTTGAAGTAAGGAAGTCGAGATTAGCAGTGATTATATTAGTTGGTTTCAGCAATTCTGTAACTCAAATCTCAAATCTTTTGCACATATTTAAGTAAAATATATACCTGAATAATTCCGTAGTTGGTTTGAAGATGAATTTAATCCATGTTTCATTTTTAAAAACTGTTTTCCACCTATAGTGGTTCAGAATCGCACGACAGCAGCTGCGATGCAAAACTTAATGCGCATGCGCCAGTTCCCCTTTACAGTATTTAAATGTATATTTACAGTATATGTTTTTGAAGCAGCCAACTAGATGGCAGCCTCGGCGAACCGTATTTGTTATTAAGATCATGATCATATGTGAAGAGGAAATATGTAACATTGCTTAGCATTTTCAAACAGTTTTATAGCTCAGGTATACATTAAATACATTTAGCCATTTATATGTGATAAATGTACTTGAAATTCATTCATGTGCACGGGTTGAATTCTCGGTATAGTCGGACCAGACAAGCAGGGAAATTGGTGGCGAGCCCTCGGGACGCTCCCGCTGTGCGGGAGCGTCCCGTGGCTAATATGTGGGATACCAAAGTGCATTAGCACCCAAAATTCAAGTTCTGGTTATCAACATCACTCAACTTGAGATTGAGAAGTTGAGTCTTTTGAGACTTTCAAAATTCAAGTTTCACTGCCACTGACTGGGCACTGTTCCGACAGTGTCTTAGCAGGTTAGCGTCGTCGGGCAATCACGATGAGAGTCCCCGCTAATATCCCTGTTTTGTAGCTTTTCTCTCTTCCTTCATAATTTAGAATCAGTTATCTTGACAACAAGCCCATCTATATCTGATAACCACCGTCTTACTCTTTATACTGACGCCACCCTACGGTTAAAAATGTATTGACAGGTTCTCTGTAGCTTACACAATATTTAGCATGTGGGGCAATGAAATATGTATGACAGCGACAACCGGCATGACAATACCTAAATTGCATTGTAATGACAAAAACTTACTTGATATTTCCACCGCACATGTTCCACACAAATTTGCACTTAAATTATAATCGCAGCTCAGAAAGATTAAATATTTACGTAATTTGTAGAATTAGAGCCGAGGTACCGGCACCGTAATCTACCGTATTTCCGCTTGTTGTTGTTGTAGAGTTGTTTGTTTGTGTTATGTTTTCAATGGCCAGCGCAGCGGACACAGGCAAACGCCAGTATCAATAGTGATGTAGGAAATTGGCCCCGGAAACTGGGAGTGTGGTGACGATCCATCTCCAAATAACTTTCCAATATAGGCCAAGAATGTCATATTATGCAATAACATTTCATGTTACAATCAGCTCTTTCTTTTAAAAGTGTTATTTGACATGTCAACTTTTAGGCCCAGTCACATTCCTCCCAAACACACACATTTCAGTTTTAAATTTAAAGTCTAGAATGAGACAAAAACAGATTGAACAATATAGCAGGCGCAGGAGAGCTCAAATGTTGATATATAAGCAGTTTCTTTAATAATAATATTAATCACCCATCATTATAGGATACGATGAGGCAAAAATGTTCTCCTCCATTTTGTTTATTAATATCTCTTTTGAAAACAAACATTTGAAGGACTTTGCATTGCGTGGAATGAATATCCACATGAATCTATTAAAAACAAATAGCAATTATGGACATGCATATTTAGTTGTAACACTTAATTTAACAAAAATGGCGCATCAATTAGATCTTTCCATTATCACTTAATTGTGTTACGGATTACCTTTCCATCCCATCTATCCTTTTCACAATTTAAATCATCATTCATCACTTAGTGATGTGACAATTTGCGTTTTGTTTCACAGTTTGGCAGCCATTTTGAAAAAAAAAATACATTTGCCATTATAGTTACTGTTTTTTTGTGGAAGTAGCTTTTGTATCACTGTTCTTCAATATTCTGAGCACGAGCAAATTTTTTTTTTTCATTTTTGATTATTGCTGTCAACGAGATTTTCCATATTTTTCAGTATCATTTTGTCATGATGGCTGCCATCTTGAAAAATGATGACCTTGAAAACATTTTGAGATGCCTCTACATGCATAATTATTCCAAATACACGTAGCACAGTCCACACAATGGGAGAAACAAAAATGTGTGCACGTCTGATAAAACAAGAGGTCCGCGAACCTTGCGCTCACCAGGGCATATTGATCATTAGGGAGGGTACAAAGTCACTCCATGATGACAAGAGGGTAATTAACATGTAAGGCCCCATGTTTATTGGGGGAGGGGTCCTTCATATCCCCTCATCAGGTGAGTACACACTAATTAATATGTTAGATTATCCTTTGTTCCTGTCAAGTTTTGGTAAATATGAGAATATAGTTATATGTATTTTCAATTTGGGGCACTTTTCTGGAGTGTGTATGTGTATGTGTGTGTGTGTGTGTGTGGGGGGGGGGGGGGGGGTCTGCATCATGCCAGATGAGATCCTAATTGTAACTTATTTTCCGAATTGCCTGAGAATAATTTATGTCAAGTGTTGGTGAAATCCAATATTCAATTTTTGAGATTTTTTTTTTTTTTAAATACAAATTTGCCCCCCTAGGCCCTTTTGGAGGCTGCCCCGTGCCCCTTTCAGATGGGAAGGCCCATTTTTACAACCTTGGGCCCTCTTTTCTAAAAGATGGCCCCTTTCAAGTTTGGTTTCTTGAGAAAAAGGTCAAAATTAAGCCCCCTTCGAGCCTCCCCCCCCCCCTTCCCGGCCCCTTGCCACTTGTGTACCCTCATTTGAACAACTTAAGGTCCCTATCACCTAAGGATGATTCCTATGGAAGTTTTTTTTTTATTTAATTCGGTGATGCATTTTCGAAAAAAAAAAACATATTGGGCCCTTGGTGCACTTTCGGAGCTGTCCCCAGGCGACCTTGACCATGAAAATATTTAAAGTACCTTTAAACAGTATATCTAATATTGTTCCAAATATAATCTTTAACATGGGTGCCAAATTTGGTGCTTGTAGACAAAAGTGCACAATTTTTCACCTCAGCCACCCTACTACAGTAGCAATGATTCCCGCAGAACTGTATAAGCTCGGACAGGTGTTTTTTTTTACACCTGCTACCCCCCCCCCCCCCCCTCCTCCTCCCCCTCCTCCTCCCCCTCCCTCCCTTCCCAGGGACTCTAATTTGGCGTGCCCGACACAGGCCCGCTTGACAATATCGGACCGGTAAAGTGATTTTGTTTAGAACCAGTTGTCTTGAAAACATGCTCATATGACGACACGACTTCGGTATTCTATGTGATGTGTGTATATTTCTGGTAGCAACAAAATGCCTAAAAGTGCATAAATGCTCAGGGCCTCGGACACAACTTAAACTTTAGTCGACCTGGGTTTACGCGGTTTGGGACAACCATAGTAGCACCGGAAGTGATTGAACTGAGGATGGGGTTTTGTGGTTTCAACCTGTCTGATTATGGCAGGCCGGTTTTTCCGCACGTGTTAACGCACTTAGTTGAGGATATATTGCGAGTACGATCCCCCTAATTTTGTCTTGAAGTATATCGTGACGTCATCATATTGCCATATGAATCGAAAAAAAAAATTAATGTATGACGCCATGAACTTTTGTACCCGTTTGAGCATATCTCAGTAAACCTGTATCAGATTTTTCCTAAATTTCAATATGTTGTAGCTGAGACATTGCTTTATGGTAGAAATTCCTTCATTTTTTGTTTTGGTGACGTAATCATGGTGTAAATCTTGATTATATGCATTAATGTGAAAATGTGACGTAGTACGTGTTATGTCAATGGGAGGGCCTTTTATATTTCCCATAATGAAATGGCATGACGATCTCCGATTGAGCTGTATCTATCTCATGTCTATAGAGCATTTACTCCTGAAATTTGAGATTGTTGTAACTAATTCTATTCGCTTTCGCACGTGTGGTCTTCGATCATTAATCAGATGTCGGAATCATGGCGAAATTTCAGCTTGATATGAATTTCTTAATCATTCTAGCCCCTGCTGTGCATTACGTGTTGAGGGAATGGAAAGATTTTTTATATATATATATTGGTTACGACGCTGTTTGTCAGAACGCGCGACTCCGGTTCGATTCCTTGCGTGGGTAGAGTCATTCCTTCATTTCTTTTGTGAGACTTTTGCCAACTTCTTGTCCTTCTCTTTGAGATTTTCTTACCCAATTTTTTTTTTCTCTCGCCCCTTTATACAAAATGCCTATTACATACATTTTGTTAGAACATACACGTGACCATTCAAGCAGGCAAATATTTGCTATGTTAGTATGGTTGTAGGTGCATTATGAGCTTTCGTGAGCGTTGTCACTGATTTCTAATGAATAGATTGTGTCACCATGTCACCGATTTCTAATGAATAGATTGTGTCACCATGGAAGGTCTATAGTGTCACCGTGCATTTACCATCCCATGTCTGTGCATGAATTGGCAAATACATACCACCTTAATATACTTTTCCACAAGTATGTCTCGTTTATATTTTATATATGAGTTCACGTGGGAACCTTACTGTCCAAAATAGCCAAAAAAATCGCTTGATTTCTTCGCTCTCAAAATGCGTCTTTATCTTTTTGTGATGAAGTTGAGGTTTCTTTAGTTGGTATATGTGAATGAAATCAAATTATTTTCGTCAGATATATATATTTTTCCTTTTTTATTGGTAATTTATAGCATGATTTAATTGTTTTATTTGTTTGTTAATGTTATATAAATGAGAGCCTCTCCCGATTATCTTCGACTCTCAGTCGACCATGTTCATGACCTGACCTGATGACGCAAAAACCCATATAGGAAGAACGCCCTCTCAGCAATATCAAAAGGGAACTAACTTTAGCAGAAACATGAAAGAAACATATACGTGAAGGTTTGACAAAAATCCATCAAAGGATAAGAAAGGTGCTCTCCCATTATGTTGTGTACAGAATCTTTATTGTTGTTGTTCTGTTTTGACAACGGATTTTTGTTGTTGTTGTTGTTGTTCATACTGGTTTGTGTGTAAAAACGCATTTCTAATGATGCATCAAATGCACAAGTAAAAAGTTGCATATTTTCTTTGAGAAAATGCATTTTTTTTTTTTTACAAAATTGTACACAGCATATTGGGAAGGCACCTCGCACGTGACGAAACACAGTCAAAAATTGGAAAGATCACAACTTTCTTATCCTTTGACGGATTTTCATCAAACCTTTATTTAAAAAAATAATTTTGGTTTATTGATAAAAAGCATACTGAAAAAGAAAGCCCGGAGACTTACATAATTCAGTTTACAAATAAAATACAATCATTTAATAGGGTAAATCATATATAATGTACATAACAGGTAAAAGCTAAACAACTTTAACATTAAATGTTCTTTGAATGTTTCCATGGTGAGAGTGTACTAATAAATACTATTTAGAAAATAGCAAAACTTTCGGTAACACCATGTGGCTGTATTCTTTCGGATAATTGGCCCACTTATGGGGTGAAGAAAGGAAAGGAAAGTGAAAAGTGAAAAAAGGAGAGGTGAATTTTTATATTTTATAACACTTACACAAGACTATTTTTAGCTTTAGTTTTCGGTGTTTTAAACCGAAAATAAATGGGATGGAATGGAGGTAGAAGAAGAGGGTGGGTGTTGATGAAAGTTGTGAACTAGTCACAAAGTAGTGATAAAGAGAAAAGAAAGAAAGAAAATAAAATGAGAAAAGTGTAGAAAAGTTATAGTCAGTTCTGCAACTAACTATAGGTTTCTTTCAGATTTTCAGGGTGAAAGACTAGGGGTAGTCGTAGTCGGGGTAGTGGGAACAAAGGCTTTGGGACCCGTACTAAATATAGTGCCATTTTGTCATGATAATGGGTCCAAATCTTGTTTGATTTTAGGAAACCAGGAACGACTCATCTCAAAATCATCAAATCGTTGAAATGGAACAAAGCGCGGACCCCGCTGTTAAATACAATCAATACCACTACTACTTCTTCTACTACTTCTACCACTACTACTACTACTACAACTACTACTACTACTACTACTACTACTACTACTACTTCTACTACTACTACTACTACTACTACTACTACTACTACTACTACTACACTACTACTCCTCCTCCTCCTCCTCCTACTACTACTTCTACTACTACTACTACTACTACTACTACTACTACTACTACTACTACTACCACTATTACTACTACTACTACTACTACTACTACTACTACTACTACTACTACTGCTACTATACTACTACGACATGTACTTCTACTATTAATACTATTTCTACCACTTCTACTACTACTATTACTACTACTGCTGCTACTACTACTACTACTACTACTACTACTACTACTACTACTACCACTGCTAATACTACTTCTTCTACTACTGCTTCTACTACTACTACTACTACTACTACTACTACTACTACTACTACTACTACTACTACTACTACTACAACTACTACTAATACTACTAATACTACCCTAACCTTGAATAAAACGGCTGGAATCAAAACTAAATGGTCCTATCAGATTGACAAGTGTAGGGTATGATAACCATTTATTTAACCCTTCCTGTGCGGGATAAAATGTTGCTGAATGGGATGTGTGTGTAGTAATTGTAGCAAAATGTACACCTGGAACATATATGATTAGTCCATGACTGAATACCACCAGCCGAGCCACAGTTACGCAAACGGGCGCTGATTAATCATGATCTTGTTAATTGAGTAACTGGTTGTTAAGTCCGGCTAACTGATGGAGGTGTGAAATCGATTTCTCTCAGCGATAATTTATGAGTCTTAGCTGTATAATGTGTAGACGATTTCTGTCTGAGTCACTTCGTATAATGTCATTACACTGTCAATATCAGGCTCATGCGTAAATGTGTGACTCACGCCTCACCCCCCGCCCAATCTACCACCTCCACCATCAACCCTGTCCCTCTAGTCCCCTGGACATTGCATCTACTACTGGATTCCAATGTGCACGAGAGTTTTCTTCATTGTCGTATCGGCTGATCCAACCCATGGGGGGGGGGGGGAGGGGCGTGTATGTGTGTGGGGGGACCGGTGTGGGGGGGAGGGGGTAGATGGGATAGGCCCCACCTCTTTATTTCTACTTCGAAATTGATTCGTCAGTTTTTATTTTGAACGTCAAACTTACCCTCTCCTTGGCAAAGAATGATACAAAAGAAGTGTAATCATTCAGCAAAAGAGTCATTACTTATTTCGGCAAATTTTGGACGGCAACGTAAGATAAAAATTTTGTTGCCTTATGGATCTTAAACGAGGACCCCCTATTTACATAGACTGATTTTGCTGGTTTGAGTTGGTTGTTTGGGGGAAGCAATTCCAGTTACCATGGTTACTTATTGATGTTGGGGACATGCACAATGACATGCAACGCCCCGTCCCCAATTTACCCCTCCCCGTACAGAATCTGTAGACCACAACGATTTGTACTGACTTTCTTAAATTTCTTTACAATGTCGATTGCGTTCGTTGTTTGGTGGTAAAATGTACATTAAAAAAATACGACTGGTAATAAAAGGGGAAAGTAATTGTTGTTGATATCTTGGTCAGCCTCGTGCATGATCTAACAAGAGGCCAAATGCATAAAAAGCTGAAACAAACCATGAAACAATCAAATCGCCGGTAACAAATAAAAACATAATTATGATATTTTGTAGTTCGGTGCACTTTCCAAACAGGCTTAACATTCGCATGGGTATGATGGGTTTATTATTTATTTTGATAGCGCATATCAAATGTAAATTTAAACAGTGGTATTTTTATCAAAGTTGGAAGAGAAAGTCATATAAAAAAAGGGGGGGTGGGGAGAAAACAACAACTATGAAGAGTAGTATTTCGGCACACTTTCCAAAAAGGCTATACATTTGCAGGGGGTATTATTTTTTTTTTTATATAATGCATATCAAATATATATATTAAAATTATGCATTTTTAAGTACAAAATTAAAACAACATTAGAAGAAAAAGTAAAAAAGAAAAAAAGAGGGATAAGAGGAAATCAATAACAAGAAAGTCTAATTATATAACATATACATACCTCCGCAGGTTGCCCGTGCCTATAAAACAGGCAAAACTCGAAATTGGATCACGATACCTGTACGGGTAGACTTAATTGCTTTTGACTACTATTTTTGACATTGACGTATAAACTTGCTGGTAGTATTTGGTAACAACACAACCACCTTACTGTAATGTGAGCTTCGCGCAGTATCGCAATAAAAAGAAATATTATCAAGCGTGTGAGGAAAGAACATGACTGTATTGTCAAAGGGGTCCAATTTCCGACGTGTACTTGAATGCATTTTAGGAAGTTTTTGTTTACATTCTTTCTTGTCTATCAAGACATTTTCATTATGAATATCTATAGCCTTGTCGCCAAGCCATTAAATATTTCTAATGATTTAGAATTTGATTACCATTGTGTCTGGCTGGGGCAGACTGTAAATAAATTCATATATCTCCTTCGCATAGGCTAGGAGATGATGAAATAATTTAGCCTCGCTAGTACTTTATCTACATCAAATACATGCCCACAACCTGAAAACCAGATGAATGTGTCAGGCATTTTGAAAGATTTTTTTTCCTGTGAAGGCCCTCTCTTGTTGAAGTCATGAAAATCTTCCATTATTGTCGACAAAATCAGTGGTGGGCACTGAACTAAAAAGGTTCTTTCTAGTTCAGTGGTGGTGGGCCCAGAGGTTATGGAATGGGCGTACCACTTATATTGCTCGATAATCACAACAATAAAGCATTCATAAATAAGTAGATGAATGAATGATGTAAATATATTAAAAAATGAAAATATTAATAATTTACAAAAGAGAGTTGAACAACTTAAGATATAAAGAAATACATGTAAATGAATTAATGCCCCCTCTATCCTGGCTATACATAATCACTACCACCGCCGGTGCTACACCCACCATCAACACCACCAACACCATCATCTCTATCACCACCACACGACTATTACCATCATCATCTTATTCCATCACCATCATCATCATCATCATCATCATCATCATCATCATCATCATCATCATCATCATCATATCAGTACTATCATCATTATCATCACCACCCCAACCACCACAACCACCACCACCACCACCCCCACCACCTCCACCACTACCATCATCTCCACCACCACTATTACCACTATTACCATCATTACCATCATCATTATCAACAATATTACCACCATCACAAGATCACCGCTATGTGCACCATATTCAGATCTACGGTTCTGCCACTAAACAATACAAAATGTTTAATTTTTTAACATATGTGAATCTCGTCCCATGCATACGTAGACTATTAATGATGACCGCGTTAAATAACAGTTAATCATATCACGCTCCATTCCCCACTATTCGGACACAGATAAGACAGCATTGCTATACAAACTAACATGGGTAACATTGCACTTATAAATACAAGGTTAATGATCGGGAGATTTAGAATAGGCCTTTAGGACGGCAGACTTTATTAGGAAGGTCATTATAATAACGTCACAGAAAATTGTGATAATGTACATCTGCTCAGGCATGTTTGTGGATTTTTAATTTTACCTGACTCATGGAATGGGTTCATAACAAGCCTAGCTAAAAAAAACTGAAAGAAACAAGAAAAAAAAATCCGAACAATATTATAATTCTGCGAGGACGTGAGGGTCATGTCCGAAAGTAGGATAAAATTAGTCTCAAATTATCCCAGGTCGAAGGCCAGATGTATCCCGTTCTGATGTCTACGTCAAAATGGTTTGTTATCATGGCCGTTTCGTGATAGATAACGATCAACCGCATGAGCCACATAGGAGGGTTATAGTTGATATTCGTAATCATATTTAAAATAATGATGATTTAAATTATGATAATAGTTATCTATAATGCCGCAATTTCACATAATACTAGAAGAACAGACGACTGTCACGTTTGTAATAAGACAATAATATCACTGTAAGCTTCAACTGTCAGTTTGGATTTTGAAAAATAAAGTGAATGTGAGATGCAAACTGCAAAGAACCGTGTTTTTCACACAATGATTTGATTTGTATTCAAAATGGACACACTAATATTGAATAAAGTTATGACCAACAAAACATTACCCATCTATTCCTTTCCAATCATGTAAATCTGTCACTCGGATGTAACCTTCCATCGGGCTTATATCATTCCGTTGTAAGGTCATGAATTCAAATGAAGGCATCAGTAAGTGTAATATGAATCTTGTCAGTTAAACGTCCACGACTGTGTGTGACAGTTTTAAGCTTTCAAAACAACTTCCATCTTCCTGCTTTTACTCTGAAATTAATTGAACGTTGCTATACCAAGGATTTTAAAACGAACCTTGCCTGCGCTGCCTCCAAGTAGTACGTAACGCGTATCATCAAACAGACACGCATACGTGCGCGCTGAAGCAATCATACGGCGAATGTATTACGTACGCGTTTGGTGTATACGCGTTCGCTTTCTATGCACTTTATGGTTTCGTTGGTGGGCTTCGTACCTCAACGCAAACG
This sequence comes from Arbacia lixula, assembly GCA_963669155.1. Taxonomy (NCBI): domain Eukaryota; kingdom Metazoa; phylum Echinodermata; class Echinoidea; order Arbacioida; family Arbaciidae; genus Arbacia; species Arbacia lixula. The sequence continues at coordinate 15,926,470 of OZ022579.1, read as the reverse complement.
CTTTGAGTTCTTATTTTTTAAAACCAGAAATTGGACTCAAATCAAGGAGAAATGTCGAGGAATAACTTCACATGGATACTCGCGAGGAACATGCCATTGCACTTCCACGGAAGTTTACCTATTCTATCACCTGTGGATTTCGTTTGAATACGAAGATTATGCGGACTTCAGCTGTTGCTTCTTCGCGTTGATCATCCAGTATCTTCATCTACTCTATACCACCAGTTCGCCGTGGTAGCTGGCTGAGCACAACACCTGCACGTAGTAATACATCACCGGGGCGTCGACCGTTGAGTTTGGTGTGCACATTCGTTGTACGCTACCTGAGAAGCTACCATCCTGGCGGTACAGGCCTTGCCTATGAGCACCCGACGATCGAACCCGATTGTCGCCATGGGTTTTCCAGATCGAGGCGAGGAGAACCTGATGCGGCAGACGTCGCGATGTAAGAACTTTCAGCCTAACATGTTCAACAAGACCAAGTGCCAGAATTGCTTCAGGACGAGGGAGGCTCACGATCTTGGAGACGATGACGGTAGCAATGTGAGTACCGAGTGGCTGACGAAACTTTTTTTAAAATATGAATATCATCACTAGGCCTCACGAGCATGACGAGTGAACATGTTAACAGCATGATTTATATTGTAAACAATATTAATAATTACACTACAATCAACATTTTCAACAGATTTCATTTGAGAGAGAATCGGGTATCAAAATTGAGAGGACCGTGAAAGTTAATGACTAATGTTATGGAAGTGGAACTGGATAATTGAAAAATAAAAATAAATGTGTTTTATTACAAAACCAATTAGAATGACAATAAATAGATCTTGTTGGAAGCTGACAATTACTCAGCATCAAGTGTGATGATGGTGAATTGTTGATGCACTAGTTGAGATGAATATGGCGCAAATGCTAGTAGTACTAGACTGAATTTGTGAGTGTGCTTCGTGTTTATAATATTTATACATGTATCTCTGATGTGCGTAGCAAATTAGCAATCTCGTGCTAATCTCATAGAAAATTAAGTTGGAAGATGAAGTAGTTGACAGGTTGCTCATTAGTCATGTTCAAAGCTTTTGATTGTGATATTTCTTTGTTACCTGTTACAGTGCATACCTATGGACATCTTTAAGCATAATTAATCATACACAGTGCACATTTGACAAATTATACTACTATACTGCACTACTTGACACTGTACATGTATACATGACTATGACCAGTTCATACACACTGTAGCTCTTTCTTTCCCTGACATTAATGATCTACATGTATGGATTTTTGGTATGATCAAAAATGTAAATATTGCATTTGATACTGCTGTAGTAATTCTGAAACATCAATCGTCAACATGAACGTGTACTACAAACAAGGTATTGTGGAACTAATAGCCTTCGGTGATTTGATTTGATTTCATTTTATCAAATTTGTTTTGTAAAAAATTGAATACTAATACAGTATAAAATATAAACAGATTTATTTTTGTAGTATTTGTTAGTTGTCTATCCTTGGAACAAGATATAACTACAGGTTATATTATGAACTTATGAAGTTACAATATTGGTGCTTCATGTGTATGTATTTTTTTATATATTGTTCTTTTATACATGTACAGTTTTGTACTCCAAATGCTACTTGTGAGACATTGTAAACTCATCTGACCATCAAATGTCAGACACTGTAGTGAACAAGGTTTCAGATCAAAAGCAGACTTGAAACCTACCGTATATAAAAAAGGAATATGAGACCTTGAGGTACACTGCACACAAGGGGGAAATTATTGCCTGTCGCAACCGCTTTTAGATGATCAGGCAACCAGACAAGAAAAATAGAACACAGAAAATAAGGAGGATCTGAAAGAAGGGATGACAGTTGTGATACTGGTTTGTGTGTTGGCATAATGTGTAATTGGCAATTTGCCAGGTGGGCTCTAGCATCTATGGTCTGTCTTTTTTATTTACCACAGTGTTATATATTTAATTCACAGTCTGCTCCTCCAATTATTGATGGTGAATCAAGGTCAAGCTGTGTTTTATAGAAACTGAGTGTGCCAATAATTCAAAGTACATACATGTATGCTGTAAACACTACTTATTAGGCTACATTGTGCATAATGCACAGAGAGTAAAGTAAAATAGACAGCATAAATTGTAAAAAAAAAGCAACAAAAAAAAAACTACATGTTGATCATGATTGTAAACTGCAGGATTTGACATATTATATTTGTCTTGATATTTTTGGAAAATATTTTGCACATCCATGGAGGTACAGTTGTAACATGCTTGAACTAATACACATGTACAGCATACTGTACATGTATTGCATTAAGAAAAGTATGAATAATGTTACACTGGTACCCGTTGTGCGTGTTACATCATTTAATATACTTGTTGACATTGCTTCTCCATAGTGGGAACTGTACTAATGTGTACATTGTAGGTGAATGTGACTGGTCTGTGGTTTTATAGTTTTGTTTTCCTTGTCAAGGAAGACTCTGCTGAGCAGCAGGGCAGGTTGTGTTTATTGTCATTGGTATTGATTCGAAGAACACACAGTAGCATGTGAAACCCTCCTTTGCCCGGTGGCCTTGCAGGGTAGGGCAGTGCATAGATGAGGTCACTTTAGGTAGTGTACAAACTCAACATGTATCACTGAAAAAACAAAATGGGTAAGGGGAAGGGGGGGGGGGGGGGAGCGCTCAGGGCAATTTAGCCCCCACAACATAATAAAGAACCAAAATCAATACATGTAAAATGCACAATATGGTTCAGGGTGTCAACGTGCATGAAAAATATCCCCTGCAAATATTTTGGATTTTCCCCCCTGATACCTACATGTACACTGTACATTATGAATGTACATGAACATGTCATTCTACAGGGCACATTGTCATGAAGGCCAACAGCGTCATCTCTAAAGTGATTAACATGCACCCAGTCTGCCTGGTGAGCTATGTACGTACATGTTTTTTTTTTTTTTTCATGGACATGTGCAGTCTTACATGTACTGTAGTGTGCAAGAACTCAGTGTTGGCAAAACCTGTACATATACAATGTATGTCCTCTAAAAACAAACATTTTCCCCTGTTTTCTTTCTCTTTTCTCCCATAAGTGCATTGCACCAGGGGTATGGTAAACAGGAATAAAAGGCTGGGCCTAATCTGGGCAGATAAACCTTTGATTTAGTGCTTCCAGTCCATGCAGTTTTGAGTGCTCGGAATTTATACTGTACTCTACTGGCATGGTTCCACGTCAGAGGGGAAAATGGCTTTCAGAAATTTGGGCTTGATGGACAAAAGAAGAGAAATGTTTACTGGTACTGGTAGGCGGTTTGGTTTTGATTTTGTTTGACAGATGTATAGTGACTAGTGTGCCCTTTATCTTATTTATTTCACAGTTGTTGGTTTTGTCCTTGTTACTGGTACTGCCTTTCTCAGTGGCCTTGACTGTGAATGCGGTAGGAGGCTCAATGCACTAGTGGTCATGCATGTGTGACAGCACTGTACATGAATTTCAGGAATAATAATAATAGTACAGATTAAGATCAGGAAATACCTAGTCTTTTGTGGAAATGTGCCAAACACTTCTGTTTGGGTGTGAAAATGAGGATTAAGAAAAGTATCATGTTTTGTTTTGTGGGGATTGACGTTGAAGGAAGGAGAAAAATGAGGATGTTTACAGAGTATGCTCTATAAATCATCCATTGTGCAATACAGGGCAGCAGGAAGGCATGAAAAACACTTTACTTTTTAACTTGATGCGAAACAAATTTTAGTCCTTTTTATTGCTTTATATCAGACCTGCATCATTGAGAAGAAACATATGTTGGAAATAAACAAGTGGGTTGCCAGAGATGTTTTCATTGTGAACATGTGAACTTGTACATTAGTAAGAAGATTAATTAAATTTATACACAGTGGCTCAGAGTGACTTAGCCCCCAATGCAAAAAAGCGCCCTTAGGAAAAATACACCACTTGCACATTTACTGCTAGTTTTTGCTCATTGGGTACATGCTGTAATGCACAGTATATCTACAGTACATCTGTGTACACTGTACCATTGTTCATTGTGTTGGTGTCATGACACCAGGCTTAAAAAGTACAGTGTGTAGTATCGTAGCTCAGACAAATTAACCTCTCCTTCTGGCATGCAGTATGTGAATTAATTAAAACGGTAGTTGACAATAATGAAGGATACTCGGTAGTTTGGTTCAATACCGTAGTCAGCAGAGTACACTGTACGTAGGCCTGTAGATACTCTATGTACAGTGTCCATGTACATGTTGGGTGGTTTTTGGTTTGATGGTAAAGCTGTGTACAGTGTCAGATCCTGGGGTACATCCTCCCTACAGTACAATACAACAGTACAGAATCCATCCACAGAGACCTGTAGTGCAGTCTGTAATACACATTTACAGGGCCTAATATCACAACATGCCGTGAGGGATTAGCTTATTGATGCAGGCAAATTAATTTTGTGCCATGATATTTGATGCATTGCAATCAGTAATATTATGGGTTGCTAGTAATGCACCCTGTACATGTATAGCACTTTATCTACATTGTACATTATAGTAGTATCCAAGTCTATGCACAAAACTAACACTTCTGTTTGCGTCACATTGATTGCATACTATGTACTGTAATACTGCACTCTTCTGTAACATCCTTTTTGTATTGCTGAGATATTGCATCAAATAAAAAAAAAATCACGAAAACATTTTTTTACCCGGTACTTCATGCAAAAGTCAGGAAGCTACTGTACATGTCCTAATTCTCTGTTCATGATATCTACATGTATGACTTTCAGCAGTCACCTTAAACCCATCATGAACATGGGGCTATTACTAGCTACATGACACATTTTTTCATAGTAAAGGTATGGAGTACACTGTACATGTGTAAGGTATGTGTCATTTTCATGGGACGATTCATCATTTACATACAGTATGGTCTACAATCTACCTGTACATTGTACATACACTCGACATGTTGCTACAAAATGTACAAGGCCTTTTGAACTCTTATCTTTTTGTGTACTTAAATGTAACATTCATCTGGCTTTATTCACATTGCATACTGCACAGTCTGAATAAAGTAAAGCCTTTTAAGCAGTACTTAGTTTTACATACACCTGTACACTGTATAATTAATGGGGAAATATTTATTTTTAGTGATTATGCTTCTAATCAAAAGCCATACAATCATGTACAAATAGGGGAATATGCATACTATACAGTGTATTTTAAATTTTCATTTTGTGGAGATGAGGATGAGAAACCCTTTGTGTAGTTCCAATTATGGTATCTTAGGAGGCTTTTGAAGACGGGGAAAGGAAGTTGAAACCTTCCTCCAAAACAGGACATGGCTCTTGTAAGACGCTGGTTATCTCGTGTCGCCTAATTTTTCCGCTTTCCTGCTGTGCCTATTTTCAGGCCACCTTGAGGAGTGTCATCGGTAAACGCTCTAATAACAGGAGCCAGGCCGCACCTCTCTCTTTCTAATGGAGTATATCATTATGAGAGGGTTCGGGAGGGAGAATGCACACTTCCCTTATTGATGTCTCCAAGGCCGTGGCAGTGTCTAAACACGTCTGCTAGGATGTGTTCTTAGGTTGTATGTTTTTTCCTGTGCAGGATTTGTTGCTATGAAGTGCTTTTTTTATTCAAAGTTGTTAACTTGTCACTTTTGGGGGTTGTAAATGCTATTATTCACTGTTTCGAGGTACCTTGATGAAGCTAGTATAAATATTTATAGGAGGCATATTCTAGGAGGCAGTGCTCCGTGTTTGATTTTCCCCTCGGTGTCCTGTTTGGCTCCCAGACTCTGCTTGTCAAATCCTGACAGTATCAATCTTAGGACCACTGTCAAAAGCTCAACTATTTCTGTGTAACTGCTCTGAGTTGTGAAGTGTTGAAATGACACGCTATTGCTTAATGTTGTTAACATTACAGGAATAAATGGAGATATAAGAGAGAGAGAGAGAGAGAGAGAGAGAGAGAGAGAGAGAGAGAGAGAGAGAGAGAGAGAGAGGAGAGAGAGAGAGAGCGAGAAAGAGAGAGGGAGAGAGAGAGAGAGAGGGAGAGAGAGAGGATAAAGAAATAATGAAAGGGGGAGAGAGATATGGGAAGGATGGGGGAGGCCTCGCTGGAAACCCATAGAAGGAAGGGGTGAAAGAAATAGGAGGCAAATAAAAAAGAAGGAAAGAAGTACATATGAAAAGTGGCGCTTTTGTATAGCATTTCCAGGCCACAGAAGTAAATACACAACTGTAGCAATCTGTATTAGCCAGGGAGAGGAAATCCTTGCTCTTTATGACTTCCTGGAAGAGGTGTGCAGCTTGCTGGTTGTTGGCACTCGCCGGGTCACCAATCACCGCTTAGCAACCCTGGACAGTGCAATACATACCCACACCTGTGCATGGTACAATGTATACCAAAAAAATGTGGACCTGATCAGGACATTAATTAATACTGACCTGGCCAGGCGGCAGGCAGATTCTAGATAGCAACTGATGTTCTATGCTAATGTTTGCATTGTGCCTTAATGTGAAGTGATAACAATATTTGAGGTGATCCTTGAGTATGATAGGATATCTGAAATTGTTGTCAACATGTTAAAATGGTAAGAAAGATTTAAAGCTTAAATCCATTGGTAATATGCATGCTACCTTACTATTAGTACTATACCAATCATATAAAATCAACCGTGATTAGAGCTGTAACACCCAAGTTGTTTTGTACGGACAGGTTATGGTTATCAATAAAATAGGTTCAATTTACTTCTTGAATTTAATCAGTAGATGTCCAAAAGACCTGTGAGAGTCATGAACAAAATACTTCATACAGTTTTGTACATGTACAGTGTAATTTATTTGTGTACAGAGTGCCGGAAAGCAACATTATCTTCATACTGACTGACCAGCATATAAACAATTACGGCCGCTCAGTTTGAAGGGTGAGAAGGATAAGTGGCCAAAGGACAGAAATTGTGTGAATATACTGGTATGATATCCAGTACCGGTAGTTTTAGTAGGTGTGGTTTCCGTGTAAAGTGTGAAACAAATAAAATGTACATGTACATTGTGTTGCACCTTAAAGATGAGGGTAGTCTTCGTTACAATTACAGGCTGTACAAGTAATCATGGCAAAACCATTCAAACGAGTGTGGCACGCATGAGTCAAGTCAACCATAATTCACTGGCAAAACATTACAATGTTTCAAAAGAAGGTTAGAAAAATTATATTCTGGATAAGGATATATTTATAAATATTTTGGGCTGTATTTGGGGTAGTAGCATATCAACTTACACTTTTTGTTTGCGATGTTAGAGAGGTCTTGATTTATTGCTGCCATTGTAAATATCTGTTACGTAACTTTCCTCCTGGCTGAACTAGAGCAGGTACTGACAGCAGAAAGACCCTCGTCCCCTCACCCCAATTGTTTTTACAGTGCATATAGTTATGGATTGATTGAGTGAGTGCTTTTAGAATGCTGAGAATACAGTATTTATGAAGATATGTTCCTGCCTTTTCTTTCCTCTATCAGATTTCAATGTAAGATAAAAATGTTATCAAGTTGTCAGTGTGGCTGAAAATTGCATTTTACATTTAAAGAGCAGCAGCTACTGTAGGAAGATCATAGCGATCTACATGTTATTTCCAGCTTGCAGCTTGAAGCATTGGGACGTGGACAACATTCTTTCACAACTCCCGCTCTTCCTTTGTGAAACTGTCTTAACTCATTATTATGGTCTGCACTCTGCAAGGATCCATAATAGACTTACCAGAGACAGTTCCCCAGCCTTGAAAGGGGATTAAGGGGATTAGCCACAATGCAATCTCCTAGATTAGCATCATGGGGGGATTTAATTAATCTGGAAGTTCAGAAGAAAGGATTTGTGTATTTATGATGCCTGGAACAGGGGAGTCTCTTTCTTTGGCAGCAACAGTGGAGAGCTTAAGTTATGGTCTTTTTTTTTTTTTAGCATATTGCATGGTTGCATACTGTGCATGTGTGTGTGTGTGATATGTAAGAGAGAAAGAGGGAGAGAGATGGAAAGAGAGAGAGAGAGAGAGAGAGAGAGAGAGAGAGAGAGAGAGAGAGAGAGAGAGAGAGAGAGAGAGCGACTGGGAATTGGGAGAACTTTCACTGAACAACATTTTTGATTATGAATCCCAAACCAAAAAGTAACCATTATGATATTCCACTGCATTTGTACCATTATGTATGTTTGTGTCTTTTTAATATTGTTAAACTAAAAATTATGCACATTCATGTCAATACATCAGTATCCATTGTGCCATGGAAGCAGTCTATGACCTATTATCTTTTTGTGTAGGCTAGCCCTGTAGCCCATACAAAACCCATTACAGAGAAAGATTACTTTGTATTTCTTGCTATCATGTGACATAAGGACCATTTTCAGGTCTGAAATTGCTCCTTTTGCCTTGAGGGGTTTCAATTACATTGAACAAAATACAGTAAATTACATCATTCTACTGATAGAGTTTCTGTTGTCTAGAAACTGAAGGTTATCCAGCAATAAACTTGCAGATAAAAAGTACAGTACATGCACTTGTGTTATGAACTACAGTGCATACGGATCATTCACAAGCTTCACACAGTCATTGAATGAGCGAAGTGTGTGCTTGTTGTTATAGAAACTCCTTTTTGACATTTTGATTAAAACTTGCCGCGTGTGCAGTCTTCTGTATACTCCATAATCCATATACATGTATGTCGGTATTTAGGGAAATGTTGAAGTAATAATTACGCAGGGGAGCTGCTTGTGTTTAGATACTGTCTTTCGCCATTCCCCTGAACTTCATGTACAGTCTTGTGTATTTTACGTACATGTACTATATGTAAGATAGGGAAACGTCAAAGTAATGACTACATGTACTTAGTGAAGCTGCATACATAAATACTGTGTCTTTCTCCATCCCTTGAAAATTGTGTGAAGTCAGTGTGAATACACTGTAGCAGTGGTAGGCATGAGGGAAGCAAGGAGTGTGTATTTATGCAGATGAGGGCCAGGGCTAATCAGGGTCTAAGCTTCCTTGGTATGTCAGCTTGGTTGTTATGTAGTGGGCCTGGGTATTGTGTGGGCCTATGGGCCTGGAAGTGTTGTAAACAGAGCCAGGGCCTTTGTAAAAGAGCCCCCCTTTGTCTAGCACTGTGTACAGGTTTCAATAGGGGTGGGGTGGGAGTAGTGATGGGGGATTTGGTTGGGGGAGGAAGGGGGGGGGGGATTAAGCAAAGAAAAGAGAGACTGGAGTGCTGAGATTACAGTTATGAAATGGAAATGGTAAGAAGAGCAGAGGGGGTTTTCGCATTTCATGTACAGCTTGTTATCATTTTACATGGCCCTGCCATCTTGCATTGCCAATTTGGCTACAGTAAGCAGTAATGTATAGTTTGCCTACTGTATGAAAATGTGGAGAGAATGAGGTTTGTGGTAAGTACAACTACAGACCCATGAAACAGTATAGCATCTATAGGGGTATTTATGTGTCAGGAATGGGCATTTACCAGACAAATCCTGCACTGTATTATTGGAGACTTTTAACTTACATGGTACATAAATACAATATGTGATGTACGTGCACAAAACATGGATTCAATTAAATGTACACTGTATGATGTGCAAATTTTGAAGTCAGTACATGTACATGTAACTCTGTGGGAAGGCATTCCAAACTCATAATCTTAAATTGAATAGTGCATGTAGCATGAAGTGTTAAGCTACATTTACTGTATTTTGATAAATTACCATAATCTGTGTTGACAGAAGCAAACAGAAAGCAAAGAAATAACTGTAAAACTCGAGTGTTGTGAAAGAGAGACAGAAAGAATGAAACCAAAGTCCAGAACTCAAGATTGCAGTATCCATGTTCTGTTGAATTGGAACACACCCATTCCATGCTGCTTTATTCTAGAATGATTGATTATCTATTGTGATACAGAATGATTGATAAAGGGTAATTGATGATAATTGACTGTATCTGGAGGAAGTGATCAAAGTGTGAATACTTTTGATTGCCTGAATGAAGCATGCACTGGCTATGTCACCTTTGTATGCAAACCAGTGAGAAATGTCCGTGCTGGAGCTTAGGGTGATTTACCACCCACAATGTAAAGAGCCACTGTGAAAACATATTGGCCCTTACAGGATTAATACAAAACATAGATCAGGGTGTCCTTTGAATACCAAGCTTGAAGAGTGGCCCCTGAAAATGCATTTTTATATTTTCCCAGATGCATTGAGGATACTATGTAGAATAACATGTATCTGCAAAGATTTATTATTAAATTGATTAGCTGATGTGGATATGTTCATGAACATGACATTATGGACAGTTTCTTTAACTGCTCGCCCTAGCCAGCAGTGACTGATTAATTTGTAAACATACACTTTATTTGTTGAAAATCTACTAGATGAACCAAATGGGCATAGTGATGACAATGTTACATATAGGTGTATGGAACATGCAGTATACATGTTCACTGTACTTTGGTCTTTGGAAGTTGGAACCCAGACATACATACTGTACATCTCTACCAGCAATTAAACATATTATTTATGCTTTGGGCATATTCTAATCCGTGCAGGAGGTGCAACAGCAAATATTGATTTATGATAAGGATTATGATAAATACCATACAGTAATGTATACATGACAAGCCTGATGAACGTAATACCTGTGACTGAGGGTTGCTTCTCGCTCATACACATGTGCATAAAAAAAATATTGAGTGCTTGAATTCCATTTCCAGCACCATGGAATTTTCATTAGTTGGGCAGCTCAGACAGGGGGGTTTGGAAAGAAAAAAACCCATTCATGTTTTCTCCATTGGATAGCTGTGATTGAGAGCCAGGGTAATGTATGGTGGCTGTCAATGCCAAATTTCCTTAGTTGCCCCCTTGGTGTGTATATTGCAAGGGCTGCTTGCTTCTTTCGTCATGGCATACTGTAGTTATCCCGTCATCCATCTGCCAAGGGGATCGTGAGGAGAAAATCGTGAAAGAGAATTCGGAATGAGATTTGGAAGCATGTGATGTACCTGGTGTAATCTGAGATGCCAGAAACGATGGATAGCGAAAACCCATTTTTTTTCCACGAACCAGGTACATTGTATAGAATCCCTACATATCAACCATTCACAAAGGTACCTGGGATCACATGAATGAAGAACTTAGTTTCTGTAAAAATATGTGAGGTGTGATAATAGTAAATTCAACTTTCAGTTACATTGAAAGGAAATGTGTTTTCCTCAGAAAGAAACAGTATTGAAAAGAGAGGAAGTTTTCTCATAAATGTACATTCAGAATGGTTTAAACTTGATTAGTATGTCAAATGAACCATTTATTTCATGCATCCATTTCAAAAGGCAAACATTTTGCCAGTGTATATTGTACATCATGCGCACTGTACTTGTATGAAGATGAACAGAGTTCTGAAGATGAATAATGTTTGTGTCGAAGGTCAAATGTGGGGAGATCTCTTTAAAAGGTACCCATCAATAATGATTTTGGAAAGAGAAGGGGGGGGGGAATGATGCCAATTCATCATCCCTCACATCATACAAGTACTGGTACAGTGTGAACATGGAAATGAAATACATGTAGAGAGAACTCTAGAAGAATGAAATGCAGGGTACATGAAAGAATGCCGCTCTGTTTTTGAACAAATATGCAAACATTGAAAGTGGAGCACGGTACTCCATCGATCTCAAATCATGACGTTGTTATGTGTGCTTGAGAAGGGTGCATCATTCGGTCACACAGGTGGCGTGATGCTGTGTTAAATGAATTATGTTATGCATACAGTAAGATTGATAGAAGTGTATTGTTTTCTCAAGAGCCTATCATAACTTGTATGTGGCCGATGTACTATTCATCCATTTTACCAATGTTCTCAGAGCCCATTTTAATCCAGACATGGTGTGCTTGTCCTTTCAGTGAGGGATTTATCAAGTTCTGTAATCTTATGATAATCCCTACTAAGCTCTTACATGCATATTTAATACTACGCTGTGTGCTGTGCCTGATTTTTATTCCAGTTCAACTGGGATCTAGTTCATGCTTGGAGCCTACACATACTTGTATGACATTCAATGTTAATCCTGGTGTAGCGATCTTGTTTCTTTATCTTGTTGGAATAATTTAGTGGATATTTTATATAATTTACTGGATTAAATGTCTTAGAAGCCAGAAAAGTTAGGAATCATGTCTATCTCTCTAATTCAGGGTTGATGCTGTATCAAATTTGATCAAATGTAGCTCTGATTATATGTAAATTTTATCATTTTCTGTTGAATTATGTGGAGTTTCACACTTCTTAAATGCACTGAAACTCTTCCTAAGATTTTTCAGGAACATTTTCAAACAAAAAACAGGCTAGTTGCATCTGTATCAATCAGCAAAACAAAAGAGTGTTAATTTTTGATCGGCTGATTTCTCGGATAAGAAGACACATTTTTTTGGGAAACATAATTTCCCAAATAAAAACTTACTATTTGTGTCTGCAGTAGGAAGACAATACGCTATTTTCCCGGATAAAGAGATACATTTTTGGGAATATTTCCCAAATAAACAAAATGCTATTTGTGTCTGCTGTAGGAAAATAGTGTGCTATTTCTGAACGGGCTAGCTTCCTCGGTTGACACGGAGCTTGCGCCATATATTCTGCTTATCTTGGAGGCGAAGCAGACAGCCCTGTGGGGATTGAGACACCAGTGACTCACAATCTGGGAGAATCTAGAAGACTCTGATAACCATCTTGTGAGGAATCAATACCCTCACATGCTTTGCTTCATCAATGGAGAACAAAAATAGAAAAAAAATCACTGACATGGGATTGTGTCAGTTGCTGCAGAGCTTAGCTTCTACTGACAGTATACTGCCAAGCCAAAGTCTGTACGCTGTACACGTGCAGTAGTGAAATCCATGACAGCATGAGTGTTTAGTTTACATACATGTACATCAGTGACATTGAGCCATTGATTATAGTATCACTGTACATGTTCACCAAAAAGTGTTCTTTTTGAGACTGAATAAAAAAAATAGACACTGATTTGGGATTGTGTCAGTTGCTGCAGAGCTAAGCTTACGTACGCTGTATGCTCTACATGTGAAATCCTTCACTTACTGTACATTATCTTCAGTCTGGTTTATTACATTGAGTGCGTACATGTAGCAATGACTTTGAGCCATTGATTAGTAGTGATTTTCATTTTGAGTAAATGATTTGTGCTGTACACCTTGTAATCATCTGTGCATGCCACCACTGCAGTAAACTGTTCACAAGCAAGCTGTGTTCAACATACATGTACAATGTATATAGTGCAATATTGCCTTAACCTCAACACCCATAGACATCATCTGGATTTCTGAATCAACCCAAATATGAACTGTGTACCAACGACATGTACATGTAGTATAGTATTTGGCGGAAATTGAATTTTCAAATAAATCACTGTCATTCTATTAATATCATTTTTATCATTGTCACAGATCCTATCCATCACAATTATTTCAATCTCCATTGATGAGATGATAATGCTGAAAAACAGCTGAAATTGCTCCGGACAATTTGCCTCATCAAATTTGAAAAATTGGTCTGGATTTTGAAAGTCTGCGCAGACAAAGAGACAATCATGAGAGTTCATGGTTGCTGCTATTCATTCATCTCTGGCCATAGCAAAACATGTATTCATCACTGGCTGCACCCTGATTGAGTGATCATATGCAAATGTCAGTGAGGTGGCCTATTACTAGTCTGACTCCCAGGCTGTTTGGGTAATTATAATCTGAACCCTGCAATAAACAGTTTCAGCTTTACCATAATCCCTCCCTACAGTTTTTGTGTAGTTGTTTTCAGATGGATTTAAGAGGATAATCATCTGTGTTCATATAAGTGTTAGAGCTTGAAAGGTATATTTGTGATTGATTGGATTTTAAAGATGTTGAAGTGCCTTGAAGCTAGGTTAACGTACTAACCTACTGTAGAGTGTGTGTGTGTGTCACTCCTTTCTTTCAGTCATGGCTGAATTATCAGTATTGTAATGCTAATCAGATGGTCGTTTCTCAGCAGAGTGGCCACAATTGACCCCATTCATCATCCCATCAGCCATCCAGTCAGAGAGCTCCCTCCCCATCATGCACTAATACCCTAATGCCCCATTCACACTTGAATTAGCCCAATGTTGAATCGTGTCATTCACATGTTAATGTGTGAAATGCCCATTCACACCTGAATTACCCTGATGTAAAATCCTGTCACATCTCAGGGGTACAGTATACCATTCACATGTTAATGTGTGTGAAATGTCCATTCACACTTGATGCAAAATCCTGTCACATTCCAGGGGTACCATTTACATGTGTACATGTACGGTGTATTTCTGAATTACAATTGTCAAAAGAGCCCCTGTGAAAACTGTTCTGTATTCATTTTTCACATCTGTCATTGCACACAGTATGGTTGAGTACTGTATATTTGTTTCATGACATAAGGCTCGAAAATTAGCCCAGGAAGATACTGTACCTTTTCGTCTCCTGTTGATATTGGTTTCTATTGTGCTCATCGAAATTATAATTGTCCCAGTCACTTAATTCTCTCTGTCTCTATGTCCAGTCATTGTACTTGACTGTGAGTTATGTTTCCCTGAATATATGGATGTCTACTACATACACTCCGCTGTCTCTTGGATTCATGCGGGAAGGTTTTTATTGAAGTACAACCAGTATTAAACACATGTTCCTCTTGTGTCCAGACTACAGACCTTTAAACAAAAATATTCTGCATACATGGCAGTTGCTTGTTTTATGATTTGAAAATAGGAGAACTCAATACAATTGATATTATTACCCAGATACAGTAGTACTGTACGTACATGTTCAATTTGCAACATTATTGTGTAGTTACAATAGCATCAGTGACAACGTAAAGTTTATCACGTCTGAAATCAGTATTGTTTAACTAGCATCAGTGATAACATGAAGTCTATCATGTCTACGATCAATATCGCCAAAATTGTGTGAAACAATGTGGACAAGATGACTCTACGGCCTCTACCCAGCGCCCATTGTCGTGTCGCGATGTCTGCTCAAAATGAGATTACGCGCTTACCCCAGGTGATTTCCTGTTGACCATGGATCTTGATATTCTCGTAAGAATTCCATTTATTGCCCGCCAATGATTCATGCGCAGTACTTTACTGCTACGGAGCGTACTTTATACATGAAAGGTACAGCACCCTCAATCTCATCGATGTAAATCTGATTATCGTGTCTAGCAGCAGTCAGCAATTGTCGCTGATGGAATTGCTGACAAGGGTATGAAAGATGTTTTGATGATAGAATCTACATTGAAAAAAAATTGCTGGAGAGAGATCAACTTATATATTTGAGTAAAGTTGAGAATAGATTTGCTATTAATATAGAAAGTTGAGTCAAGCTCTTATAAATGTCTCGAGATATTTTTTGAAATTATTTTTTTAATAACATTACATGTACATCATGTAAAATGGCATTCAATATATACTGTGATATACATAATAGAATTTATTTTCAACATGGTTAAGCCCAGCAACAAAATCAAGCGTTTCCAGACATAATGATGGCAGAAATGTCATCTTTTGTTTACGATATTTTATGGATTTCTTGCCCCGTTGATATTTTTTCACAATGCTGGTTGATTTTATTGCTTTCAAAACATCCCATAGGCTCATCTGTGAAG
Organism: Arbacia lixula; assembly: GCA_963669155.1. Classification (NCBI taxonomy): domain Eukaryota; kingdom Metazoa; phylum Echinodermata; class Echinoidea; order Arbacioida; family Arbaciidae; genus Arbacia; species Arbacia lixula. Next base: position 15,910,719 of record OZ022579.1, on the reverse strand, counting down.
CCGTACATGTAATTATATGATAATCCGTTTCACATGACAATAACCTGTCTGTGAACCCAGCCCTAGAGTTCAACTCCTGCTTGTTTGTGGAGTGGAGAACAAGTCCTGAACAAGTCCAGATTAGATCTGCTCATGTCAAGGTCTGCAATTGAATTCAAACGTTTTTTTTTTATGATCATAAAGCTACCGTCAAGGAAATCTTTGTACATTAATTCATATCTTTAAATTTTTTTCAACCCGCTCAGTCCCATAAACAAGAAACCGAGTTGTTATTGATATAGGGCTGTCAGGGCTTAGAAGTGAGAGGGTTAATTTCTTGTGAGCCTTATTCATCGCTCTGCTCCTCTCTTGTTTAGGATTGATAAGAATAGGTGACCTCAAGGTGAACTTCTTGAGCAATGCACATATGCTGATCATAACAGTTTTAATCCAGCGTGATCTGATCAGCTCACATATTTGGAAGTTGTGATGTATGCATGTATATGGTACTAAAACTTTGTATTTGTTATATTTTGGTGACATCTTCAAAAAGTAGTATCCAGCTGGAATAAAAAACATGTATTCCTCTGTCATCACTGTTTCCAACATGGTACACATACATATGAACATCTGGGACTACACTTGAAGTCAGTCTTGTTGACTTTGCCAGGGGAGGTCATCATAGCCACAAAATTTACCATGAAACTCCCAATTTCCTTACCAAAACATAAGTATTTATATTCTATGGTAAGCAGGGTGATGTTAATTAAGAGAGGTCCAGATGAAAACAAGCAAACACATTTTATTCAGACATTGAGGAAAGAAATTGAAAAGAGAGACAGAGTATTGGCTGTGGATTATAGGGATAGTCTCCCTGAAATTATGTTTGTTTCAATAAAAGCAGACATATGAAAAAAAAAAACATATTGTGAAGGGTTGATGAAGAATCTGTCAAAGGATAAGAAAGATCTTTTAAAGTTTTGATTTTGTGATGTTTGATATGGTACATGTAGCCCTGCTTCCATGTGTTTGAAATTGTTGATCCAGAATTCCAAATGGTTGACATTTACATGCAGAGGGGGGGGGGGGGGGGGTTATATGTTCATGTTTATCACCCTGAGTCCCTGTGTATTTTTTCACTAGTTCCATCTTATTGCAGAATGTGGATTATACATGTTCATTATTGTAAATGTCCAACAGTTTAGAAGCAAGACTAACATTACAGGAGATATTCTATCTTGTACCTTTGGCATTGAAGTAGGTGTGGGTTAATTCATGGAAGCAAATGCTTTTATTCTGAGAAAGCGATATTTGTGGTAGGTTTTAATCTGGAGAACAGCAGTAACCTCCCCTCTCCAGAGGCTAATAGAGCTTCTGACAAGTGATGAGTTCAGTGCCGCAGCTGAGATCAAGGGCAAGACTCTTGGCTTTTCTCTCTCCCAAGACTGTGCTGTCTTTTACGTACCCCCTCTCTCTCTGCCTATCTGTCTGTCTGTGTGTCTGTCTGTCTCCCTCTCTCTTTCTTTTTCTCTTTCTCTCTCTCTTTCTCTCTCTCTCTCTCTCTCTCTCTCTCTCTCTCTCTCTCTCTCTCTCTCTCTCTCTCTCTCTATCTCTCTCTTTCACTCAACCAAAAAATTACTTTTTTTCTTTCCAGGGCTCTTTTTGGAGAAACTTAAAAATTTTCCAGGGCTACTTTTTCATTTTCCAGGGCTCTTTTTCCACTTTCCAGGGCTACAATTTCTGGAGCTATTTCGCGGTTTTGTTTGCATTTTTTTTTTTTTTTTTTTTGTGTGTGTGTGTGTCAGGCGCGTAAGCAGGATTTTTGTAAGGGGGGGGGGGGGGGTTACGAGAAGTTGATGAGCATGGGGTGGGGGTGGTAGTGGTGGGTTTTGGGGAGTGTTTTTTTCTTCACAAATTTCTCCATTCCGTCAAGTCTCAAACAGTGCTCTTTGTGTGTGTGTGTGGGGGGGGGGGGGGGGGGGGGGTTCAGCCAAAAAAACTAAAAAAATTGGAGGCGAAAGAGGAGGGAGGGGGGTGGGGTTTGACCAAAAAAAACGAAAAGGGGGGGGGGGTAACAAATTAAAAAGTTGATTCAGGTTAAATATTTCATTGGCGATATGACTTATGCAAAGAAGTTTTCGGCTTTCAGGCATAGTCAGACTAGCCAGGGCCAGGGGCACAAACATGCATACGGTAAGTACAATTTGATATAGATCTTGTAATCTGCAATTAAGACTTGATAAATGTTATGTAGATCTAATGTAGTTAAACTTTGAAGATTTTCAATGTCAAGGAATATGAAAAAAAAAATGCACGGCAAACTGTGTTGCCCGGCCATAAATGGTCGCAACGGGATAGTCGCAATCAAACAATAGCTCTCCCGTAGTTACGGCCGCCTTACTAGTCGGCAAACTGGTATGCCACAGCAGCTGCCATACCCGTTTGCCGACCAGTAAGGCGGCCGTAACTACGGGAGAGCTATTGTGACTATCCCGTTGTGACCATTCATGGCCATGGGCAACACAATTTGCCGTGCATTTTATTTTCATATTCCTTGACATTGAAAATCTTCAAAATTCAACTACATTAGATCTACATGACATTTATCAAATCATTAATTTAGATCACAAGATTTATATCAAATTGTACCTACCGTACCGTATGTACTGTGCATGTTTACGTTTATGCCCCTGGCTCTGACTGAGCTGAGTCGCTGACGTCTGACTATGCCATGCATAGCATAGCACTAGCAGCTTGACGGCCGAAGTTTTTAAGCTAGTTTGAAGTTTGAGAAAAACATGGATAAATTCCTGGTTCGAGCGGCTGTACGGGAAGCCGAAAACTTCTTTGCTTTAGTCGTACCGCTAATGAACGGGTCATTAGATACTGATCCCCTGTTGTTTCCGCTCGAACCAAGAATTTATCCATGTTCTTCTCAAACTTCAAAGCTCGCCACGGAAGCATTCATTATTCATGTACCACGTATGCTTTGCGTACACTACACAGTGCGCCTAGGCCTAGCTAGGTATGCACTATGCATTCGTATCGGGCGCGCGCGCATGGAAGAAGCTATGAAGAGCCGTTCCCGCCAAAACGCGTGCCAAAACCATACGCGTGCAGGTCAGAACGTACGCGTATGGTTTTGGCACGCATTATGGCGGGAACGGCTTACCATAGATATCGGGCGCGCGCGCATGGAAGAAACGCTCCACGGGCGATGGATACTGCACTACACACAGCATGCATTCAGCAGTACAGTGAGTCGGTGAAACATGCTCGCTCTCAATCTTCGCTGTGCAACTTGCCGCAGTGCAGTGCGCGGCCGTCAAGCTAGCTAGGATTGGCTGCTTGTACAGTCGTGTGGCAAATGTTACGGGGGCGATTTCCTATTTTTGTGTCGCCCACGAAATTGCATTTTTGGCCTGTTTCGGGGGCTCTTGTTTCCGGGGCGAATTCGCCCGCCGCCCCCGTGTATTTTTTTGGTTGCTTTCACTCCCTATCAAGGGCAAGTACTGTTTGTTTTGGTCTCTCCCAAGATGTGTTTTGTCTTACATTCCCTCTCTCTCCATCTCCTCCCTCTCTCTCTCTGCCTATCTTTTTAATTGCTTGTTTGTCTTTCTCTCTGTCTGTCTCTCTCTCAGTTTCTCACTTCCTCTCTCAGTCTCTCAATATTTCTAAAAAAACGAATTGCAAGGAGTTTGCTGACAGCAGCTACAAAAGAATACATAATATACTTCAATAAAAAATGATTAGAAGTTGAGACTGGTTCTTTTTGTAAAATAAAACATGGCAGTGTAATTCCGAAAGATTGATCTGTGCATTTAACAGACTCTGTACCATAAACTTGAGAGTGGGCGTGTTTACGCCACATTTGATGAGTATCCGCTTTATATTTAGAAATATTGTCTGGGGAGAAACTCAATCGTGCCATGTATTTCAACAGCAGGTTTAAAAAAAGTGCTTCACCGGCCGGTTTTGTCGGACACTTGTGGCAATTTTCCAAGAGGAGGGATCGATTCTTGGGTGAATGTGAGCACTTGGCCAATTAAGTACAGGATGCAACAACGCCCCTTATAAATTCATGTCGCTTTAGAAATCAGGAAGAATGAATTGATGATGACCACGTCTCGTTACATTTTAATGAAATTGGATATGTCCTGAATGCGTTTTAAGATAACCTGAACAGTAACTTTCTTCTGTTTTGGTATGTTGCAAGTCCCAGTGTACCTCATAGCAAATTAAAGCATTTACAAGGGTCTTACACATTAATTCATGATGTACATAAAAATTGTACTTTGATGTTGTTAACTTCTTGCCCATAATGTTAGTTGCACCAGTTTGCAAGTCTAAATGTTAAGTGCAAAAATACTTTATAGGGAATATAATGTACTGGAAAGACAAAAAAAAAAAACCCTTTAAAAGGTGATTGTGAGCAATCTTCTTGCCAATGGTCTTGGATTCATGTATTGTCCATTTTAGAAACTTGCTGAAAGTTATTTGCCCTCAAATGATCCACATATGGAGTAATTGGTGATTAAATTACAAATCCTCATCATGTTTGGGCCAAACATTTTTGCAGATTTGTGATTTAATCACAGTTTATTAATCCAAATGTGGATCGTTTGAGGGCAAATAACTTTCAGCAAATTTCTAAAATAGACAATACATGAAGTTAAGACCATTGGCAAGAAGATTGCTCGTGATCACCTTTTTGAAGGCTTTTTGTCTTCCCAGTACAGTATACTCCCTTCAAAAGGCTGATGATTGTTGGTGTGCATTTTTCTGTTTTAAAGAGGGGAACATGTACATGTACATGTAGATAAAAATTAGTATGTGGCACTGTTCATCATACACATATTGCAATGATTACCTTCTTGGGACTAGGTGTACATGTACTAGCCTAGAGGGGCTTGGAAGGGGATCACTGGATTTCATTATTTATTAATCCTAGTAGAAGAACAGAAGGGTACTCAGAGATCAAATCGTTTTTAAACCCTTTCAAGCGATAGTTTGTTTGAATTAATTGGATGGTTTGCCAATCACTACAGCTGTTTTTTTATTTCATTCTCTGACATACAAGCCGTTTCCTCAGTTACATCTGAATCAGGTTAAAGGCATTACATAATTGGCATTTCAAGCGGAATTGAGAACCTCAAGCTGCTATCAATTAGACATGTAGGATTCTAACCAGTCCAGTTATAGTTTGGCTTGCTCTTGGCTTGAGTGGAATGGTGATATTTAAGATAATCTGTTTGATTTTGCATGAAATAAACATGGTTTGGAGGTCACTGCAGCTGTCTCTTCTGAAGTAAAAACTGAACCTAAATACGTATTGGTATTGAGACTATTTTAAAAGAAATAGGTTAGTAAGTTTCTTAACACTGTAGGTATTAAAACTGAAAAAATGTATTTTCACACTTTAAATAAAAGTTTGTGATAATGCTGCTTAAAGTTAGAAGAATAGCAATTTCATGAATATCTACCAGTATAAAGAGGTAGGTTAGTTAGTTTCTTAACACTGTAGGTGTTGAAACTGTGAGGAAATTTCTTATGTATTAATGTTTATGATGAAGGTAATGGTGGGTAAGGTTAGAAGAATGGTGGTTTTATGAACATCTACCAGTATAAAGAAGTCAGTTAGTTTAATAGTTTCTTAGTTTTAAGCTCTTATGAGCCAGACAAAATTCTGTTGTGTAGGATGTGCATGTAAATGTAGTATAAAAATGTAATAAAGAGGAGTTAATTGTGTGCCAGTATTCAGTAACTACAAAGTTATATTCCCTAAACAGCACATAAATGTGGGTTGCGATATTGTAAATGTCAAACAGGGAAAAAATAAGATTGTTGTACTCGGACAGAATAAGCTAGTATTTACACAATATAGAATGTCATGTGCAATTTTATATTTTGTATTTTGCGTTCTGATAGCAGTCACACCCTTGTACTTGGTAAATAGACAACATGTACACTACACTGACGGTTGTATTTACATGTACATGTCTATGGGAAAAGTGATATCACTGCAAGAATGCAAATATCTACATGAATTATAATGATTTGGTTCATTTAGTTTTCACTTTATTTAAATGGCTTTTCAGCTTTCTGCCTTTCATTTGCTGTGGGGTCACTGAATTAGAAAGGGGGTAAAATAAAAACAGTCACTGTCGGCATACAGTTGATATACCCATAACTTCAATGTGCGTGGGTGAGGGCAAAAAAGAACGTCTTTCATGTGTAACTGTCAGAACAATACCATCGGCTTTGCGTGCCACCAGTACATGTACATATCAGGCTAATGAAACACTGTAAAATGTCAGTACTGGGTTGTTAATTGAGAGCAATAGAAGATTGCTGAAAGCAGTGAGCAGTAACATATGAATGTGCATGCATAAAGATGTTGTGCATTAATTGCTAGGATAATGTAATGTTTGCTAGATTAATAAAACATGAGCACAAATACATAATTTAACTGACGGTACACGTAAACATTATGAAGAAAGACAGCACATCACATTTTAACCCGCTTGTTATTTCAATGATTGCCTGTAAACCTAGAGCTCATCTTGCATTAAACAAGTATTTTGAACTTATTCCCCATGAAATGAACACCTCAGGCAATACTCTGCGATACTATTCTACTTAAAAAATATCAAAAGATGAATGTAGACTGTAAGATGAAGAAACCAAAGATCTTCTGTGCATGCATTCGTATATGTACTAGTCACACATGCAATCAAAGCTATTTATGACTGGCTGCCTGATCATCTGGAAATAAGAAACTCGATTTGAAATATCATCAAATTATCCTTGGAAGGCTGGTAATTTGCATGCTGGGATTGAATTAAGGTCTGATGGTAGGTCTCGTCTCCAGATAAGACCGCGTAAACACCGACCAGCCTCCCAGAAGTACCCTGTTTTTGTAGCTTGGCTCCCAGGCTGTTACCCATTTTTAAACCTATGTATTCAATAAAGTGGTCTGACTACAATAGACTAATTATTCTCTTTTTTTTCCTCCAGCTGTGGGATGGACTGAGAAAAGAGGAGAATGATACAGTGACTAGTCTTAGCTTACTAGACTCTATTTGTCACTTGGGATCAGAAATGTCCAACAGCCTGAAGCACAGGCTACTGCTTGTGTACAATATACAGTAGCTTGCTCTTCCCATGGACCCTATTTCGTGGTAGGGTCCATGCTCTTGCAGACTCTTGTTTTCTTTCTTATAATCTCTGTTTATTCAGAAAGAGGTCACAGGATGTCTGCTCAGTGGCGCGCTCTTGAAATGCTAGAGCAATGCTGACACCATTGAAAGAAAAATATACATTTTTGTAGCAATTTAAGAGGTTTTGAGGTGAAGAGGCAAAGGTGTGCAACTACAAGTGTGTATTTTGTTACTTTTCCAAGGTTTACATTGGAGTAAAGGTTGATTAATTTCGTGTTTGTCATTCCGTGATGGTAGAAATGGGTCCATGCGCGAATGAAGAGGTGAAGGGAAATTTGTCTGCTGTTTATTTTGTAAATTACTAAAGTAGATCTACATGTTTATGTACATTTTTGGAGCTACTTGATTTGTCATACATGATGTCGAGAGAGAGAGAGAGAGAGAGAGAGAGAGAGAAGAGAGAGAGAAATAAAAAAAAATTAGAGAGAGAGAGAGAGTGTGCGTGTGTGTGTGTGTGTGGGGGGGGGGGGGGGTGAAAGATACATTGTAAGTGGTAAAGAGAGAGAGAGAGGAGGTTGTTGGATGGAGGAAGATGTGGATTGTTATGATAGGTGAGTGTGGGAGATTGAGGTGAATACTGAGGTTATGAGTGAAGTGAGATGATGTCATCTTGATGCTTCCCAGGGAGAAACTTACCCCTAGCCTGGCTTCCAAGCCTTCTATATTCTGCAAACTTAAAGGGATAGTTCACCCTGAAACAATGTTTGATTCAATAAATGCAGACACAAGCAGACATACCTCGCACATGGCGTCACAAAATCAAAACTCTAAAAGATCATAACTTTCTTATCCTTTGACGGATTTTCATCAAACCGTCACTAATGTGTTTCTTTCGCGGTGTCTGCTTTCATTGAAACAAAAATGATTTCAGGGTGAACTATCCCTTTAACTATTAAAGTAGTAGTCTGTTGTCACATATTTGTTTGAGCCACTGCACTATAGACTAGCACCATGACCTGCCAGTTGTGTCAGAATGAGAATGACATGTTAGCTAGTCTCTGCATTTTAGACCCATTGATTCAGAATTCTCACTCACTGACTACATGTATCTACTGATCACCCTCAACTACTGCTGCGTTCACTGATTCATTTGAAACACGATCATAACCTGGAAGCGACCTCACCTTGGGGGCAGAAGGAAATTGTATGTCTGGAATCGAGACTATGGGGAAGGGGTCATTCCCCCTGACCTGTATTTAGTCTAGCCGCATTGTAGTCTCCCTCCAAGCACTTTTACATGATCAACCAATTTGTCTAGCCCTAGTGCAAGGAATACATTTTTTTTTCTTCAGAAAAGCTCTACAACATTCATACTCTGCATTTTGACAAGTCTGCAGTACAAGCTTGAAGTTTATATCCTAAGCATTGTTAAAAAACTGCAAATCATAAGAACCTTTATCATCCCCTGCAGTATTTAATTGATTGAGAAAAATGAGAGTTTTTTTATCTGTTTGATCAACGTCAACCATAATTATTTTTTATGATTCAAATGTCATAATATGATATCAAGCTAACAGTGATAAAAGGGCCTTTGAAATGCATGTTTTGTCATGACAGTACCGGTAGATTTGTAGAAATACACCATAAACCAAGTGTGACTTTTATGTGCAATGTTTCATTGTGTAGATCATGTTTTGCACGATAATTGGAGAATGGAATATGGAAAAACATTCCAGTGTCTTTCATGGGATAAAAAGATAACCAAGTACCATGCCCATGTTATTGTTCACCAATCTTGCTGTGCACTTGCAGTCATCTCGGTTTACATTTGGTTAGAATTGCCAGTCTTAACATTCTGATGGTTAGAGTTGGGTAAAAACGTAAAGAAAGAACAAAAAAATTCTGATGAAGAAAAGATGAACAGATTTGGGGTGTTTTGGATTCAATACTTTGATATCCAAAATTGAAGAATAATCACAAATGTAAATGTTATGGTTTTGGTTATGGAAGAATATTTATTAAAAAAAAAAGTTTTCAAAGAACTTGCTGTGTGGTTGCAGTATTGAGTAACCACAACATAGTACATATGTTTACTTACTTAGTGTGCTAAACAGGGTGAAAGATTCTATAAAAAACAATATTGTTTTGAAAAATCCCTGTTAGTAAACGGTTTAAGGAGAGTGGATTTCACCTCCAGTATATTTATATGCTCTCTTTCTCTCTTTCCCTGTTCATGGATGTAGAAGTAATGTGAGTTCATTGTACCGAACACACAGGCAATCAGGCATAGTGGCAAGGAGAAGTGTTGGATGCTCTCTGAAGTGAATGCACCCTAAGTCTGTCTCGTTGCCCTAAACCTCAGATTTGTTACAATATACATGGGCATGTATTTATAGCTTGTGCTTCGTGTGAGCCTCTTGAGTATGATACATGTATATTTAACTCCTTCATTGCCAGACTCTACACTGCCCTATGTGAATGATGTGTATTACCAGGGCAAAAATGCCCCAATGGCGTATAAAGAGTCAACTCCTTCTCTACCAGACACTGTACTGATATATGGGAATGGTATGTTGCAAAAATGCTTCAATGGTGCATAAAGAGGAAGAATTGTATAAAGCACACAAATGTGTTAAGATACATGCACCAAAATTAACTGATTATTCATGGATATTTTTATATTACATTGTACTGTCGATGGATGGATGGATGCTTTTTGTTTTGATACAGTACATGGTTGAAATGATCAATCTATATAGCCTTGTAATCGCTTGCATCAGGAAGTTCACTGAATGCATTGTAAACATTTTATTTACTTTTGAGATGTTTTCACAACTGGCACTCATCAATATTAACGTTTGTTTGTATCATCCATTGGTGATGTGTGTATTTATGTCATTGTTATGGTATGGGATTAGAGATTTCTGTTGCTTTGACAGTTTGAAGGAAACAAGTTCAAATCTTTGGCCTTGATGTCTTGCCCACGAGCATGGGCATTAATCCTCTGTAGTATAATAAATTGATCACATCCTGTAGACTTGTAGATGGATGAGCAGCTCAGGAAATGTCAGTAAATCTCAATATCTCGTGGAGATTTAGAGCTTACTCCTTCAGATCTCTCTGTTCTTGAAGCTGTCACAGTTTGATGTGGTCAAAGAGGGAAATTGTCACAGACACTGTCACCCACAACGATGTTAGTTTGTGGAAGATTTACATACATGTAGACTGTGGCAGATTTCAGGGTCAGTATACACTCTACATACAGTATCTATAGGTTTTGGTCTATTTTGTCTATTTTGGAAATAGTTGTCTGCCTACAAACGGAGTGTCTTCATGTACATGCGCATGAAAGTGATGATTTTCTATCTTTTCATATTCAGTGTTGATTAGAAGATTTTGTTGAATGATTGTCCAATGTTGATGACCAGTCATTGTTGCAAACTATGATATTGATTGCACAGTTTCAAGTTTGCCACAGTTTCTGTAAGAAGTTTCCCAGCATACACTCTATATGATTAAACACAGGCCTACTAGTTGGAATTGATTATATTTTAATATACAGGGTAGTGAGGTTTTAGAAGTGACCTGCTTCATAGCTCATACTTGTGATAGATCCAGTACCTGAACTACAGCATGTTGATCTCACCCAGCTGTGAGAGTAATTGAATTACCATGGCAACCTTTTTGAAAAGATTATGCCAGATGGTGTAAATCTAGCTGGGAATCATCCTTATAATTTGGCCATAATCGCTGGATTTGTGTTTGGAGTCTGGACCAACTTGGGTGCAGCCCGTTGTTTGTCTGACCATGTAGAATTGGTCATTTTTCACTCAAGGTCATTACTGACCCCACAATCTTACATGTAATGTTGGAAACAGACTTCAAGATATACTTAACGTTGGTAATAATTTGCACAAGGCCAAGACGTTTAAGTAGGTGAGTTTTGTCTGCTAATCACAAAGAATGGAGATAAAGGAGAGAATATTTGCTTGTTTGGATAGGGTTACGAAGAATATTTGCGAAGAAGAGCTAATTTGTGTCTGTACAGTACGTGTGTGTGTGTGTGTGTGTGTGTGTGTGTGTGTGTGTGTGTGTGTGTGTGTGTGTGTGTGTACAGGTGAAATTAAAACAAGATGCGTTTGGTTTCATTAACCCTTACATTACAAGCCCTAGAAAACCCGTATCGGCTTATTACACATCTTTATGCCAATGGCAATGAGAGAGGTATGATATTGAAAGTGGCACCACTCTTGAGTTGAGGCTTGACCTGCCTGGGTCAGTGATAAAAGGGTCACATTTTCAGAAGGGAGAACAACACAACAAGTGGTCCTGTACGGGCTGCAGGGGTACTTTAACCATGGCAGTACCACACACCAGTGAACACCCCATGGACTTCTCCATGCCAGTGGTAATGAAAGGGTTAAAAGTGTCCAGCCCTCTGCATGTGGCACTTGTTAATCTACAGGTACAATGTATTGCATGCTCTACCGTGCATGACTATTGGATGGAATTGATAATAAGTTTTGTTTGTTCATATTCAGGCAGGTGATAAAGCAGGAATAGTATTGAAGTTAGTGACTTGTGTGAACACTGAACACACAAGTACATGGATCAGTACAAGTGCGATGCTTGGACAACCTCTTGAGACTTATCCATTTCAAGTTCTATATTGTAAACTCTGAGGCATCGAGAGAAACCAGCTACACCTCACATGTATGAACCACCCATGAGGAGTTCAAATTGTATTGATGAGAAAATGTGCATGAAAGCACGATTAAACTTTAATTTAGGTGCTTTTAAGGCGGCATTGAAACTTCATACTGGGATGATTTTCCACTCAAATGGCCACATTTATGGGATAGGTGGTAATTCCCGTGCTGGATGGATGTAGAAATGCTAATACCACTCCGTGTACAGTGTATGTGTTTATAAATGTGGATTATTTTGTAGGTGAAGTTCATTGCCTCTCAGTTACAATTGCTTGTTTACCGTATCGTTCTCCCCTTATTGGTGGACTGTTCTGCCCAAATCTCACAAGCGATTTGAGATGGACAATGAGGGAGGTGCATGTAATGTGATCAATCATAGCCAGGATAATAGGACTAGGATAGAGCAGATTATGGTGGAGGGGGATGGATTGATAGAGGGAGGGGAGAGATGGAGTCAGAGACACACAGAGAATAAAAGATGAACAGATTATACATGTACATGTACATGTAGGTAGATGGAGAGATATAGATAGATAGATAGATAGATAGATAGATAGATAGATAGATAGATAGATAGATAGATAGATAGATAGATAGATAGATAGATAGATAAATAGATAGATAGATAGATAGATAGATAGATAGATAGATAGATAGATAGATAGATAGATAAATAGATAGATAGATAGATAGATAGATAGATAGATAGACAGATAGATAGAGAGATAGAGAGATAGTTAACTAGCTAGATAGATAGATAGATACATACATACATGTATATACATACATACATACATACATACATACATGAAAAGATAGGTACAGGTGGAAAGATGCAAACCTGTAGATCTATACATTTAGATACAGATACACTGGGTAAGTGGAGATATAGAGGGTAGGATGCAGATAGATGAATAGAGAGACAGGTAGAGGAAGAGAGAGAGAGCGAGAGAGAGAGAGAGAGAGAGAGAGAGAGAGAGAGAGAGAGAGAGAGAGAGAGAGAGAGAGAGAGAGAATATGTTTTTAGTTGACTGAGATAGAGCTTAGCGGGGTGGGTGACATGCAAAGAATTTCGGATGTTTGCAAAGAATATCAATGACAATAACAGGGCATGTCTGTATTTGATCTTTGGTTAATTTTAGTGAGTAAAACTATTTCATTTCTTTAGTCAACATGAGGAGCATCTACACTTGACACAATCTTCCAATTTGTTTTCATGTAGAATATCATGCTGTTCTGCTAGAAATGTCCAGAATGTGATCAGAAGTCTGTTTCCAAGGTTAATCTATCCGTATTGTATACAGTACATGGCATTATCTGGCCACAAGCATGTTAGGAAAAGCAAACAGCTTTATAATAAAAAGAATACCACCACACTTTACAAACAATGGAGTTATGCCACTCAATCAATTTCAGACATCCTTCTCGTGAATAACAATATCATGAATGGGTACTTTTCGTTCAGACAGAGTCCACAGAGAGCAAATATCGCTCATGAATGTTAGATAGTGTTTTTCCAGGAAGACTGGAGGAAATACCGACAGTCACGTTTTTGCCCAATAAAGGGCATATACTGTACTGGGAAGGCAAAAAAGCCTTCAAAATGTAATTGTTAGCAATCTTCTTGCCAATGGTCTTAAATTCATGTATTGTCTATTTTAGAAGCTTGTTGATAGTTATTTGCCCTCAAATGATCTACATTTGGAGTAATGAGTGATTAAATCACAAATCCTCAAAATGTTCGGGCCGAACATTTTGAAGATTTAATCATTAATAATTAATTACTCCAAATGTGGATCATTTGAGGGCAAACAACTTTCAGCAAGCTTCTAAAATAGACAATACATGAATTTAAGACCATTGGCAAGAAGATTGCTAACAATTACATTTTGAAGGCTTTTTTGCCTTCCCAGTACAGTATATGCCCTTTAAAAGATCGATGCTTCAGAGCAATATTTGTTATGCTTTGTGTTTTCAGGGACACCGCATGTCCATCTGGTATTTCCCCCAGTATTTGGAAAGGGAGACATGTGTGCATAGTCGCGGCCACACTGCAAAAGTAACCATGATATTACTGCCGGGCAATGTTACACCCTGTACTTAAGATGGTCATATGGCAAACTCCTCAAGAACGGAGACTGCTGGAACATATGATTCCCTGTAAAGAGCAATTGTATGGGAGCATGAGCGTTATCGGCACGTAAGATGTACATACAACCTCGGGTCAGACAAGTGAAGGAAAGAAGTAAAGGAAACTGCTCCTAGCTCCTTGTTGTGTGACTGTGACTTGTGCACGGAGTTTTGTGGCTGGATAAATGTTTGGTCTCTCATCCGCTCAAGTGTACATTGTGTGGACTCTAGAATCCTCATGGAGTGGACAAGAATGTCTAGTGGCTTGTTTTTGATGAGACTTGAACAGATTCCGAGGTTTGGAGATGTCTTTTAAATCCTGGAATGGTCACATTGATGAAGAAATAAAAAGGAAAGCATATCATTTCATCCCTGTGTATACAGTGAAACCTGTCTATAGTGGCCACCCAAGGGAAACAACAATTGTGGCCTTTATAGACAGGTGGCTGCTATAGACAGGTTCTTAAACACATGATCTCTCTCCGGGGGAATTGTTTTACATGTAGTGGCCACTGTAGACAGGTTGGCTGCTATAGACAGGTGGCCACTAAGACAGGTTTGACTGTATCAAATTCACTATAAATTAATGTTGAAGTATAGGCAAGGTCTTGTAGACATTGACAAGACAAACAATGACAGTTATTTCTAGTAGTGTATACAAGTTGAAGGAAAACATAATATCGGTCAGGATGTCCAGGTGTCCTGAATCTCTGGTTTGACCCTCGAGGACAAAGGTCAGCCACTCCAGGACAAAGGTCAAGGATTAGGAAAATTCAATAATAGACCACCACCTGCTTACATCCACCCCTTTATCCATCCAACCCCTGTTGTTTTATAAACCTTAGATTGGGTCAGATTGAGATTTTAAAAATACCTGTAAATACACACACTTGGCAGTCACAAGACTTTTAGGCCCTTGGGTACATGTCATGTACCTGGATATTTTGGGCTATATTTCATGCATATTATGCTTAAAATCTGCATTGTGATTTTGCTGATATTACTTTTCTTGAACTGGGTCTGAATGACCCTCCATTAAGACTTTTGGTGTATATATATGTACTTGACTTTTGTTTCATAGGGTTTAGACCTGTACTTACTACGAATGCTACAGTAAGAGGTCAAATAAGTAAAGAACACATGAAGTATTGTAAAAAAAAAAAAATGAATAGGATACATGAAGAGATATTTATGCTGGGAGGAAGAGATTAGGGCTACATTGTATTATGTTTTGATGTACTACACTACTACAGTGTACAAGTACCAGAGCAACAGTTTTATTTAGGTTGCCTTGTGTATCTTGAAATAAGGTAGAAATGCAACCTGCTTGATCATGCTATTATCCTTGACCAATTAAAACTGGTCTTTACTCATAGTCATCCAGTTAGATCAGAAAGAAGCGTTCATCATCAACATAGCATGTCAGAAAAGAACTGCATGTATGAAGAGGAAAAAGACAGAGGTTGATAGAGAGATGAGCTGAGATTTATGTACAGATTTTGCTCATGAAGGACATCTGCTGCATATTAGAGAAAAACATGAGAACACATTGGCCCTATATAGTTTGACACACAAGTACAAGTGAAGAGTACATGTACAGAGACGAAGGTTATATTTAGGTTGCGACTTGCGACATACATGCGCCCTGAAATCAGGTGGAAACGAAGATTGCTTTGTCGAGCCGAAAATTTGCCGGGAACTTCCCATATGGTTTCCCATCCGTCTCTCGTACATGTACAGTTGTACTTTAACCAGTTAACCCCCTCTGAACCCTGCAACATTTCCACAGGATACCAAGCCTTCTACGCGGCCCTAAAATCTGGGTCATGCAAGATAAACACAGATTTCCATCAATTTGTTGGCTAATTTGGAAACGATTCCACATAACGACAGGCTGATGGAATGGAATGTGAGAGGTTTTTGTGTGTGTCCGTGCTGGTATCACTTGCACTTTTGATTATTTGGCTAAATTCGTTGCAGGTTTGGTGGGGGTCTGTGTTATGTGTGGAGTGGAAGTTGATGATTCCTACATGTGTGTCCGCATAGTAGAGAGCAGGATGATGGGTTTTTAGGGAGAAAATTGGAGAGTCAACATCCGCTGGCCTTCAGCTCAATCTTACATGTTTGTGAAATTTTGTATTTATCCTTTGTGAGTTTTTTCTTTGTGTTTGCACTTCTTCTCAGGAAACACTGTCACAAATCAATAAGTATTTGTTTACAGGCACATTACATAGAGAAATCCTTTTTTGAATCTGGTTATAACTTTATGATGAACAACCACACACACACAAAAAAAAACAATGAATGCAATAAAACAACATGTGTGATATAATATTTAACTTGTTAAGAGTGATTATAGAAATACTGTGACGGTACATGTGTGGGATGATTTTTTTTTTATTTACACAGTTACAGTGTAGGAGTAGATAAAGAAAGAAATAATGTGTGTGAGAGAGAGAAGAGAGAGAGAGAGAGAGAGAGAGAGAGAGAGAGAGAGAGAGAGAGACACACACACACACACACACACACACGCACACACACACAAACACACACACACACACACACACACACAAACACACACACACACACGTACACACAGGAGACACTAGGAGACAGGGAGAGAGAGACACGGGGAGAGAGACACATAGAGAGAGACAGAGAGAGAGGGATACACATGTATCAAAGTCTAATTGTATTACAAAATGCAAAAGTTACAAAACTGAACATCAAAAACAATCAAATAAACGTAACAGTGTGACAATAACTAGGAATTCACCTTGAAAAAAGGGAGGAGTATAACACATAACGCTTAGATGAGAGTTCTGATGGAGAGAGACAGAGAGAGAGGGATACACATGTATCAAAGTCTAATTGTATTACAAAATGCAAAAGTTACAAAACTGAACATCAAAAACAATCAAATAAACGTAACAGTGTGACAATAACCAGGAATTCACCTTGAAAAAAGGGAGGAGTATAACACATAACGCTTAGATGAGAGTTCTGATACAATGACTGTACATGACTACAATGACTGGTTTTGATTAAAGTATGAGTGTACCACTAGAGACAAGAGACAGACAGACAGACTATTTTCTCTGGGGGCTGTCCCATTGTCTGTGTCTGAGCATTGCAAACGAGAGACCCACCAAAGACAACTAATCATAACTATTGTAAGCTATAACATTCGTGGTCATTACACACAAGTCTCTGCCATCTCTTATTAGAATCATCTAGAGGTTTTAGTTTTTCCCCCTTCGTGGAAGCGCTAGTAAGCCCTGCTCGCTTGCTCGCTCGATGTCTCCCCCGAACCGAGGTCTGATGATAGCGGGAGATAAGGTAACGCATGTGCTTTTTATTCATCCATGACACCACTCTCCCATAGAGAGGAGCAGTAGCGTGCATCACGAGCACGCTGTGAAGATACGTCCCTCTGCAGATAGCGCACAGTTGTCTGTCAAGGTTGGCCAGGTCATCATGAGGGCACCACATATCGCCATGGTTACCTGATTATTTGATAGAATGTTCCATCCATGTGGTAACATTACTCCTCTTGTGGGAATACATGTGGGTTACCTTACCACATGTTGCCTAGGTTACGTGTACGTGCTATGGTGTAGAATAATGCATGCATCATTTCTGTATTAATTGCAACATCTACTAACCATTTCTGGTAAGGATTTCCATTGTACGTGACTCATCTTTGTGTACATGTACATGTATACCTGTACGTGCTGGGGTATCCTTTTTCTCACCAGTCTGAGAGAGTGTTAAGGATGGTGCGGGGGAGAAACGGCAAGGTGTGAATTTTGGAGCAATTCTGCTTGGGCGTGCACACATACCTACATGTGTCATCATACGTGTACATGCATGAGGCTGTGTAATCTGTCAAAATCAGCAGATACACATCGGTGTTTAGATTCATACTTACATTTTAAACCGTAACCTTTTCTTTGTCAGACAAATGACTGCTCTATAGGATTTATCTCATTATTGGTGCAAAAACATGTTTGGCATGTTTAGAGTCAATATTATGTGCATTGTAGACAATGTTATGTTATGTTATAGATCTAATGAATTACAATGTAGTATCTGCTAGTTCGGTCATCTGGTCATCAGGATAAGATGCATTTGTTCGCATGTGTAGTAGTGCACAACTGTAGTGTAGTTGAGAAAAAGGAACAAGGTTGGGTTCATGAAATTTCCAAGTCCATTGTAGTACTGTATAAGCTGTTATTTTCGCGAGGGTTTTATTTTCGCGAATTTCGCGAATGAACGAGCAAACGCGAATTTAACAACGCGCGAAAATATTCTCATATCAACTTGCAACATTACGAGATTATACTAAGTCTAAGTACTATACGTGAACGCGAATTTAACAACACGCGAATATGTGGCAGAAGCCGCCATTCGCGAAAATATATGTACGCGAAAATAACAGCTTATACAGTACTTTCTCGTGAGTATCTTTGTATCATAACCTGACTCCCTGCATTGAATTGAATTGGTGTAGCTGCATAACAAAACCCCACCAACGCAAGTGTTTGCTTTAACTTGCTGTTCAATCCAACATACATACTATGTAGTGTGTACATTGTACTTTCTGTTCACGGTGCTCATGAATTGCCAGCCCATGTGTAGGCGTGTGTATGACCCTCTCACTGACAAAAGGCAAAACAAAACACTGGGTTGCACAACACAATGGCCACAGTCCAATGTGCATTTTGATAGCGATTCTGTTCAGGGATACTACTTGAAACAGGGTAACCGTTTCCATGGTTATCGGCTATTGGGTTGTGAAAGACAAGACTGGTGCGTGTGAGTGTACAGCGTGTGTTTTCGCGTGGGGAGGGACTTGCGTGGTTGAATATGATTTTTATTGTAGTGTTTATATGTGGGGGATCCTTCTGTAGGCAGTGGTAGTTCCTGTGTTTTGGAAGTCCTTGTGGTAAATGGATCATGAAGTGTATGGGCGTGAGCTTTCTGCTGTGCGTATGTGATGGGCGTTATGATGCGAGAAAGATAAACGGAACTGTAGATGAATGAAAACTGTACACAGAGCATGGAGGAGTATGAGTCAATATGAACCATGAACATTGAACATTGTTTGGAATGTAAACAAACCGGCGAGCATATATGCCTGCGAGCAGATCAATACTAGACGGAGGAGAAGAAAAGAAAATTGTGTCTGGACTCTGGAGAGCGGCTGAGATAAGATTTCTCTTCAATACAAAACAACGTCGAGCTGAATGATTGTATGCTTTAGATGTGTGTGAGGGTTTAAGTTTGAGCATTATTCCTTGTAATGTTGTTAGTATTACTCACAATTTTGGTGAAGTCTCTTCAATTCCATGACTCATCAATCAAACATCATACATTCATATTGGTTGTAATTTTCACACATGACTGTACGTGTACATTGTATGTCTGTCCACACATGATGATTGTACATGTAGTTTGGTCATTGGTGTACACATAGAGAATATACATGTACACATAATACAGTACATGCATACATTGGTGTACATACTTTGTAATATTATTTGAAATGCGGTTTCTTTACTCAGTCAGAGTTCATGTAATGGACACACATTAAACATCTTGTTAGTATTTCAGATTTATTAAGTCCAAACATGAATGGTAGGAGACACTGACAGGGAATCTTAGGTCAACGCTACCCCCCTCCCCCTCATTTGATATTTTTTAAGCTTGGTCACAATGTCAAGGTGTACTAATTTTTGTTGGGTGTGTTAGGGAACTGTAGTTCCTGAAAGGGAAGAGAAGGAAAAGAAAAGAGTCTGAACTTTATACCAAGGAACCTGTAAACTGAAAGTCACAAATAGTGCATTTATTCTCACGAAAGGTGGAAATACATGATGTTCGTACATGTCAGTTGGTGAAGGTAAGGGTAGGTGGGATAGATGTTGGGGGTGGGATGGGGTGAGGAGGGGGGGGGCATTGGTCAGAGAACACAATGTAGGAATGTAGCTCTGGTATATATGCTCTGCCATCAAATCAAGGCATATTCCCTGTGGGGTGGGGTAATGGGGGGCCCAATATTTGGGCAGACATGCCATCCACAATGTGAAAATGGGGCAAACAAACAGGAGGCAAAGTTTCAGTTTCTCCCACACACTTCTGCTGCTGTCACTGCCTCTCAATGCTGCGTTCACATGGCCACAATGAGCCGCTGCCACTCAAGGCCTATACTTCATTGCTAACGTTGTCCCTTTACGGCAAATCGTGAAGATTACCTCATGTACCAATCTTAAAACTGCGTAAGGCCTGTACTTCATTGCTAACATTTTGCCATCATGGCAAATCATGAAGATTACTTCATGAAGCAATCTTTGACTACTAAGGTTGTCAGTTGTTGTGCCAGAGTGGAAAGACCCTCCCAATGAGATTGTAACTTTGGCAAGAGCAGAAACGGCAATCCATTTCCATGTGAACGTGCCGTAATTTTGCAGCCGCTGCTACTACTACTGCTCTGTCAAGCTCTCGTCCAGTTCCTTCCAAAGTTTGGATGGAGTTTGGATGGCTAGCCCGCCTGCCCAGACTGTCAGTATTTTGATTTCTACACTGCCCTCTATACATGTTTATATGTCCAGGTGAATGAATGGTTTGGGCGGGGGCGGGGTCTTAAAATAGACGCTGGGAATGATTGTTTGCCCTTCGATGTCATTACCAGTTTAGTCTGCCTTTTGTTTAGGGTGTTTTCTTTGCTATTGTGGGGAGGTGGGAAGAGGCACCGCGGTGGACAACTGTGATTGATCGGTTGATTACCACATGTTTTGTGTGAAAGTTTTGAATAATGCAGACACCAAATCAAAGATGAACTGATGGTAACTTCGCAGTGGTGGAGATCAGTGAACAAAATACATGGGGGCTAATTTACTATCCCCCTAAAATGTGAAGGAGAGCCCCTGTGAGAAGTTTAATCTTTTTGGTACATGTAGCGTGTAATGCACAGCATAGTTCAGTGTGTGGGTTTCACGATGTGAGGATTAAAAGTAGCCCTCACAACAGTAAGACACATGGCCTCAGGGTGATGTACATGTAGCCCCCACAATACCCCATAGAGCCCCTGTGAAATGACATTTCCTCATTGAAGTATAATGCAGTACATGGTTCAGAGGCTGAGGTTTACCATTTCATGGCACCAGGTCTGACAAGAAACCCCTGCAATTTATTTTGTTAATTTCATCCAGATTCAGGGGGATATACGGTAGCCACGCAATGGAATAAAGTGCCCCCGAAAACAAAACAGAGCCCCTATATTTTGTGATACCTGCCGGAGATGATGCATGCAAGCCGTGTAAGGAGTGCCTCTCAGTAACGTGATGTGAGTGTATTCATGTACAGCATTCAATGTAGTCATTGCCAGATGTGGACCTGGCACCCTGAAACTCACCAGACTCCGTGCAAAGCTAGCAGAACTGACAAATGCTGTCATGACAGGGAACATGATATCAAAATTACAAATGAAGAAAGGAGTTTGCCCAGAACCAAGCATGGACATATATACATGTACCCGCGTAAACCAACAACCATAAGAACAGGTGTACTATGACTACCTCTTCCAACTTTGCAGAATCTGGAATTCATAAAAGATTAAAAATATGTGCCACTTATGACATTATATGTCAATCATCTTTCATCATATTGATATGAGTGTGTTTAGTTGCACTGTCTGTCATGTCTTGATTGACTGGAACTCCTTGCTTGTTTCCATCTGTGGAAGATTCTTGTAGAACTACATGTATCTGCTTAAAAGGTCCGGTTCAATGTACTTTTCAGAAAGT
Organism: Arbacia lixula; assembly: GCA_963669155.1. NCBI lineage: Eukaryota > Metazoa > Echinodermata > Echinoidea > Arbacioida > Arbaciidae > Arbacia > Arbacia lixula. The sequence continues at coordinate 15,888,936 of OZ022579.1, read as the reverse complement.
GTGAAATAAAGGTTTCGATGTTAATATTCATTATGTACATGTCAAATGTCTGGGTTGATTCTTCACAAACTTGGCAGTAATCATATTGTATGGTACATGTACATGTCATTGTGAAATATCTCCACATCTTTTTTTTTATGCCAGATATCAAATACCAGAGTGAATTAACTTCCAGGAAACCTTTGTAGTAGTAGACAATGAACAGACGAGCACTTCCGCACACTCTGCAAGACACCAATACCCGGACACCCTACCATAAAGGGGGTAACGGATTTATAAACTTCTGACAAACAATAATGAATAAAGGCAGGCAGCCCATCCTATACAGACACAGAGTTTTTTCTTTGGTGTTTGCTGTGTGACGTGGGTGTGTGTGTAGAGAGATTGCTGCCACGCAAAGTGTGCGTTCAGCCTTGGTGCACAATCAGACTATGCAAACCTACGCCTAAACCAACCAGCCAAAAGTGCACGACGATCACAATCACAGCTGATTTGATCAACTCTGCATAGGACTAGTTCATCGTATCGGTATTGTTTGCAGGGGAAAATAGATTGCAATAGATTGTCACATCGAGGCGGGCTGTATTCCCCACCGGTGAACTTCGACATAAATAAATTATGATATTTCTCCCTTTTGTCGTAGTGTTATGGAGCGTACCATCACCCCCTATGTTCATTTATACCAGTGTTTTCACAAACAATGTGTTCTCTCTCTGTTGGTTTGTTCCATATGATATTTTCCCATCACTCCAATCCGGGTTTCCCTCCCCAATTGATTTTTCATTGAAACATCCCTGCCTTCTGTCCCTCTCATGATGATGAGGCTTGTATAAATGTACTTTATAGTTCTGTCATAAGATCTGGAGATAAACTGTATATAAACAGATGCCTGTACAATCTGTATACATGCACATCTCGATACTGCCTTTTAAATGAAGAGCACAATTTGCATTGGACTCAATGGAGTCAGGATCTTGTTTGATAGCATGAATCCATTGCTCAGGTTTGTCTTCAACATCAGTTGATCAGTGTACTTGTACATTTAGATAACGAATTTACCCTATAAAACTTATTAACCCATTCCCTCCTATATGATCTCATTTCCATAGACTTTACACAGTAACCACCTGTACCTGTATGCTAAGAGTTAATTCCAGAAGAGGTACACTACAGCTCAAAGGAATTGGCATAGGGAAGGAAAAGGGAACAAAGGGAAGGAGCCGCAGTTCTGCGGTATATTTTGTTCAGTTCAGCATGAAACATGATGCTTTTTAGGCTAAAGCATCGCGTTCATGCTGAACTGGACAAAATAAACTGCGGTTGAAAACTGCGGCTCCTTCCCTTTGTTCCCTTTTCCTTCCCTATGCCAATTCCTTTGAGCTGTTGTGTACAATTACCTGTATGCTTAACTCCTTGTGTGCTAGTCAGAGCACTCCCTTTGCGATTTCTGTGGATTTACCATCGCATGAGTCCCTCAGTAATGCATATTGATATCTGTCTGGATGCCTGTCATGTGATGCACTAGTATACATTCTCTCTACTGTACACAGCAGACCAACATTAGTGAAGGGCCTAATCCCCAAAGAAAAGAGCCCAGCTTTTTTTTCTTGGAGTATTTTCAGGGCTTTAAGCCCCTGCTGAGACGTCTGTAATTTCAAGGTGTGCTGCTCTTATGCTGAGGAGGTTGAGAGGGTTTGAATGCCTCAGTGTCACCAACCCCATTTCACACTGGGAAACCTTGGTGTCTCCCTCTTCGCAATGGTTGATCAGAGATACGGTATTGCTTAGCCTGGCTCCTAGTCTGTGGAGTATTTCTAATCTGAACTATTCAATAAACAGGTCTGGCTGCAGTAGACTAATGAATCTTGATTTCTGCTCTTGATCATCACACTGAGAAAAGAAGAGAATAAAAAAGTGACTAGTCTTGTGACTCTTAGACTTTATTTTTTTTTAGTTGGGATTAGAAATGTACAACAGCCTGGAAGCCAGGCTAGGTTTTGTGTGTGATATACAATGTAGATCAGTACTGAGCGGTTGGTCCGTGACCAGGTGTGACGTGAATGCTCAAGAGTGTGACGTGAACGCTCAGCTCAATGGGAAATCATCCCCTCACTTCTGCCCAAGCTGCCGTATAAATGCCTGCCGGTGGAAGTGGTGTGCGGAAAGAAAATGCAGCATGAATGAAACAACAGATATGGTTCATTTTACAAAATTATATATTATGTGTACTTTCATAACAGATGGCTGACACTTTAACTGTCATGAAGGTACTTTGATCCAACAGCGATATGTTATATAGCACATTCCTGATCAAACAGAGATAGCATACCAATGCATATTACACATAATAATATTTGATTTGCTTGATCGTATTCAAACAGGTGTGCCAATAGCCCAATACGTGGAAGATGTAACTGCTGTATGACTTCATTGTACAATATGGATTTCAATTAAGAATTTCTCACTGATGTATCATTTAATCATGTTTTGAAATGTGCATACTGGTGGATGTCCAGAAGGAGGTCATACATTTTTAGATTTGTGTTTTCTGCTGTAAACATAGGAGCATTGGCTCTTCCTAATTTAGGGGCTCTTTTTCACATTTTGGTGGCCAAATTGCCCTGTACCCCTGTGTTGTTTCTTCAGAGTATACTAGAAAGTAATACATGGAGGCACAGATGGAATGTTTGTTTGTGGGAAGGTGAATTTTTGGGGGGTTAATCTTGGGTGTGAAGTGGGCCTCTTCTTGAAGGCAATAAAGGCCCCATGCTGGCTGATGTCTACAGTCCCACACAATGGAATAAATGATGGGAGGTGGAGGGATGAGCTGGAAGAAAGAGGTCACAAGGCTCGCTTAAGCTGTCATATTGTTAGCAGCAAGTGGGGAATTGAATACACAAACGAAAGTCTGTACATTAAGTAAGTCTGAGCTGCAATTTTTCATTTTCTTGACATCAAAATGCTTCATGGATACCTAAATGAACTACTCTAGGTACATGTACTTTTCTCCATAGATAACTTTCCACATTTTTGCTTTGAAAAGAAAGTGGTTGTGACTTGAAATGTGTCTACAATTATTACCATAATGTTGTGACTACAAATTGATATTTTAAAGAGGTTTGTTATCTTTAGTTGCAATGTACACTCATGAAATCAGTTTACAGTGTAATTACACATGAATTTAAAGAAGATATGTGTAATATTAATATGGTGTACAAACTTCTGCAAACTTCTGCAAGTTCTGTGAGTATGGACGAGAGATCAAATGCTTTTAAAACCTCTGCTGATTGAGTTTAGCCACCTTTGTGTATTTATAAATTCATGTTTAGTTTCATGAAGGCCTTGTTCTCAGTGTCCTAAGTACAATGTTATTGAATCTACTGTAGGGTGACATTGAAACTAAAACATGTGATAAGATAACAAATGCTGTAGCACCTTGAAATACATCTGTAGCAGCTACGTAAACATTATCTTATTCACTCATTCTCGTTCAGTTCACTTGAGTTCAGTTTATGCATATACAGTTACAGCGCTAACATGTTAAAACTAAATGTGGCATTGGTGTTGCTACTTGTATGTTCACACAAAGCATAATCTTCTTTTTTATTGGAAAATTACACATAAGTAAGCAATTCTCGTTTGTTCTTTGAATGCCTGTGTGTAATTCACATCACAGGCTCAGACACTAGATTCCTGATCTTGTAAACGCAGGAGAGATGGAATTATTTTTCCCAACCCGAGTTGATATTGGAAATTGAGAAGAAGTCATCGCCATATTGTGTGCTGTTGACAGGTCTGCAGTGAACTTGTGTGAGTCATGGTGGGGGAAGGGTAGGGTAGGGGCTAGTCTAGTAGGTCAGACCTTGTACTAGCCATGTTGCTGAACACAAAAATGACATTGATAAAAATGACATTGTATATTAGCAGTATGGACATAGAATTGTGAAAGTAAAGATTTAAATAATAAGATTATCACAATTAATCTTCATTGATATGAGGGCATCAGGATTGGTCATGAGAAAAGTGATACATGTACATGTAATTAACATGATCTATTAGTGACAAAAAGGATGAGAGTGAGAGAAATTACACATCATCTTGAAACAAACAAGGTACAAGGAATATGAAAACATGGAAAGATAAATCTTGCACTTGTTTATATACACTGTAGCTCTGCAATAGTTGTTTTTCCTTTTGAGATGCATTTTTATAAAAGGAAAAAAATGACTGCCTGTATTTCTCAGACTAGATTACCAGTCACCAGTTATTAAAAAAGTCCCACGCTTTATTGCCTTGCTCGCTGGTTGTCAACATGGATAGAGTCCGCTCAGTCTCATCAGTTCATAACCTCGGCAAAATGTGCTTGAACACAAAACCAGACTGCATGCGCAGAAATATTTGTGTCTGTGCTGGAAAACATCTGCCGATAGAAGAGAGAGCGTCATCGTGTTTCTGATGGACACATTTTTATGCTCCTCAAAGGACTGATGCAAGATGCATTCATGAGAATGGAATGACTAATGTGAATGGGATGTTCTGATGTGTGCTTTACAGACAGCACACTCTGTTTCATATTTTCATTTTCTCATAATATAGAAATGTTTATGTTTCCTAGTAAGGGGGGGGGGGGGATAATTAAAATATCTGTCTGTCTGTATCCATGTTCTCGTAATGTAGAGTAGCTTCCAGTGGGTATCAATGGGAAAGTACACCATGGGCTGCCATACACGTGCACCATTGTGCAAGTTCTAGTTTGCAGATCATAGAGTGATGTACACGAATGTTCCTTTATTGTAATTGGTAAATTAGTATCAGTGTTAGTCAAGTCCCAAGAGAAGGGTATTTGTGGGAAGTGCTTCTATTTAAAGTCATATCCACATTGCATTGATTTGGTAATCATGGAAAACTGGGAACATTACATTTTTAGAAGGGAGCGGAAATTTGTTGATTGCATCAGTAATTTTCATGGCGCATATTTCTAATGGCTGTCAAACAATACTTTGCAGATGGTATATCAAATAGAGATGGCGATAGAGAGAGAAAGTAGTAATGAAGGCAGGGAGAAAGATTGGGAAGGAGAAGAAAAATGTTCAGCACTTTCCAGGAAGTATGAATCACAGAACCCTAAATTCATATGACCTTTAAAATGTAACATACCCTGTTACTGAAAGATACCTGCTCTCACCATGGCTTCACAATTGCTCTAAATATAAAGAATTCTTCTCCACCATAGCAGCTGTGGTCTATTATTGATTGACCGCCTGATTCTGCCCCTCATGTGAACCTATTGTCAAACCATCTTGGGTGCTGTCGGGTTTTTGTGGTTTTCTTTGTGGCTCCCCTCTATCAATTGTAGTCTTGACACTTTCTTTTATCTTCTCCCTATCAATAGTATTATTTCACTTTCCTTTAAATTTCATTTCATTTTCCGTCTTTAAATTGCTTTCTGTTTCTTTTGTTAAACACCCACACATAAACCCTTAGGGAAATAACCTTGATACCTTTAACCTTTGTTTCCATCTTCCCTCTTCTAAATTCTGATACTTTCTGTCAACTTCCAGCGAATGGCCCAGAGACAAATACCTTTAGTTTGACACACATATCAAATCAGACACACCTTTCTCAGAAGTTAGTGTCTGAGTTGATGCAGACCTTTTGCAACCACCCTCTCATCTCATTTGTTTCATATCATGCTGATCCTTCTTCTCATTTACACCTCATTATCCAAGATTCTGAAAAACCTCTAGACAGTTTCACACTCACAGAAAAATTGTTCAGAATAATTTTTAAATCTCTGGGCACTTTCACACTCGCAGAAAAAGCATCCAGAATCAAAATTGCACACAGGTTCGTATACGATACCAAGTATGGTATTTTTTCATCTGAAAGCAAATTTTAATCATGATTGTAAATCAGACCTGCATGCTAATCTCTTTTTCACAAGTTTTAAGTCAAGATCAGTTTCAATTGTGCCTGAATGGAAACATACATGTAGTATGGAACAACAGTGTAAAAAGCAGAGGCTTGACCTAATATTGCAATGCATTTCACTTTACTCTATATGCAAATTGCATTCTTTCTGTAATCTGTAATGTGACAAACAGTCAGCATGGATCTCTTAGCTGGTATGAAAAGTCATTAGCATGTTCAGCCCCACAGGCAAGAAACTCAGATATTGGGTCTGCAGTGCTTGGTACTGAGAGAATTAACTTGGAATGTTTTCAATTGCAGTGTATACATGAATGTGCAAGGATGATTCAAAGCATTTTTAATTTCCTGTGTGGAAACACCCTCTCTCTTGATCCATCTTCTGTCCCATTTGAATGACACTTTCTACACCTTGCCTGGGAGCTAACCAGGCCTGGTCGAGAGATAGCTTGATGAAACACCCACTGCCTCTGGCAACCTGCTGCTGAGAAAGTGACTCATCCTTCTCCTCCCTTTGCCTCTCACTTCTTCCCCCTCTTCCCTCTTCCCTCTTCCCTCGCCCCTTGACCCTCTCCTCACACCTGTATGCCTGGACCTACATGTACTTTCATGTTTCTCCCTCCACCCCCTCACCAGCCTTCCGTCCCCCAATCTTTTCATCTCCATATCTCCATGTGCCACCATTCACCCCCACTCCATCTCCCTCCACCCCCCCCCTCCTCCATCCCCCATCCATTCCCCCTCCATCCCCCCCTCACCACCATCCCCTTGATCTCTTTATCTCAATGTGCCTACCTTCATTCCTCAATCTCATTATCTTCACATCTCCATGTGCCTTACTCCATCTCCAAAGGCATTGTCTTTACCTCCATGTGCTTCCGTCGATATGTCAGTCACTCTATCACATTCTGCTATTGTTCTCGCAAGGTCCCTCTTCCCATACTTTCTTCCACCTTTCCTTGCCCTCACGAGGGCAGCCTTCAAGAGCGTCAACTTGGCTATTTTGCAACTGGGGTTTAGTGCACACAGTCCCATAGGCAGTAAATTGTGTAATGGTTGTTATTGAGAGGGTTAAGAAGGACTCACCTGTATCATTTCTTCCCTCCAGTCTCATCTGGGCACCCCAGTGTCTGTTATCGGTTTATGACTCAAACCACTTTAAACTTGCCACATGTTCTCTGACCTCCTAGCCCAGTTTCAGCAGTTACATGAAATGAAACGGCGTTGCAGAAACACTTTCTCTGTCAGGGCATACTCTGCAACTGCAATTACCGTGTGCATGATTTCTTCTGGGTGTTATTGAAGGCTCCTGCTTAATTGTAAACCTTGCAAATGAAATATACTACATGTACATGTATGTCTAAATAAGTTGTTAGTCAAACAAGCAAATTTGACCTCATTATTAAAATGGTCTTTAGATTGTTTAAACAATTTGATGAATGATAATATGTCTGACATGGTACCTGTATTACATTTGAGCCCCACATTTACAAGTCCAATTAACAGAATCATGTCTGGCCCAGGAAAAGTCAACTCATCATGTGCCATTGGTGCATTTGTGCACCCGTAATGCACACAAACTCCATAGAGCAGCAGTTAGAGCAGCAGTTTGTGTGACACTCAAGAGCATTAGCGACACCTACTGGCTCATCTATATGGTGTGCTTGTTATCTTAGACAAAGCTTCATCAAGTCGTTCCGTGGCCTTAACCCATGTCTCGGGTTCAACTTCAAACCCTGGGCAAACAGACTAGTATCCGTCATCAGCAGTCTGTGACTCAATCCATCTCCCTCTGCAGTCAACGCAGCAAACAGCCTAGCCTGGCTTCAAGGCTGTTAGGCATTTCAAACCAAACCATTCAATAAAGGGGTCTGGCTGTAGTAGACTAATCAATCTCCATTTCTTCTCCATCTCCCCCCTGTACTGAGAAAAAAGGAGACTGATGAAGTGATTAGTCTTGATCTACTAGACTCTTTGTTAAAGTTTTATCTTAAATGTCTAAAAGCCTTGAAGCAGGCTATAAACGGCCTAGATCCCAGACCCCACCCCCTTCTCTAACCCAAATGAGTGTCACATTTCATCAAGATCTCAAGTAATCTGGAGCGCTTACAAGCCTCTGATGATTCTTGTTTTCATTCACCACTTCGACCCGCACCGCTCGCTCGCTTTCGTTTTCCTTTCTTCCAGCAAGACCCACTCTGCAGATTACCTTTTCTATGTGCGTGTCAGTGTTTTTCTACATCTCCACATGTATGGTTCTGATGTGTGTTTTGGGGGGCTGGCCATTGTGTCTTTTCCTTGAAAGGACATGCACACCGCCAGGCAAGGAACATTTCATGAGGCGCGTATGACTGTTGTCGTAAGGAATCCTGGGCCAGTTTTTGTGCAACCGGACCCCGCCATGTTGTTGTTCTTGTCCTTATTTTTGCGCAGGAGGCGCAATGAAATACCAATACCAGGCCTAATAGAGATTGAAACATAATAGGGTCGAAATTGAACATTCTGGCTAAATACTGAAAGATGTGTTTACCTTTGGGACAGAAATGAAGCAGGAAAAACAAAATTCCATGAAAGTTAGCATGCGATTCTGAAAGGAAATCAATGTACTCAGTATGTGCCATTGATGATTTGTTGCAGTAGTTGTACACACAAATCATATACACCAGCAATTTGGCTGGCATGCAAAGTGTTAAACTTATTGGATAGCAATGGTAAGAACCATTGCGTCTCCATCAAAGGAAGGGTCTTGGTTGTGTTCTTGTCCGATTCCAAGGACCTCATGTTTTTATCATTCTGAGACAATTTCCTCTGAGGATCTTGAATATATCAGTGAAACCTAATGAGCATGGGGCTTTTGAATGCTGCAGAATGGTTCTCCCATGAATAAAGATTCTGTAATGAGTTACACATAAATCATATTTTTGCTTGATTAAGCCTTTTATCACCCATTGTTGATGCAGTTTTTCAAAAGTAAAACTCATTTCACATACATCACTGTCGGGCAGTACAAAGGGTTAGTATTATAATAATTGATATTAATTGTGATTACCATGCAAACACTTTTGGGTTCTAATCATTATGGTAGCCGTTGCCATGGTAATTACAATAAATGTTAAGTTGCAGCGTGGTGCTGTGCTTGTCTATCCCAGCATGCATGTTGAGCATAGCCTCCTTACATGGCAGTTAGTTGTGCGTGGTGATATGAAGTACAAGGAGGTTAGCATTCATGGATATTCTTTGACGTGTAAGCAGATTTAGTTACTGTCTTGCAGGTATGTGAGTAGGGTCATGGACGATCTCCAGCAGAGTTCAAGAATCAGACTGGTGAACCATCACATCTCAAAGTTATACAGCGCACTGGACCATGTAATAGTGAGCCCTCTTACAGGGTCACCTTTTATTTCAAGATGAAGTATGGAAATCTGGTTCGTATTTCCTGTTGTCCATAATAATTCATATTCTGCGCGAAACCACACCTCTAGGATTTCACTTCTAGGAGACAAAGGCTAGAAATGAGCGTTAAAAACACCCGATGGATGTACTTACATGCGTGGAAGAAGGTTAAAAAGAAAATGTGTTTGGGTTGATATTTCCTTGTATTGTCCTGTTTTGACTGTTACTAAGTACATTGTCTAAATACAGATTGCATTTTTGTTTATGTTTGGAAGTTAAAAGAAGTTCCAAGGAGGTGAAGGAAATAGAAAGACGGGGCGTAGAGTATTTATGTCTGCAGTATTTCCAAGATTAATTATATTTGCAACTTCATTGGGACATAAGGATGAGAGTAGAATGGACAGAAGGCGACATAATTTGACACCATTTTAATAACGTGACTGTGAGAGTTAAGCACCTTCTAAAATGAAATTTTGCACCTCACTCCAGCTTCATTTAAGGAACTAATGCGTCAAACTAAGAGGTGTTTCTTCTGTATGTGCACACATAAAAGGCAGACAAAATCAAATGGATTCTCAAACGTATTTGATCACATTTATTTTAGCAGTCAACTGTGTGTCCACTTCACAAATATGTACCCCATTATGCACCAAGTTCATTTTGTTATCTTGTGTTATTTTATGCGTTTTGATTTCTGTAATTTTATTGACAAGTTTCGGAGCAGGGTGCTAGTTTCTGATTATTCTCAATGCGTACTGCTGCTGTCATATACATACAAAAGCTGGAAGTTTTGTAAATATGAAAAAAAAATGGTTAGTGATAATCGGATTTGACTTGGTGTAATAATCAGCTTTCATGCGACTCAAACATGTATTATATGTGTATATGAATAATGGTCATTATGCAAATTTTGTATTATCAAGCGAGAAAAATAAACAAGATGTATTTAATAGATCTACAGAAGGTCAGCTTGTCATAACAGCCTTTCCAATTTGCTTCTGAATGAACACAACGGAATAAACACAAAGGCTCATTAATAGAGTTATGGATTTGCGCAAAAATCTATTTCTCTGCCACGAAATGGGTCATTTCCGCCACCACCCAAAGTATTGTGTGCAAACAAACCTAGTGTAAATTCCTCAACATTAATTATAAAGATGGGATAAGCTGTAAGTGCAGTGTATCTTCTCACAAATGGCCTCTTGTGGCAACCTGTATGTGTTGTTTGGATAGGAATATTAAAAAAAAACTCATCTTGATGGTACCGAGTGCTATTCTGAATGTACCTAATATGAAATTTAGGAAATATTTTGATCTTTCTGAATTATTTTCTTTTAGATTAAACCGAAGGAACTGAGATGAAAATTCCTTGAATGAATAAGATAAAAATCGTGTATGATAAGTGTATAAAGATCACTCATACCATGTACCTATAAGGTTTGCTATGATGTTCCTTTCACATACATGTACATATGCAGCATGTAATATGATTTATACACAATACACTCTCATTGGTAATGTGTACATGTACATGTAGCTGCATACTGATGGAGCAGCCTTAAAACCCTAATCAAGGAAAAGACCAATGCCACACAAATCGGGTTATTAGGTGCTAGCAATGAGAAAATTGACGGGCGTAAGCAGCTGTGTGTACCATCCACAACAGGAGCCGGATTATGATGATGAATTAGAGCCATAAACGTGTGCGCATGTACAGGTATTAACTTTATGAAGGGTGGATAATGGTGAGAGAGGGAGAGAAAGGGGGGAGAGAGGGAGAGAGAGAGAAAAAAAGATAAAGACAGAGAGAGAGAGAGAGAGAGAGAGGGGGGGGGGAGCAGACGGAGCAGAAAGGTAGAGAGAGAAAGAGCAAGAGAGACAGATGAAACAGAGCAAGAGAGACAGATAGGAACAGAGAGAGAGAGAGAGAGAGAGAGAAAGAAAGAGAGAGAGAGAGAGAGAGAGAGAGAGAGAGTAAGAAAACAGACAGAGGGTGAGAGAAGAGAGAGAAAAAGACAGAGGAATCAGAATTTCTATTAAATATTTCCGAGCAAGGAAAATGAAATTTAGAGTTATTGGGGTGACTCAGAGGTTGAACTTGTTTATGATTTGAATGGAATGTACTTTTAATATAGATGGGATTCATGGCCATTTCCTTTACAAAATGATGGGTAGCAACATGCGTTTCCCCCATTACCTAGACAAGTCATGCAGCATACCTACATGTATCATGCACTTTTGCCCAGGTAAGCAGAGAAATTGAGGGAGAGAGAGAGAAAAAGAAAGAGTGATATGGAGAGAAGAAGAGAGGTGGGAAGGCGAGAGGCAGACAGAGAGAGAGTGAGAGAGAGAGAGAGAGAGAGAGAGAGAGAGAGAGAGAGAGAGAGAGAGAGAGAGAGAGAGTGAGAGAGAGAGAGAGAGAGAGAGAGAGAGAGAGAGAGAGAGAGTGAGAGAGAGAAAAAAAAAAGAAAGAAAGAAAGAAAAAGAGAAAGAGAAAGAAAAAGAAAAAGGGAGTTAGGGATAATGACACTATTATAAATAGAGTGCCGGAGAAGGACAATCAAACATGTCACATATTTTTATATTTACATTTTGAAGAATAAAAATCAGTCCTATGAGCTAGAAATTTTTTTCTTTCAGACAGTTCTGACTGAAAATGTACCATATATATTCATGGCATCATACCAAATGGAAAACCCACATATGCTTTAAATTCAAGGAAAGCTCTTTAGTTAAATGCATTTACAATGTATAGCCATGTTATGGGTTTTTCAGGGAAACTTAGTGACCAAGGTCTCTGTGTTTGTGTCAGCTGGGCAGGAGAAGGGATTCTAGGAATTAGTACTTCATGAAGGTGCTGACTGGATGATTTATGTCAAATTTTTAAGATTGTGTGCATAGCCCTGTGACATGAAATGCCCTTGGCAGGTAAAATGCTAATCCACTGCTTGCCTAACCTTGCAACAAAGATGATTGGGGGAACTATTGTACTTATTGGACAAAGTAAACAATTCCATACAGTACATCGCTGAATTATATTATAGTAAATAATATGGGAACTCCAGAAAGTAAACTTCTGCAAAGTAACATGTAAAATTCCTGATTAAAACTTTCTTTCACATACACTGCATATGAATATGAATTGCATACTATCTTTGCATAAAATTGCTTTGCCCTTCTTTAGAGGTATGATGGTACCAAAAGATGTAATTTACTACTCGTTTCATCATCCGAATAACCAGGAAAAGTGTCAATAAATCACATCATATTATCAGCTTTGTATCCGATTTTTATACTTAGTTCTGCATCCAATCAAACCTGATCAAGGATCATCAAAATCTCATTTCTTCATCGGACCAAGCTTTGCCCCTCCTCCCATTACCAGCTCAGTGACTTGATCAGATTCCCAACGCAAATTGAATTGTGGGAAGTCCGTGGATATGGTGTAATTGGCTTAGTGGATTGCAGACTTGGTCACCTAGTGGATGAGCGAATGCGCACTGCGTGCGGCATTACAAATTGATGTGGACCGAAATCTGGAAATTTCTGAACACTTTATATCTTTAGGTAGACCGTTATTGCATGTGGAAGCTTTCCAAAAGGACAGAAAATTTCTGTTGACGTGAAAAGTATTTGTTGCCGTAGTTACTGGATTGAAAACTGATATTATTTGTTGTGGTTTCTGTTTTCATCCCCCCTCCTTAAAAATCCAAAAAGGGAATTTTGGAAATCATGAGGGTGACTCTGATCTTTGAAAAAAGATCTGCTAACAACAGAAGGACTTGTAGATGCAGTTTAAGCTTATTGAAATTGTATTGTGACATATAACAATTTGCTGTAATTTGTGCTTAATCTATTTTCAGTAGCAGGTATGTACTAGCATATCACACCTCTCAAGAACAATGCAATATGTGTGCAGCCCTATTTGTTGACAGTTTTATCCGATAAGATCAAGATTTCAATGGATACGATGTGACTTTGCAGTAGCCCATATATACTGGCAAATATGGCGGCATAATTGACGTCACCGCACAAACGGTGACATCAGATGGGGCTGCTCATCTGCGTCCGCTGCTCTGGTATCAATGGAAACCTCGTCCCCTCCATGTCTCCTCCTTTGCTCCGAGACACGTACTGGCACACATGCCTGCACTCTTGCTGAAAACACAGCTTTAGGAGTAGCCTGGCGTCCAGGCTGTCGTGATTTTTAATCCAGCCTACAATATTCAATAAATAGGTCTGGCTGCAGTAGACTAATCATTCTCGGTCCTTTCTCGCAAATATTTGAAACGGAGGGAGAAAAGGGGAGATTGAAAGAGTGACTAGTCTTGTGAGTATTCGTCACTAACATTTTACAGTTTGAAATAAAAGATGTCTGACAGCTTGGAGGCAGGCTATTCTAGAGAGAGAGCATTGTGTTGGTCATGAAGCCATTAGAGATTGGATGCTGTTTTTAGCACGGAAATCTTAGAAAGGTCTGGTCGTCTGTGTCCCTCTTCTTTCTTGTTTTGTTGGTATGCTGCAGCCACCCCCCCCCCTTCCCCCTCTCTCAGTCTTCCTTTTTACTTTGTATGTACTCTTCCTGAGGGAATGCACTCTTGTGATATGCCCCTTTCACAGTTCACAATCAACAGGGAACTCTTACCCATTCATTACCGGGCACTGCAAACTACTTTGGCTTATTACACATTTTGATGTCAATAGTAATGGGAGACTTAACCATTACATACGTATACTGGGAATTGAAAACCACATTGGTTTACTAGACATGTTCATGCCAATGGTATTGAGCAAGTTAATCATTACATTACTTGGAATTGAAAACCACATTGGCGTGCTACTCATTTTCATGTCAGTGGTAATGAGAGAATTAACCGACTCTGATATGAGGCACATTAGTGCTTCTCAAAGCATTACACAAGTTTATTGGTTGCAAGTATATGTATGTTTATATTGCTTTGAAATATCTTATACAGTAGATGCATATCAAATGCAAACCATTTACATCAAGATTTAGTCTGCTCTAGAAGATTGGTGTGCTTTTACTGGGGAGATGGATTTGGTGTGAGATGTGAAAAGGGCTTCGTTGTGAAGAGAGCAGCTAGCCTTGGTTTCAGTGTGTCAGGATATATAGCTTCCTCCTCTCCCTCAGGAAAGAAGAAAACCTGCAAAGAAAGGGGGATGAAAGCTGTAGCTACTCTCTTTATAGACATCCCCATTCATTGTTATATTGTTAAAAAGGAAGTCCAGAGAGATGAAGAGAGAGAGAAAGAGAGAGAGAGAGAGAGAGAGAGAGAGAGAGAGAGAGAGAGAGCGAGAGCGAGAGCGAGAGAGAGAGAGCGAGAGAGAGAGAGAGAGAGCGAGAGAGAGAGAGAGAGAGAGAGAGAGAGAGCGAAAAGAAATGCTTTGGTGCTGTTTTGTGATGAAGAAGAACAAATTGAAAGAACAGAGCAAACTCATGAGGCTTCCTATTACATCTGTATTGTTTGTGATGTGAAATTACCAGAAAGGGCAGAAAAATAGATCACAAGTGTTTTTGATAATTCTTAGCAGTATGTGAAGAAACTGGTTCAACTTATTCTCCTGAAAAAAGAAGCCCAACATTAAATTAAAGATGTCTGTTGTCAAAATAAATCTCTGTAATCAGTTTGTGAGTGCGTAGTTGTACTACATTTGTTGTCCATTGTATTGTCCCTTGAGAAGAGACTAGTTGTACACTGGTAATCCAGTCACTGATGCATTTATATAAAATTACTTCTGAGGAAATCACATTAAAAACTCTCCTTGCTTGGGGCAGAGGATGAATTC
The DNA here is from genome assembly GCA_963669155.1 of Arbacia lixula. Lineage (NCBI taxonomy): Eukaryota > Metazoa > Echinodermata > Echinoidea > Arbacioida > Arbaciidae > Arbacia > Arbacia lixula. Next base: position 15,873,807 of record OZ022579.1, on the reverse strand, counting down.
AGAAAGCATTGGTGTGTTCTCACCAGGTTATTCATTGTGCAGTTTAACATGAATATACATATACATATTTTTTTGTTATAGAAACATAGATTTGAATCATGAATCTTGAATCCCTCTGCAAAAATTGTTTGTGCATATATAGCAAATGGGAATACAATTGTAATGCATAAAGTGTTGATATGTTTACCATGATACCACCATTACAGTAATAATTACATGTACACTGTCCATGCATTTTGTTGTTATATATCTGATAACCTATATATATATACATGTGCAGGATGACTATTGACTATGCAACTGATGTATTCTTGTTTCCTCTCTCATGTTTACAGAAACCGAAGAAAGCTCTCCAATATGGTTTCCTCTTTGTGGCTCCAGGGATTGACTTTGACAACCCCATGTCCAGAAATAGAGTAAGTTGTCCCAGTTTTCATTTCATCTTCATGTACATGATTCATTCTAGATGTCATTGCTACGTTAAACAGTGCATACACAATCTAGAAATGTTCTGTTTTATCAAACAAATTCTTTATTTAATGGAGAAAATCAAATAAAGGATGAAGAAAAAAAAAGAAAGAAATGCATTTATACCCTTGAAATGTTGCATCATATTACAAGAAACTGAATACATATTCAGATAGAAGTATCTTCTTCTACAAAGGCTACTGAACTTTACTGAATGTTTGAAATAAGATTTATGAAAGGAGAGGCATATTAGATTGTATAAAGAGAAACAAATCAGAATGAAGCAAAGCAAAGCAAAGTAGAAAGACGACAGAAAGATGAGAAAAGAATGACTGGTAATAACAAAAATTAAACTCCTGTGAGTGATGTGTCATGCAAATCTTAGTACATGTGTGTACTTAAGTTTTGAGACAAAATATGACACATGACATAACTTCATAAACAATTTTTAATCTTATACTGTTCCTATACTCATCATCACATCATGACCTTCAAAGAAAGTTTTAGAAGATTTAAGAGACACATCCTGCCTCTTTAAACTAGAAGTTTGTGGCCATTTGTTTGCTCAGAACTTATCTAGCGAAGAGTGACAGTCTTCGTTCAAACAATTAGAAAAATTATGAAATTAGTCATCAGAGCCTTCTTGAAAATCATGGGAAATATTCAATGCACAGAATAGATGCATACACATTTGTCACTGTCATTCATGAGGATATTTCTTTGTGATGCGTGTGATTTATAGTTATAGGAATATGACTCAATCTCTCCGCTTAAGCTGCTGGATATTAGCAGAGAGTGGTATTATACCAGTCTTAAAAGATCCTCCTCGCTATCCGCACACGTTGCCAACAATTGCGTCCATGTGCGCAGTATCTGATTCTGAGTCAGCCCTGCTCTGTTGATGGGGCGAACAGGATAATTAAATCTTTGGCAGTTGGTACATGGTTCTATCAAATCAATTTTTTATGATAAATGCGAGGCAGATGTGAATGCCACCGTGTATCATGGCACACTTGGCATGTCTACACCTGCGGTCGCCCCTAATCTTCAATCTTTACCCCTTCCTTTATCCATTGCCAATTTCCTCCCAGCCTCCTGTCCCTCTATTGATATTACCTTCTGTCCTGATTTTCAAGTTCGCGCAGTGTCCTTGAAGGTTATCTATCGCTATGCCACAGTTTCCATTCAACAAGATTAAATTGTGCTATTAACCCCTCTATATACATTACCAGGCCTTGAAAACTTCAATGGCTCACTTTACATTTTCATGCCAATGGTATTGACAGAGTTAACCGAGATTTGGTTAGGTTATATTTCAGAAACTTTCAGTGAAAACTAAAATCCATTTCCTCATTGATAAGTATCCCTTAATTTCAGGTTGGAAACTCATATTTAGTCTCTTCCAAAGATTGCCATGATGATCTAAATTGATCATCATTTAATGTAGAGGAATATGGGTAAGGGGTAAGGAGGAAAAAACTCACCTCATTAAAAAGTTGAGACCTCATTAAGAAATTGAGACCTCAGAGATGATTAATCTCTCAGTGAAAGTATTTTGTTCTGTACATTTTAAATGATTGATGTTTTTCTTCATTTTTAATGTTCGATGTATATAACTACAGCTACAGAGAACTTTTTTAAATATTGGTCACTCTCTTTATTTTACATCAATTTTTGTATAAATGATTCATCTTTTTCTTGATATTTGATGTTAATGGTATCTAAGTTTAAGCTATGGCTAAATACCACCATTACGCTAGAGCACTTGCTATTTTAACTCAAATGTTTTAATGGTGATTTATCTTCATCATTATATCCTTTACCCATCATATTCTAGTTAGCTACAAGACATCATATTTTTTGGGTAGAGTATTGATTAATCTCCCTATCTTACTTCAATTTTTTCAGTGATTTATCTATGTCAATATATTCATGTCGCTAGCTTTGGCTACAACACATCATATTTTTGCTACAGCATTGATTAATCTCACTTGATGAAGACACTCCTTGCGCAAACATGAAATCCTGTGGACATGGACTTGATCCCTCGCCTTAAGCCCTGGGTCTTGGGGGGATTCCAGTCAAATGTTGCAGTCTTGGGAGTGTGATGACACATTGCAAGGGCCTGGCCCATTTGGCCTTGCCTCATCTTAAAAGATCCCCCTCTCCCAGGGTAGAGGGCAGGGTCTGTTGGAGGATGTTAGGAGGGGAGTCCTGATCCCTTGTGATGTATGGAAAGTGAGACCGAGGGCCGATGGATGAGAGGAGAGAAGGGCAGAGGGAAAGATTGAAAGAAAGTTGAAAGGGATACCCAGATGGATGAGAGGAGAGAAGGGCAGAGGGAAAGATTGAAAGAAAGTTGAAAGGGATACCCAGATGGATGAGAGGAGAGAAGGGCAGAGGGAAAGATTGAAAGAAAGTTGAAAGGGATACCCAGATACATGTAGGCAGATGCAAACAGAGACACACACATAGCAAGAGAGAGAGAGAGAGAGAGAGAGAGAGAGAGAGAGAGAGAGAGAGAGAGAGAGAGAGAGAGAGAGAGAGAAGGAGGGAGGGAGAGAGAGAGAGGGAGGGAGGAAGGGAGAGAGAGAGAGAGAGAGAGAGAGAGAGAGGGGAAGGGGGGGGGGGGGTGGAGGATGTTAGTAAGGGATTCCTTATCCATCTTGATATATTGAGATGGAAGGGCAGTGGATGAGAGGAGTGAGGGAAAGATGGAAAAGAAGGATGGATTGAAGTGTCTAATGACCAATCATAACTGCAAGGCATATTGTTATAAAACTTAAAATGAACTTGAACAAGTGTGTTTTATGAAATCGTCTTAGCCTGGAAAACAGAGAAGAAAGAATTCTTAATGTCCTCAAATGAATTTCTACATCATCCAATCAGAACTAAGACAATATTCCCATGACTTCAAGTTCTAGCCAGTTTGAAAAGTATGTGTAACCCATGAGAAAGAATCAGTCCACTTTATTCATAAAAAAACTGTATTAATGTTATCACCCCTTTTCCTGTAGGTAAGTTTACTCGATCCAATAGAACAACACGCTCATGTGAATGTAGTCCTACATATCACATTCAGTTCCACTCCAAACCTAATACTGTAGGTCATGAGCTTCACCTAGAATTAACATCAAAGATAGCTTTGACCTCAGTTAAAGGATCTTTGTTACATCAGTAAAACAAGGAATGTTAACATGGCTAAAATTAGACGAAAATTCCCCCCTCAACGCGAGGGGGAAAGGGTTGCGCCATATCATGTTGCGGAGGGGATGGAACGTTCGCCTTGGGGCTGGGATTAGCAATTAAGCAACGAGATGATAACATGACGTGGAAAGACTCATGTGGGATCAGGGAAAGCCTGGCACGTAGCGCGTCTTTATCAGAGAATGTGGTAAGATCCCAGGCATTCGAACATGGTCAAATGTCAGTGCCATTAACAAGAAGTGATGATATGAACTTGGGGTACATCTGATATGAGTAAATGTTAATGTTTTTTATTAATTTTTCCTTCCACCCATCATTATGTATATTTACAGAAATTATGATGGAGTTTACAATCCTTTAGTGATACCATTATAATTGATTTGAAAGAAAATACCGTTTGCTAGCTTTCTCATAAATATGTGAAAATCCCCACCTATAAATGTAATTCTAATATCAGTTTTGAGTGATAATTGATAAAGTAAATGTGTCTCACAAGAATTATCAATATGTGTACTGAAGCCTACTGTACTGCATTAAACAAAAATACTTCACAAAGTACTAAACCCTTTTAATCCTTCGTCCCACATGAGATTTGTTCCCCAAAACATATGAATATTAAAAAAATAATGATTTAACTGATTACTGACCAACTATTTCTGGGCAGTAAAGATTTATATCCACCTTGAATCACATCCTGTCTGGACAAACAAAATTACACAATATTTCCTCCTCTCTCAGGATATAAGGGATCCAGTCATATTTATAACAAGTCAAGGGTAGAACTGAAAGTAGAGCAAGACAACAACTTCATCCTTTTTGCCTTGACTTGTGATTGGACAAATCTATGAAGTCATTGCTAAACACTAAATAAGGAATCAATAATATGGGGAAGCCATAGCTATAAAAAACCCCCAAATTTATCTCCTCAAAGCCATACTTTGCAGTGAATAATTAATCTCCCCTTTAATATGTCTGCTATTTATACCTGAAGTGCAGCGTTGGACTGAAATCAAGTATTTCTTGCTTGGAATGTATTTCAAGTGTCAAGCTTCCTGCAATATCATTCTGATTGTCTGCCAAATGAGAAGTACTTGGCACTACTACATTTTGAATGTTGGTTTAAGTGGGATCCATTACGCTAGAGTAATTTGCAAAAATAGTTGTATTAAAGACGTCAGTCAAGAAATAGTGTTAGTACTTAGGGGGCTTACCGTAGCTGCTATATAATATTATACGTCTACCATTCAAAGTACTCTGTAGTAGTGCTTTTGGTTGTCTGCCAGATCAAAGAAAATTTGATAAATACTTAGCAAGTTTTCCTAATCAGATCAATTAGATTAATGAAGGTGAATATTAATATCACAAAACCTTTCTGAACAAAATTAGAGAGACTGCCTCGAGATAGGTCAAGGTGAAATGATAATGAATGAGACCCGCATTCCCAGCATATTGCAGCGAGACCCCTTTATTTAATAGATTGGTTATAAATAAATGCCCAATAGTCTTGAGGCAAGGCTCAGATGATCCCTGCTCATATCAACTGTATCTTGTTCACAATCTGATTATGTTTGATGACGTAAACCAGGGACGTCGATTTACAGACTTGGATCACCACTTCTACAGGAGATACCGCTTTTAGAATAGTTACAGAAAGTGATAAAACGCTCCCAGGTAGATTTACCAGAGGGCTTCGGACCCAATTCATTTTTCTGCCCCCTTCTCCGTTCTTAAAATAGTTGCAGAAAGTGAAAACAAATTATCAGAGTAACACTTTTTTTATAAGGGCTTCAGTCCCATCCCATTTTAAGTTATTCACTTTTCCTGAAAAGGTTAGAGGCTTCATATGACTGTGAGTCGTGTGAGATTTCACTCACATTATCATAAGGGTACGTATCGCTATTTCCTGCTTTTGCAGGAACCAAACCCATCATAACATAGGTATGAAATTTGAAATATGCTGTTTGTGCATAACCTACTGTACATGTATATTACATGTTCAGGGCCCCATAATATATAGGTTTGCAATCAATCACAAAAATGCAATGGCCTATCAACATCATTGTTGCATGCACTTTTTGTTCAACTGACTGTTCAGTAACCAATCAGAATCTGTCTTGTAAATTTGCAATTGATTGCTAAACTTAATGTTATGAGGCCAAGATGTGATTACACTATATGTGTATGTGAGCATGTGCATGTATGCACTATATGGTTATTATCCCATTAAGATAAACACACAGCTGCTGGTCCCAAGTGCCTCACCATCACCTTGTAATATTTGTTTAATGCAAACATTGCGGTGCTCGTGAAAAGTTCAAACTTTATGACCAGTGGTGATTTGCTTGGTTGTGATACTTGATGATGGTGATTAAGGTCACTTTGGAGAATGTCTCATGAAAATGAACAACCCCCCTCCAATTTTTGTAATTGTTGTAAAAAGTGTTATACTTGTGCATATATTTCAAAAGATGAGAGGGCTGGGGCCTGAAACAACTTGAAAATCAATGAATTTATAATAAACTCTTTGCACATACATAACATCTAATTTACATTGTAAAGTTGACATATTACTCCTGTACTTTATAGTATATTTATAGCCCATTCAAATTAATATTTACCGAGTAAAAGTAATATTTACCATGTGTAACATATTTGCATTCATGATTGATGTACATGTAATTATACCTAAATTTAGACACAGGATTGTGCTGGCACTTTAGATGCATCTTGCAATGCAAAGCTATTCACAGCGAGATTGAAATGTTATTATTGCATATGGTCAGCACTTGATATTCTGAACAGATCCCCCTATCCAAGCTATCGACCCATCCCGCATACTAATAATGGATAAATGACAAGCTCACAGTCTGCTGTGATCCCACTGTCATTACAAATGTCTGCACACTAGGGGGGAGGATACTCAACTGTCATACCAATCACTGTTCGCACATGGAGTACAGTAATGAGGATGCTGTGCTTGGAATGTACACGATGGCCACTCAGTCATTACACTGTCTCTTGTGAGGTGCGTTCACACTGCTGCAAATATTATGAAAGTTTTATTTTTTGGATATTGCTGTCTCTCATAATGAGACGGCCCTGATGTGAAAACCCCCAAACAAATGGTGGAGCGTAGGCTACCTATGTATTAAAGATTTACCTGCATCGCACATAGTGCGATGGCATTTTGCTTATGTTATACATAATACAAGTTGATCACATGTAGTTTTTTTCTTTTAGCATTTTGCATTTACTCGCCCGATTAAAATGCACAAGCATTGCTAGTACATTTTTGGGCATCAGATTCACGAAAAAGGAGACAGCTTTACCCTCATTTTCATAAAGTTATTTTAAGATTGATATTACTATTTGTTAATGGACATTCTAAAAGAAGTGGATTGAAAAAAAAATTGTTTTTGTCAACATTTATTTCTGGTGTGACGCGTTAATGCCTGCATTTTATATAGATTCAATGGCAAAGTAAATTTCTAAAAAGGGGTATTATTTTTCGAACCTGTTGAAGTATGAACGCAGCTTTTGATCTCTCTCTAGTTCAACCCTTTGACATCACCGCCATATGTTCATGTATCATTGTCAGCGAGATATAAACACTGGACACCTCAAACTTGCAAATATCCACCAAAATCTGACACATTGTATTCATTGTTCATAACTCACTCCCCATAAAATCCTTCTTCCCCAAAATGTAGGTCAGGATCAGCCCATCCTTTACAATGTAAAACCCTTTTAATCCCAACCATAAAAAAAAAGAAAAAGAAAATCCTGCACAATCAAAATTCCAGTGGTGGTCATCAACATGTATCATATTTTATCACTTGAAAGAATCTAAGGTAAACTTGAACTGTGACACCTAATGCGTGGCATCGCTGTCAGGTCTGCTATTGATGAAATATGTGTAAGCTACAAAATACCATTGTCATTCCCTTATTGTTACTAGTCTTTAGAACAGACTATAATTATTTATAGCTATATACATGTAGATTGAATTGTAGTTGAATTGACATATTATCCTGACAATGAAAGCTGGTATCAGTCAATGATCAGCTCAAATGAAAACTAAGAAGGAAGAAAATGAAATCAGTATCTACCACAAAATACCATTGTTATTCATGTATTGCGAGTTTTATAGCTCTTGTGGTTTCTTAATACTAGTCTGTAGAACAGACTGTATACTTATTTATACATGTTGCATATTTGTGGGAAGTTGCATTGACACATGTATTTATCCGTACAAAGATAGCTGGTATCAGTCAATAATCGGCTCACAAGGAAACGAAAGACTGTCAAGAGTTCTATCAGTGTGTGTCTGTGGTAAGTTTGTTAATCCTACATGTCCGTTGACATTCTCTCAGTAAAGAATTAGACTATTTGTTCTCTGATTGAGCAAAGGACACCCTCTGCCTACCAGCAATGCCCTAGTGACCTATTTTGTGTATGTTTATCCATGTGTACACATCTTGCAAGTCGAGTGTACTTTAACCCCCTGTACGTATACACTTTTGAATTGTCTGAAATTACAGTTTTTAAAACTAATTATTTGTTGTTCAGATAATCAAATAGGAATATCTAAACAGATGATAATGGAGTCTATTTGTAAATCTACATGATCATGAGCATTATATAGAATGGTATTCGACATAAGGAATATAATGGATTTTCTATATGCAGAGGAGTAGAATCAAATTTAAGAAGTGGCCACATCAGTTAGTTACTTAATGAAAATTAATATAGCTGAATGCAGATTTACAACTGCTGTATGGTTTCATGAACATGATCCCAAACCTTTCATAAGGAAGATAAACTGCTGAAGTTGCAAAGGATCCCCCATAATGTCATAAGGTATGAATGTGACACAAAATAGATGTATGTAAATACATGTATGACTGATAAATGATAAGTGAAGCTGTGATTTAGAAATGTGCATATTTAAAAGGGTCCTGTTTTATGTGACCACTTATAAATTAATTAAAATTATAATAGATCATACATATTTGAGTACAAAAAATCACTATATGGGTTGAAATAGCAATTCCCACAATGATGATGTGAATATTGAGACCCTAAAATGAAGTATGTGTGTGTGGGTGATGGACATTACTGTATACATATGTAACATTACATTACACTATCTGTATGTAATGCAGGATGTTAGCCCATAATATGCCCTCAGTAACCTGAAAAATTGACAGATGTGTCATTCACAACAAAAATGTGTGGTTGAAGCTTCCTAGAATCCAATCGATCCCCATTCACATAATATTCCTACGTTGTGTGCTACCGCCCCCATCACAGCCGCAAATAACAATAGCAATCCTTTTTTTTCTGAAGGGGGGGTTACGGAATAGGAGCTTGAATGAGCCGAGATTTGAATGAGGATCTGAAATGAAGCCAAGATTGTTGGAAAAGAGGAAGAGCTTTGAAAAGAAAGGAATGTGTTGTGTGAATCTGGTGTGTCCACTTTATTTCCTCTGTCTCTGTTCTCCAAAGAATAGGATAAGGGTTGAGGAAAAGAAAAGGGGGTGTTTGATAGCCCCTCCCATTTTGAGGGGATTTATCCTCTTGTGTCCGTCAACCAGTAAACTAGTTCAGGAGAGGTTAACCAACTGCTCATCAAAATGAAAGAAACATGAGTTGTGTAAAGTAGCATTTTTTCACACAATAGGCAACAGCTGCTAGTGTTTTATTTTGGGTTAGGTATTCATGGAATTGCATAGGAATGTTTTAACTCTGTTATCAGTGTGTGTGTATCATGTAATTATGTGTACACGATAGGTGTAAATTGATTGAATGAAAAGAGAGTAAGAGAGAGAGAGAGAGAGAACTTAAGGCAATGCATGTACACTACAGCTCAAAGGAATTGGCATCTGGTAAAGGGAAAGGGAAGGAGCCGCAGTTTTAAACCGCAGTATATTTTTTCCAGTTCAGGATGAAACATGATCAATGCCTTTTAGGCTAAAGCATCGTGTTTCATGCTGAACTGGATAAAATGTACCGCGGTTTAAAAGTACGGCTCCTCCCCTTTCCCTTTCCCTATGCCAATTCCCTTGAGCTGTAGTGTATGTATGCACATAACCAGTCACGTATCTGTCCAAACAGCCCCATAATACATGTACCAGTAGTGCAGATGGGAGTTCACCGCCTAATATCCAAACGCAATGTTTATCCACAGAGCGTGACACTGGCTTGTTTGACTCCGGGAATGGAAGTAGACACGCTTGGTAGCTCCAGCCTAAACCGAGGGGTCGTCACATTTCTACGGCTTGGGTCAAATTTTGTCATTCATGCCTTTGTTTGGGGATGGCTGTCTTTCTGCAAGTTTTAAAATAAAAGTGTAATGTGTATGAAAAGGCTGTGGTAGTTATGCAGTTTTCAATATGTTTTCTGTTCTTGTGAAATTTAATGGGAGTAAGGACTTATTTGATTTTATTTGATTTTGGGTGAGTTTCTATAAGGTAACCAGTAGTGAGATTTATTTCTCACTACTCCCCACATGATCAAGTAGGTGTGGCTTTAAAAAAACATATGCCAGCATTTTATTGTAAGCATCACAGGTGGAAAAACTTCTTTATTATAAACAACATTGGTTGCACAACCCCTTTATGGTAAACAATGTAGGTGTCAATCTGGTGAAAATAGGTTTCAAAATGTTTCTCTCCACCGCTGTCAGTCAGTTGTCATGATTTTCCTTTTTTGCTTGATCCTGCATTGATTTTGTTCTGAATTTCATGCGACACTTCCATGTTTGATTAAGCATGTTAGGTTGACCCACTTTCTCACAGGTTTCACACAAACAATAATCTATCTTTCATGCTTTTATTCAGCATGATATAGAGATTTGAGGGTGTATCTACACCTGCAGATGATCTGATTTGAAAGGTGACTGGTTATAGCGGCAGGAAAAGTGCATCTCAAACAAAAACCAGGGACAATGTGAAAAGTTCACTTTAAACATCATATCAACTCACCAGGTTTTCAATGTGTTGTATCAAAATAAATACCCCCACAAGTGGCATTTGAAATGCTACTGTCTCTAGGGAACTGGCTGAAAGCTAGCCTTGATTCCAAGCTGTTAAACATTTCTGAGCCCAACTGAAAAAACAGTCTGATACTCTAAGACTAGTTGTATAATCATTCTCCTCTTTTCTTAGGTGGAGCTGGAGAAGAAAGTGAGTATGAGTAGTCTACTGCAAACCAGACTCCTTTATATTGAATAATTAGGTTAAAAAAAATGCCCAACAGCCTGTAAGCCAGGCTAGAGAACTGGCTGGGAAATATCAGATATGTCCACCCACTGCTGGATGTATTCCTTATTGAGCATGGTTTCCACTTTCCAGGCTGTTTTACATTTTTAACACGAACTACAATTATCATTTAACAGATTTGGCTGCATTAGAATTATCATTTTGAATTCCTTTTCTGGGTCGTTTAAACATTTGCGAAAGATGGAGTAAAGAGGAGACTGACTAGTCTTGTGTGTACTAGACTCAGGTTTTTTTTCAGTTAAGGAGAAATGTGGAAAAGCCTTGAGGCCAGGCCATTCCTTGTTATGAACAGATGGGAGGGGGGTCTCTGCCGGTTTGATGTATTTATCTCACAATGGACTCTGACAAGTGTTTATACCAATATCTCTTGATGGGAGGAGGCACTGAGGGGAGTGTGGAGGGAGATTTACACATAAGGGGTGTCTTCATTAGACCGATGTGGGTGAAATAGTGAGCTTGTTCTGATCGGGTTAGCTAGCCAAATCACGAAATAGCTAGCTATGTGCGTCTTCATTAGCCAGATCAGGCAAAACAGCTCGCTATTTGGTTGAAAAAATTTCCCAAGAAATCTTGGGCTAGAGGGAGCTAGCTCGAGCGTCTTCATTAGCCTGAAAATTTCTCGATCCGGCATGCATCAGCCACATGAGGCATTGTTTACGTAATAGGTTTTTATACGTGAGTGAATGCGAGCTCACAACCGGAGCCATGCGGTCATGGCCTATTCCCGTCGCACACTGCTGGTATGTGCGAAACTCTGGATAATTTATGTATCCCGAGTTTCGAGCTAATGAAGACATGATTGCAACTTCAGGCTAGTTCCCCGGATCAGCAAAACACCTCGCTATTTTGTCTGATCAGGCTAATGAAGACGCACATATACTTTCGCACGTCTTCATTAGAGCGCAGTCTCATAAGAGTGGGGCTATTTCTGCTTTAGTCCTACATAGGTACCAAGCCTTGAAAAACACATTGGGTTATTTTACATTTCATATTCTATGTCCCTTTGGGATCAAGAGGAGGGAAAAAATTAATTCAAAATTGTGGGGGGGGGGGGAGGCGGTCTACATTTATTATTTTTTTTAGCACATTGGCCATTTGGCTATAATTTTACATTGTGTCTATGGGAATTTTAGGGGCGGGGCAACATTTTTCCAGGGTTTTATCTTATACGTGCTTTAGTTGTAAGATAAGCTTCTCTCATTGAGACCCGCCTATAGGGTTTAATATTTTATGTGTTTGGGTGTTTAGGGTATAAGTTAGGCTCCATCTGTGGGCGAATTTACACCCATAATTGGAATATTGGGAAAATATTCCCACTTCCAGTGGTGAGCTTTCTGATTTTCAGTGTCAGAAGCGATGTGCCATCAAGAGACAAACCCTCGAAGCACAGCTGCTTTATATTTATACATCTGTGGTGTATGATGGTACCTACTGATAAAAAGCCCCTCATATTATGCACTCTTCCTTTAAAGAAGGGGGGGGGGGGCGCTTATACCTTAATGCTCTTTTGTATGTCACACAATGATGGATGTCTTTACGTTTAGTGTTATCATGTTAAACATTGTAAGGTGCATAAGAAAGTGTTAAACAGTATTATGACAACATTGTGTCCCTTTTTCTCATTTATGAATTATTATGAACAATTATGAATATTATGATCGTCTACACGAAGTGGTGTAGTGTTTTGGAGACTGTACTATCCTATTGCTTTGCCGTGAGTGAGTGTGCCACAGTATGGAAAGACATACATGTAAGAAGGGAGGAGTGGAAAGATCCTGTTTGATTTCATCAATTGAATGAATATTTCCTTTTTACTCATATTAGTCATATATCTTCTAGCCATGTGCTGGGATGTTGAGAGATTCCTTGCGTGTGAGTTTCATGGTAGGGGAGGATTTGTGTATAGACCCTATATGTTGTTATATGGTTTGTTGGACTTGAACTTTAACCCCTGCTTTTGAGGGAAGTGCAGAGGGTCTGGTGTGAGGACATATCATAACAGAAGGCTGAATCTAGTCTAACTCATAGGCTGTGATTCTTCTCCGTTCTATATGACAATAACAGCTCAGTCTGAACCCAACAGTCTAGCTCTACTTCTCTCTTTCTTTAGGGGCGTCTTCATTAGCCCGATGTGGCAAAATAGCTAGCTATTTCGTTTGGTCCATTTGGTCCAATCCCAGATGGTCCACTCACCATTTCGTCTATAAGGAACCCCTTAAAAATACCATTAAGATTAATATACTGGGTAAACTTGAAAACTCTAATCTACACCATAACCTCAACCGTTAGGCCATGTAAAATTGATTACATGTTGATCGTCCGGATTTTTTGAAAAAGAGGAGGAGGGTGTACCATGTTATTTGATATTTGATATTTTTCCCAAGATGGCTGCCGTGTGTAAAAATAGTATATAATACGATTGAATATACATTCACATCAACCAATTTTGGCTTTCTTCAACAGGTTTCTTTTTTGTCTATTTTTAAATAATAAATGTTGCCTTTATTTCAAATATAAAATTAAATTTTTTCAATATATTGTCATTTTTGTCTTGATTTTATTTGTAATTGTTGTTTTAACATTTATGTTGTAGATCTATATCTACATTAATTATAATATGATATTAAAAATTTTCATTGGAAACCTTGTTTCTCCTCATAATACAAGGAACAGCAACAGAAATTACACCAAAATCTCAACAAAATTCAAAGATGAGATGGCCACAAAACACGATCTCACTTCACTACAATCATGATAATCAGACTGCACTGGACTCCAGCGCACTCGATTGTACCCCTCACCCTGGCCTCGCGCGGGCCGGGGTCGGCCGCATGGAAAACATGCACACACCGTATGTATTCCTGCTCTGAACACGGGCTTGTGTTGCTGCCCTCTACGTTCAAAGAAATCGCGATATCCAAAATGGCGGCTGGGCAAAAATCGTTGACAGATCAAAACGATGTCAAACCCCCCCCCCCCCCCCCAAATTACCGATAACATTCTACTTAATCGTGACAAAATGCTATTAATGTGAAAGGTGAGGATTTATTTATGTTAAATATGTTTGCCAAAATCTTTTTGTGCGCCGATTGATCCGATTAGAATGGATTCTAATGAGTTGCTGGTACAGTGGCCGATACAAATTTTGACATCGCTACTCAATTCGTATTGACTTTCTGTGTAAACGGAATTGTCACTTTTTCATGTACCGCTACACAAAGTCTATGGGGAAACGGAATGTCTATTTTCACCTGCTGAAACGGGAAAAGACCATTTTTTGACGCGGAAAATCACTGTCCCTTCAATTTTTGGTAGAGTCTTAGATTGTTTGTTCAATAATATTTGAACAGCGCATTTGAAGAAAAGGTGGAAAAGATGCATATTATAGAATTTTGTGTTGTTTTCTGAATAAAAAGAAAATATATCAAATATAAAAAAAAAGGAGGCGGGCGGAAAAAAGGAAGCGGGCAGGGATGATCAACATGAAATTAATTTTACATGGCTTTAGCCCTAATCCAGACCCCCTACCCTAACCCTAACCTATGCATATCAGCATGTGATGGTAGACGAAATGGTGAGTAGACCATCTAGGAGTGGACCAAATGGCAAATTACCGCCAGATCATGGAATAACTAGCTATTTGACTCTTCATTAGCCTGTTCAAGGGAAATAGCTAGTTTTTTGGTTGAGAAATTTTCCCAAGAAATCTTAGGCTAGATAGCCAAATAGCGATCTAGTCACAAACAAGCTTGCTATTTCATGGATTGGGCTAAAGCAGACACACTTTTTTTAGGGAGATATATAGCATCCTCTTAAGACTGGCAATCATTTAACTAGCCCACTTGTTAACCTAAGGTTTTGCAAAAATGTGATACCCCCACTGAAAGCAAGGGATTATTTGAAACCCGGATAAAAGCAGGGTTAGCACTGCTATTTTCGGTGCCAAGCATTGAAATGCAATGCTCAGAGCTCCAGTGTGGACACAAATCGAAATAGGTTATTTTTCCCCCAGAAAACTTCTTGATCCAAGCCTATACCCCGATTGTGAGGAGAATCACTGATTGACGTCAGCGAGCCCCATTTACACAGATTACCTTTAAATTGGCCTATTTTGCCTCGGTTTGGAAAGTGAGAGTTTTACAAGTATTGCCTTTTGTGCCCTGCCCAAAAGAGGAAGAAGAATTGACTGGAATGCGACCATGCAGGGAGAGAGCCATACAGAAGCCTGCATAGCTGGAGTCTATTGTCAGCGAGCTCTAACAATGCGAAGAACCATAAACATTGTGAGTAGGTTTCCCCTGGTGTCGTTTCAGTATCTTTGGTGGGTCTCCATTCACTGGACTAAAGTCGGAAAGCTTCTCAAACAGAGACCTCCCTGGGGGGAATAAGACATTTAGACATAGCGTTTGCATTAGCCCGATAAAAATATAGCAAGCAATTATTGGTCACTTTCAAACGTTGATCTTCAATTGTATTTGCACAAGTTACATGCACAAATTTAGATTTAACAAAGGTATTAAGACCTGACTCTACCATTACCATAGAAACGCTGAACTTTTCCTGTTGATATGCTTAAAGCAATACAATCAGAAGAATGTAAATACGGATGTATTTATACTTCATTAATCTATTTATTTGCCGTATACTTCGCAAACAGTATGAACTTGAATGCACAATCAACATTTCAATGAGGATGTCTGCTGGATTAAAACTACAGTTTAATTTATGGAGAGATTTTGGTCTCCATCTTCAAGAGTATATACATGAATTTAAAGCATTAATAATGATATTACACTACAGTTATGAAGCCCACTGTAGATTGATTGTGTAGGATTGTGCAAATCTTGTTCCCTATATGCTGCTGAGTACGTTTGTTAATTGCAAACACTGCAACTCTGACTTTCATTCTTCAAGTCCGGCAGAAAGGGAGGAGATAAAGAAGAAAGTTCTAAGCTCTGGTCTCTGGTAAATACTTGGCCGGCCATATTGCAAATATTTATCTGTTAACTCAAGAGCAAATAGGCATAGAGTAATTTGATTGGAAATCAATTCCCTTTGCAAACCGTTGAAAATTAATCCTCACTGTGTAGTTTGGCTGTTGTATTGCATCTTTGGTTCAGGTAGCAGCAAATTGTCATCATCTAGTCACTAGCTCACAGGACATGAAAGGAAGAAGAAAGAAAAAGCCCAAATCCATCGGGAATGACCTATTTTTGATGCTTTATGCGGATAGCATCCCCACATCATCAATGGGTGTAGAATGGACGCAGGGGACAATGCTGCTGTTGTTACATAATACTGATAATAGCCAGTTCCTCTCTTGAGAGGAGGGGAATGTTTGCTTCCCACCTTGCCTAGCTTCCAGCCTGTTGGACCTTTTTTTTTTATCCAAACTGAAAACTAGAGTCTAGTACGGTACTCAAAGGACTTGTCACTTAATCATTCTCATCTTTCCTCGTATTTGGATGAGCTGGAGAAGAAATCAACAAAGATTAGTCTCCTCTGTTGAATAGTTTGGTTTGTAAATGCCTGACAGCCTGGAAGCCAAATCTGTGTCTAGTAAGATCAGAATGTAGCCTGAAACATGAGATGGAGAGAGGCAGAGAGAGAGAGAGAGAGAGAGAGAGAGAGAGAAAGAAAGAAAGAGAGAGAGAAATAAGTAAATAAAGAGAGAGAAGGAGAAAGACAAGTGAGAGGGAGAAAGAAAGATAAAGGAAAGGAAGGAGAGTGAGTGATACCTGTAGAAAGAGAGAGAGAGAGAGAGAGAGAGAGAGAGAGAGAGAGAGAGAGAAAGAAAGAAAGAAAGAAAGAAAGAAAGAAAAAAGAAAATGAAGAAGAAAGGGAAATTTAAAAGAAAGAAAATAAAGGGTCACAACTTTTCAATGTATTGAGGGGGCAATAAAGGTTTTCCTAGTGTGGCAGCCCTGTAGAATACTTAGCACATCTACTGTACTGTGCACTGGGGCAGAGATGACAAGATGCACTTTTGTTATGTTCTTTTCTTCCCAACCTGGTAAAAACAGAGCAGCCAAACAAGTTTCAGCCTTCAACATGGGGTCAAATAACGGTCACAGATCATAGAGAGCAATGGCGCTTTACAAACCTTTATCAACAAAAACAACAATAACCCCTCTCTCCCCCCCCCCCTCTCTCTCTCTCTCTCTCTCTCTCTCTCTCTCTCTCTCTTTTTCTCTCTCACTCTCTCAAAGATTTTCTTTCATTTGTCTTTCACTATAACTTCATGGATTGACGTACCATGTCATAATTTTTTTTTACCGATTTGAAATTAGAGGGGTATTTGTTAACAAAAAATGTATAAACAGTATATAATCTGACTCTATTGTTCAGATTTTACACAATTACAGAGGACACAGTCATTTCATGCACTATTTCAGCTTGTGACGTAAATAGCATTTTCTATAATTGTTTGTACATGCACTTTGTGTGAAAGCTTCTATGGTTGTTGTATAATAAAGAAAACAAGACAATCTTCAGCAGTTGTACAGGTACAGAACACATACTGTAGACACCATAAACGACCCCATTGATACAAACTGTATTGCTTTCAAGTAAAAAAGTGGATGTTATTTTGTTTCTGACAAAAGAATATTCTTGCTTATTAAGTGAAAAGAATTGAAAGAATTCTGTGGTTACTGATGGAGTGTTCATTAACTGATTTTATGGATGAATATTTTCTAACTCTTACATTACCAGTACATGTATACCTCATTGGCTTTCTATGGATATGAGAGAATTTGATAAAGAATGTGTTCATCAGTGCAAATAAGTTCTCATTGGACAGTTAAATACAGAGTACTATGGAAATGAAAATGCTGTGTAACAATTTTGTTCTTAGGGAGTTGGGGAGTAGTCAGTTAATTTTCAGCCCCCTCTTGAAGGATACAATTTTGAGAATTACATTGGTAGTATTTTGTTACTAGCTACAGTACAAATGGATCACTATGCTACATTAAATTAAAGCAACACACCAGTATCCATGCAATGACAATTTATTTATGGTGCTTGTATCTCTAGTGCAATGTCTGCATATGTGAGATGAGTTTCATCTTTCAAAGCCTGCACTGGACCATTGAAAAGCTGAAAATTTGCTATTACGGTATTAGAAATAGGCCTTTTAAGCATTCGCAAAGCTAAAAAATTGTTGACCCCCTACAACTTCTTATTTTGCTGCTACTTCTATTTCTACTACTAGTGCTACCACTGGCAGAAAGAAGAAAGAAATAGAAGTACATGGTTGTATTCATCGGAAGCTTATTATTTGTCTGATATTTTGTGGATCGCCCAGTTCAATAGTTCACCGCCATTGTCTGAAGGCGCACTCTTTTCAGCTCTTTTGCTGTGATCTTAAAGTTTGACAAGCATTGTGTGTGTCTGCTTGGGCGAAATGTATCAACAGCGACACAAAAACGTACAGCAGGGACGAAATGAAAGGAAAAGGGGGATGGGAGGAGGAATTGCGTGTATCGATCAATGGCTGCAATGTGTGAGATATGGAAGGGTATAATGCGGAGAGGAAAATCATGAATGAGATATAGATCATTTGAATGGAAAGGTTTATTTGTGGAAAAGGTCAGTTAGAGGATGAGTGAGACAATCAAAATGAGGGTAAGAGTATTAATATATGGTCACTAATCACGCATCACTGTATGATGATACAGCAGGATTTAGGGCTGAATGTAGCCGTGATTATTTAGTATTAAAAAGTGGACTCACCTCTTTTGCAATGACATGTACACGTACCTAAATATTTGTAGTGTTCAAACGGGCATGGGAACAGATCTTTGTTGGACATCTGCAAGTAATTTCTCTGTTCGACTATAGAAATTTCACTTTCACTTTTTTAGTAAGTCTCACCACATACACTACAGCTCAAAGGATTTGGCACAGGTATAGGGAAAGGGAGGAAAGGGAAGGAGCCGCACTTTTAAACCACAGTATATTTTGTCCAGTTCAGCATGAAACACGATGCTGTAGCCTGAAAAGCATCATGTTTCATGCTGAACTGGACAAAATATACCATGGTTTAAAACTGCGGCTCCTTCGCTTTCTTCCCTTTCCCTTTCCCTATGCCAATTTCTTTGAGCTGTAGTGTACAAACTTATCATAGAAATGCATATTTATCAAATAGCTGAATCAAATTTGGGAGTGAAAAGAATGTGTGTAATGGTAGCTAGTACAGGTAAAGTTAGCTCTTCAGTTTTTGAGAGTAACCTGTTGAAAAGTCATCAAAGAAAAACGAAGAAGAATATTACGAGATCCTTGAGTATTCCTCTTCATGAAGTCTTGTGACCCTTCCTTGCCCACCAGCTAGAACCCAGGCTACAAACTTCCAAGCAACTTGTTGTCATTGAACCTGAAATGTGAGATGGTATTTGCTTTTCACTTTTCCCAGGCTAAGAAATTATGATTGACTCTCTTTGAGAACAAATCTCAAAGTTATGGAGTCTTGTTTTCACAAGATCAAAAGTGAATTTGTGAAAAATGACCCCCAGATTCCATTGTCAAGACATATATTGATCTTATATTTTTGAGAAATAACGGGGAAGGCGGTTTACTATTTATGAGTAATCGGTCAGTACAATAGTGTTTGTGATATTCAGTGAACTTTTATTGGTGAGTCATTGTCTGGGATGAACTATCGCATTCATTTTGATATGGAAAGTGATATTGACAACATTCATGTATCTCCTATCTATAAGGACTGATTGACGGTGAAAAATTCTCTTCAGTAAATTGTCTGCGATCATTTCAAGATTCCTAGTCCCTTCTGTCTGTATGTGAGAACTTAATGGCAGTACATAGCGCAGATGAAGAAGTCTCTTTGAACGGGCTAATTTCAAGATTCCTCGTCCCATCTGCATGTAAGCACTCTTCAACAGTGTGTAGTTCAGATGAAGAATGATCGCAATCTTTCCCAGTCCCCCCTGTGTGTGAGAACTAATTGACGGTGCTGGATAATGATCGGGGGATTCTCGGAGGCCGATCTGTCATCGGATGACCCCTTGTCACAAGACGGGTGTTGACACTGCGGATGAGGAATCAGCGATGCAGTAATTCTTCCAAATGAAATCTGACACCTCCTCTATGACATTTCATAAAGAGAAATCAGTGATTTGTTTTTGAAGACGTGTGATACCACCACCACCACTACCGGCTCTATAAAAAGAGTGGTGGTCTTCGATCATGAACATCTCTGCGTTGTTCAGGCCTCAATGATAAAAGTGTAGTTGGAACTTGGAAATATGTGGAATGTGCTTGTACTATATACTATGATTTCTTTTTTTTTAAAAGCCTTTCTATCAAGGTGACCTTTTCAGCAAAGTTGTATCATAAATTTGATGTTATTTGCTGTATTTTGTAACCATTTTTGTCTCGCCCACCGGAGGTGAAGGCGAGACTAAGGGATCCAAATGGCGTCCGTCCGTCGTCCGTCCGTCGTCCGTCCGTCCGTCGTCCGTCCGTCGTCCGTCCGTCGTCCGTCGTCCGTCCGTCGTCCGTCGTCCGTCGTCCGTCGTCCGTCACAAATGTTAAAGTTTACCTGCAAGACTCTCTTATGATCCATAACTTCACATGGGTTGCTTGGATTACAACCTAACTTGGGTCATAGATGCACTGGGGGTACCTTCATGTTATGGTGGCGTTGGAGGTCACAGGATAAGGTCAAAGGTCATTTGAGGTCATACGTTAAAGTTTACCTGCAAGACTCTCTTTTGACAAATAACTTCACATAGGTTGCTTGGATTACAACCTAACTTGGGTCATAGATGCACTGGGGGTACCTTCATGTTATGGTGCTGTTGGAGGTCACAGGATAAGGTCAAAGGTCATTTGAGGTCATACGTTAAAGTTTACCTGCAAGACTCTCTTTTGACAAATAACTTCACATGGGTTGCTTGGATTACAACCTAACTTGGGTCATAGATGCACTGGGGGTACCTTCATGTTATGGTGGCATTGGAGGTCACAGGATAAGGTCAAAGGTCATTTGAGGTCATACGTTAAAGTTTACCTGCAAGACTCTCTTTTGACAAATAACTTCACATGGGTTGCTTGGATTACAACCTAACTTGGGTCATAGATGCACTGGGGGTACCTACATGTTATGGTGCTGTTGGAGGTCACAGGATAAGGTCAAAGGTCATTTGAGGTCATACGTTAAAGTTTACCTGCAAGACTCTCTTTTGACAAATAACTTCACATAGGTTGCTTGGATTACAACCTAACTTGGGTCATAGATGCACTGGGGGTACCTTCATGTTATGGTACCGTTGGAGGTCACAGGATAAGGTCAAAGGTCATTTGAGGTCATACGTTAAAGCTTACTCGCAAGACTCTCTTATCACACATAACTCATCACATGTTGCTACAATGGCAATCAAACTTGGATGATGGATGCACTGGGGGCACCTGCATGTTATTGTGCTGTAAGAGGTCACATGATAAGGTCAAAGGTCATTTGAGGTCATACATTAAAGTTTACTTGCAAGACTCTTGGTGAAGGCTTTCTAACTTGTGCACAGAATTGTGTGAGCATGTGTGAGCATTACTGATGTAGATTTAGGCAAACATTACTCATGCACATTTATGCAAATTTATTCAAAGTCACTATTTTGCACCTGATTTTGATGTTGTCTGTTTAAAGTTGCTTCAGTTTTGTTTCAGTTTTCTTTTGCGTAGCAACGGAGATCGCGATATTTCTGGTTATTTTCGCAAGTGGGCGAGACACAATATTGCTAATGCCTTGTTAAGACTTTACCCTTTCAGTGCCATGTGTGAATTTTGTTAACATGAATACACATGAATTCCATAGAGCATAAGTTTGACAAGCACTCAAATAAAGGATCAAAAATTTAATTGCCTCACGGCACAACGAAACATTCCTCTAATATGCATGTAATACATACTTGCACAATTTGTATATGAACATAACTAGTACTGAGGCAGGATGTACACATTCTCAATTTTCTCTGATGGTACTGTACAGTACTTCATACCATTTCCTCTCAAGTCAGTATAATATCACCATCTATTATCTTAAGTTAGGTTTGTTCTTAAATTTACTCCACAGAATATTTTGTTTGGATATAAAGAAAAGCGAAATGATGCCTTAAATTGTATTATCATTTTAGTAAAACAACAATTATACTTCTCGAGGTTGAACAAGACTGTACCCGATTTTAAGAATATTCAGAAGGTAATACAAACTTATTATTTAGATGAATGTTATATTTATGATATGAATGGGAAAAGGACAGATTTTACTTTGAAATGGAGTATGTTGAAACATTTGTTTGAATAATGTATATGATTTGACTTCTGTAAACGTGTTCATTTTTTTTTTTGTAAATAAACTTGCCCATTGGGGCAAAAATATGTAAAAAAAAAAAATCTATTATCTTAAGTGCAGCTGAAGTGTCTTGTTACATCATTGCCTATCTCTCTCCTTCGTCCTGTGCACTTTCATGGCAGTCTTCCAAACAGTGGTGGCTTTCATGTCTCGTGGAAATTGCGGAATGCCACCAACTGTTTTGATGCGCTCTCAGTCTGTAGTCTGTAATGTCTGTGCCTATATACACCAATGCATTCATAGTGGGATAAACAAGAGCTTGAAAGTGAGCTGACAGTCGCGTATAACCCCAATTAAGGTACCACTTGGTGGCTCGTTTGCATCCCAGTAGGGGTGTAGCTGGGGTGTGCTTTCACACCCGTCCTATGGTAATGGTTTGGGAGTCGGGGGTAATTTGATGACTGGTAATGTCAGTCAATCTCATTAGCGAGAGGTGCGTGCCTTGTCAGAGTGCTGTTGAACGTGCCATTTTTGTGGTCAGCTATTTGCTTTAGGAAGATGCTCGGAGATGATCTTTTATGTGCATTTCAAATTGCCCCTCACTTTCACTTTGCTGACAAAGCTCCTACCATTTCATTTTTTTTATCTCTTCTTATCTCTGTTTGCCTGTTTTCAATGGTTTTCTCTGCTGGCTTTCCCTTCTGTTGATATCCTGATTATGATAAAGACAAATACCTGAAATTGTTTTCAAGGGATGTTTTATTTCATAATGGCACTGTCAGGATTTTGAAATGCGGTTAATGTACATAATTTAGATCGGACTTTGGCATCCAGATGGCACACATACTGTACCAACAGGAAGCATGAACTGTACACACATTGTTCATTTCTTCTGTGTCATTAGATTCCCTCTAAAAGAAATTTTGTGTAAATTGTGGATTCCTTATATTGTTTGCAATTCCTGTCACGTGTCTATTGCAAATTCCACCTTTGTTTTAGAATCCTGTCCTTCAGTACATTGCATATTCCTGCATTGTATTAGATTCCTCAAATGTAAATTGTAGATTCCTTTGTAGGATTCACATTGTATGTTGCAGATTCCAGCTGTGTACTGTAAATAAGATTCTGAGGTTATCAGCTTGTATAGCATGTGTACAATATCCCATTTTGATATTGTGCTAGGGACAAATGTCATGTTGTGAAGAAGAGGGAGAAGGGTTATCTATTGGGGTTTGATTAAGGCAAAACTGGTGGTATTGATGTTACACGAAAAACAGACATTTCAGCATTCGTGGCACGGGCTTATTTTACCAACTAATTAGCGAGTTAATCTGTTGTAGAGCAAGGTAATTACCGTCCTCTCTGGTCTCTCGTTAGGTATTGATTACCTACCTCAGCATGATTATTAGCTGTGTAGATTGTAATGACAATGGTTCATGTGTACTTGTAGTATATATAGAAAAATATATAATTACATGTAGCATGTATTGTATAACCACTTCACCTTGATATTTTCTCTTCCTGTCAAGCCAAATTTGTATGCAATATGTTGGCATTGAGTAGATCTTGACCTAATATTTGAAAAGTGAAAGAGATTTGTTGTTACTTCAGTTACATTTGAAGACCGAATAATTTACTGCCAAATGCACTGGGTGGGGGTTCTGTATTGACTGTATACCTAATGTATACAGTTATTTATAATGTTCAAGGTCTAAGGCCAAGTTTGTGAATTACTTTTCAGCTAGTTAGCGGTTTTGAAGCACACAGGAACATACATGTAGACACATTTATTTTGAAATGTACACAAAGAATCATGTATGTGGACATGATTATAAAAGCAACCATAATTTTCAAATGCCAAAATATATAGTTTTCTTTAATTGAACACTCCTTTTTTTTGGGGTCAAATGATAGGTAAGTCTTGCTTGGTCATATGCAGTACTCTTCATCTCAACAGTGCAGGAGCTTAAAAACTAGGTTTAAGAAACTCAACATTATGTTTTAAACATGATGATTCTCCCCTTGAGAATGTATTGTTGTGTGGGGATTATGCGTTGACTGCACTTAATTTAATGTGGTATAAATGTGCACAGTCATAGAGAGACATAGGTAAATCCTCATGTTTATTTTCAAACACAGCCTTTGAAACATTCATGAATAGTACATTGTATGCCTATTATGGGTTTAAAAGTCCGCAGAGAATTTATTTTGTTGGCTGTCATAAATCACTTTGTCATGAATTAGTTTGAAATGTTCTCCTTCAGCCCAATCAACATAAGTAATCCTGATGCACTCATTGCGCTGGCTGATTATCATTAGTATAGGAATCCCAGGATCATTTAGTTTCAGCATTGACATAAATTGTTTCAGCCTCCCATAAATCATTACATTCACATATAATCACATTTCACATTCGTGGAAGCGTTTTATGTTTTGCATTTCTCTTCTGCAATGTACAGTGATAGATTATGCTTTGCAGCATTTGGTCTGTTCACATTTGTGAAAGGGCTTTACGATTGTGTTTCTACTCTAAATATACAAT
Source organism: Arbacia lixula (assembly GCA_963669155.1). Taxonomy (NCBI): domain Eukaryota; kingdom Metazoa; phylum Echinodermata; class Echinoidea; order Arbacioida; family Arbaciidae; genus Arbacia; species Arbacia lixula. Next base: position 15,848,999 of record OZ022579.1, on the reverse strand, counting down.
GATAGATGATGCTAACAGCATTTTGTCCATTCACATTAGTGGAAGCGTTTTACGTTTCATCTCTTTCATACCTGTAACTTCTACTTGAAGTGTCATCAAGTGGCTTTACTTGATGCGTTCCTACTCTGCACTAATCATAGTTTTTCATAACCATTAGGAATGGAAACCATCATGCTGGATGGTTAAGAAATAAGACATGGCAAATAAGGAAGAGTATGAATGTGGGCACATCCTTTGATTGATACACTACTTGGAGTAAACGGAAGAAATATTAAATTAATTTGACTTATAAACAAATCACACATTTTTATGCTATGCCAAAAGCATGATTTGTCCCTGAAAAGAGTTTGTAGGGTATGGTCCTTTGAAGAAAGAACATACCCTTTTTACAAAATACAAACTCACCAGCTCCTTTTCTATTTGATCTAAACTGAAGACTCCCCTGGGAGAACAAACAGGAGTGGTTCTGGTATTGTGACATTAATGATGTGGAATAGGATAGAATGTACATGTACTACTTGAATTACCATTCCAAACATAACATAGCTTCAGTACATGGAATGTGAATGTATTTTCGCTGAAAGTCTCTTTCTGTTATATTTAACAAATCCATTTGATAGTAGTACATGTATATTTGAATACAGAGAATAAGTTACCCTCACAAAGTTGATGAGCAATTTGCTTTTTATGACAAATTTCAAGAACCAAACTTATATAGATCACTAACTGTATAGGGCAATTTTCAACGTTGTATAGCAAGCAGTCTGACCAAGGTGCATAGCATATTGCAATGCAATTTCTCATGACAATTATTCCTCAAAACTGTGCAAGTCATAACAGTGCCAATAAAAAAAAAATGATGGTTCTAATGTGCATCCAGGGTCAGATATATCACTGGTCTTGGGATAGTTGAGGTCGTTATCACCAGGCGATGATGACACCATGAGTGATGGCTGACGATTACCAATCGTCATTTCTGTCCATCACACCCCCACCCTCACTCAAATAAACTGATGTCTGGTTGCCAATGTGTGTAATCAATTACCACATTTTCATCTCTAGTCATCTACTTGTATATCAGAATGAACATTCACAAGCACATTTCGGTAGTCTAGTACTGTTGAGAATGCAATTAATCATTAATTAAAACAAAGTGAAGTGACTCATGCTTGACACATGTGGCAGTTTGAAGTGTGTACAAAACTAAATCGGTTGAAGTGTTGCTGTTTGTATCTCCATATATAGGTGTGGCTAATTTGCTATTAAGTAGTGTTTAAATCCTAAGTGTTGTACATCTACTTCAGCATTGCTTGGATCCTAGCTTGTAATGCATCAGTATTCACTACCTAAAGAAAACATGTAGATTACAGGTACTTGTACTTCTTGAGCATTAGTAATACATGTATATCTGGTAAAAATTATTACAATTCTATTGCACTTTAGAAGGGTAGATATTTGAGTATCTCATATACAATGTGGCTTTCTCTTGTTCAAATCCTCATAAGATATTGTCTTAGTATTCACTACCAATGAATCACCAATACATTATTGGTGATTTCCAATGCATTTGGTACTATACAAGTATAACAAATCTATCTAACAAAATGAAAAAAAGATATATTTTCCATCTGAATATGGCATAGATGCAGGTACATGTGATTTAGCTCTCAAATGGACATTTGAGTATGTTTGTACATAAGTTTGTACAAGTACAGTATGTTATGACCAATACAGGCAGTAAACACTGGGTATATGGATACATGCTTGCGTCATATGTCCCTTTGAGCTTACATAAGCCAGATATTTTTGTACGATCCGTGGGTTAAGGGCATGAAGGAAACAGGAAAAGGGTTGTGAATTCACAGCTCTGAATTACAAGTAGGTGTGTGGAAATGTCATATGACAAAATTAAACCACTTTCTATACTTAGAAGCACTCAATCTTTAATGATTATGGACTAATGCTGTATTTTTTTCTCCCCCCCCCCTCCTCCCTCACAAATTTTCCTTTCCTCCAGAAATGGCAGAGAAGATGTTTCGTCCTCTACGAGAATGGAGAGCTTGCTTACTACCTGGATAGCAATGTGGACGTAAGTTTAGTACTACTGAAATACATGTAGAATCACATAGATCTAAGTATGTGGGACAATAATTAAACCTGAATTTGAATCTGAATGCTTGCATGTATGTAGGCACCTGGGACTAGTGATAAAGGTGCAGAATATTGCCAGTCATTGCATAGAAAGATTAGCATCTCAGAGGAGTTTGGTGTCTTGGGTTGGCAGAAGTTCACGTCCTCCCGCAAAGTAATGTGAAACAACCCATCACAACTTTTCAACAGATGCTTTAAATTATTACCGCTGTTGATGTTTCAAATTTCAGAGTATGGCATCCCACAGCTTGAGCCGAGCCACCAAATATTTGCCTGATATGAAAAAGATATGGATTTTGAGTGGTGGTTTGTCACAAAAATTGCCCCAACCCCATGAAATCATCATTTTCTCACCAGAAATGCACACAAATCCCAATAGAGAATCAGTTTCTCTGGTACACTGTACATACAGGGTTAATGAAAATATCCAGAATCTGTTGATAGTATTCCCACATTAATACCTGTCATGCTGTGGTGATGAAGTCACTCAACCTTGATATGCTTTAAATAACAACAACCTCAGACATATTTGTGCTGCATTGCAAAATCTGAGAGGAGGAGACAGGGAAGACAAAAAGTCTTTTTATAATGTAGGATTAATGAAACGGGTGTAGCACAGAGCTCTCTTGCATAACCAATTAAATTTGGTGCCAGAATCCGGGGTTATCGCTGGGGCATTACGACCATTAATCCATCCAATTTGAACCAAAAGAAATTGGTTGGTTTATAAACAAAAATCGTTGCCAGTATTACTTTCAGTAAATGATTTGTAGTCCATTATGAGAGAGAATATATCTAGTGTCCTTGTTCACACTTTCAGCAATCTGTGGGACCTAACTAGCATCCATAGCGATAATTTTCCATGTTTACACATTCAACAATATTAAATTCAATTCAATTCATAGTTTTTTGTCACACATCTTGTAAATACAAACAAATATATAACAAGCTCTAACAGAAACATTACATTTCTAAACAATGAACAATAGATATGAAAATGAGGTATAGAGAGCTTTATAACCATCTATGGCTAGTCAGTATGAAAGAGGTTTTAACTTGTCCTCGTTCACACTTTCAGCAAAACACGCAGCCCCAGGAGAGCGTTAACATGTACCAGTGCACCAAAGTATTCAACGCAGACCAGCTGACAGGCCACCCCTTCTCCATCGGCATCACTGTGCCTGACAAGACCACTTATATCAGGGCTGAGGTCAGGGAAGAGAAAGACAGGTAAGTTTGATTAATTCTCTCATTACCATGGGCTCATCACTGCATTAAAAATCATTGGTCGCTTCCCGCCTTGGTTCTAAGAGGGTTGATATGAGCCTGTTCCACTTCAGTAATGTTTCTGTTGCCAAAATACTGCCAAATGGACTCAATTACAACAACCTACAACAAGCTGATGACAACTGGCAAGCCAACAGTCTCATGACATCTACCTATGACACCTATTTTCTGACAACCTATCCTGCATATGCAGTCTGAGACACCTTTGAGTATGACCGCATGTACATTGTTTAAGACAACCTATGACAACCTACGACAACCTACGATAACCTACAACAACTTACGACAACTTATGACAACGTACGATAACCTAAAGCAGCCAACGACAACCAACAGTAACCTACGGTAACCTACGATAACCAATGCTAACCAATGACAATATAAAAACTTACCACAACCAAAAATGACCTACTAATAGTGTACCACCACACCCTATGACAACCTATTTCTATTTTACCATATACAACATCTGATGAGTAGAGAGGCTCTTCACGCTTTCTGGTGTACAGTCCTTTTCAGGACTACACTCATTTAGAAAGAATACTCTACTTTCAAATCTCCACTTTCTCGCCTTTCCATCTCACCTTCAATTCTATCCATGTTTTCTCATCTCAGTCCTCCCAGGACTTTACACATGGTGATTGATCATACCACCATGCAAACCTTCAAACATCATCATACAATATCTTACAACATTTTTTGACAACCTATGACAAGGCTTACAAAGTTGACATTACACACACACACACACACTCTTTCGTACACATACCCACATGTGTGCAACAAGAAAAATAACATTCTTGGAATTAAGAAGAGAGGCTAAAGGGGATAAGGATATGATCAATTAGTGTATTACTGTATTCAACCATGAATTTCATTTTTCTTAAACGTAAATTATTTGTGCATCTGACTCATAGTTCATTCTTGATTCCAAACCAATATTTAGGTAATGACAAATAGTTCCCATTTCTTTAATAACATATTAGTTCTAATGATATATATCATCCCCCAGTTTATTTTTGGTTGGCCTTCACGATCCGTTGATGAATAGGAACTCCCCCCAAAATGTTATAGAACAAACAAGAAAGGGGGAATATGGCGCTGAAACATAACACCAATTGGTGTTTCCAGCGATAGGATCAAATTTCAGGCTTGTCCCTGTCTGGTCTGAAACGGAGCGTTCACCGCACATCATGTATGTCGCAGGAGCTATTTATTGATGCGGTGAGCCATGGGGATTGTGGAAAGTTTCCCCTGTGTGTGACTATTAGTACCCATTTTACACCGGCAGAATGTTTGAAAGGAGGATGTCAACCTAATTATCATTTATGTTGAAATTATTATTATTTAATTTAACATAGAATATAATGGACTCCTGCTTCAGTAAGAATTTGAATGAAGGTTTTTTTTTTAATTTTATGCATTATAGCATACAATATGAATTTAAAAACATAGAAAGACTTGAACATGGAAACAATAATGATAATTAACAGACAGAGAGGGTAGGGATCAGATTGATCATAAATCAATCTTGGAACTTTTCTTTCCTGCGCTTCAGCCTTTCCCTTTCACTGATGAAATGTATTGTAACCTTGCGTTCAGTAACACGCATCATATGTAAATAAAAAATAAGTGAATGCTTGAACAGAATGAATAAGTGCAATATCATGCAACATGTGCTATCTGGGCACAGCTCTCCCTTCAATGACAAAATATAATGTTTACAACATCAAAAACATGTATAAAGGCTCAAAGGAGATAAAGTTTGAGCTGAGTAAACAACTCGAATACCTTGCTACATGGGCCGTTCTCCTATGGTTTGTGCATGGTTTGCCCATCTGATTGGATGGTGGTTGTGGTGTAGCGGGGTGCATGCTGTGCGGTAACCTGATGTAAGGCGGCCCGAACGCTGATTGAGCATTTCAGCTAGCACCCCTGTTGGGGAGACTAAGGCTGTGGTCGGGAAGAGACCTGTTTCCACTGGAGAATAGGAGAGTAGAAGCTTTGAAGGGAAAGAAAAGATAAACTCTTTTTTTTTTTAGTAATAGTTACACTATCATTGTTATGAGAGACATTTCCACAAATGTTAACCTGACAACTATGTTCATTAACAGATCTTGTTTATAATCTCATCAATTGATTCTTAGCCATCTTCATCTCATCTTTCTCCTCCTCCTCTGCTCCCTCACCTCCTCTCTCTACCCCCTCCTCCAGCCCCTCCTTCTCCCCCTCCTCCTCCACCCCTTCTCCACCCCCTTCTCCACCCCCTTCTCCACCCCCTTCTCCACCCCCTTCTCCACCCCCTTCTCCACCCCTCCTTCACCCCCTCTATCTACCCAATTCCCCTCTACCCCCCTTCTACCCCCTTCTACCCCCTTCTACCCCCTTCTACCCCCTTCTACCCCCTTCTACCCCCCTCTACCCCCCTCTACCCCCCTTTTACCCCCTCATCTACCCCCTCCTCCACCCCCACCTCCACCCCACTCCCTGTCCTCTCCCCCCCCCCCCCCACATCTTTTCTCCTTGCTTCCTTCTCTCTGCTTCTTCCTTCTTCCTCTTCTTGTTATCCAACAACTCCTTCTTTTTTCCATCCATCATAGTCTTACTCCTCTTTTCCCCTCCCCTCTTTCTTACCACTTTTGTCCCACTTCTCACCCTTTCCCTTTCCCATCTTCTCCCATTCCCTCTATTTCTTATTTTCTCTCTTCTCATCAGAAATTAATTGAAGTATTTTCCAGAATGGTACAGGGTATTTTATGGTCAACCTACATTTGTACATGTACATTGTAAGACGTTTCTTGTGGAAAGAGGTCTCGTTAACCTGTCAGTTTGTCATCACAGGTTTGTCTGCAACTCCCACGCACCCTGTACAGAGCATACCCTAGCATGACCAGGGCCTTCCGGTAGCCTGTTCCCACTGCCAAAGTGCTGCATACTAGCAGATTGTGTGTGCCCAGCCATCATGTTTCGAAGCATCCCTGTACATGGCATATCCCAGCATGATTATGGCCTTCTGGTAGCCTGTTCCCACTGCCATGTCACTGTATAGTCGATGCTGCTTCTATCCATACCCATCCTGCAACGTTTACAATGCATTTAGGAAGGTCCCCATTGACCCATCATAGCATCCCTTTAGATCCCATCGACAGGCCCATAAGACTAAACCTTGATTCAATTCATTAATACAGGCTAAATGTACAAATGTTTAATTTCATGTCATTCATAAAGTAATTGTTGATTTTAATGTTGCTCCTTTTCCTTCTCTTGTCCCTTTTCCTTATTCCTCTAGCATCTTTATAAAGTCCCAGTAATCTTACCACCATGTACAACACTGACTACAAGCTAAATGTGTATGATTGATTTCATGTATTACACAATCTAATGTTTTTTTTTTTCTTGTTCCTTCTCTTGTTCCTTCTCCTCGCCCTTGTAGATGGTACGAGACGCTCATCGAGTACCCAGAGATCAACAGGGAGGCCGAGAAGCAGAAGAAGAAGAAGCGTGGTGTCTTCCCAATGGTTGGACCAAAGGTAACATTGAGTGGCTTTTATCCTGTCAAACAGGAGATCTGAGTGGTGCCCCCTGCATGGAGAACAGCCCATCGTTGAAATGGGCCCCCATGCTTAAACAAAATGTAATGAATCCAAATGAAATGACTTGTTCTCTATCCCACTCCCACTATAACCCCCCCCCCATAACAAACACGACAACACAAACAACAACACCAAAATAACACAAGATAGGTTGATAAAAAAAGATATCAGGTGTATTGTGTACATCAATGCATGGTCATATATAATTTTAGGATAATGGGCAGGATAAAAACTCAATTGCTCAAGCGGGATATACTGAGTCAAAATGCATACCATACCTTAGCCTAGGTACTAGGCTGTGAGGTGCATGAACACAACCCAGTCTGTTAACAGCTATGTCTGGTAACACAGACTAAGCCCTAATCCCATTCTCGCTCCTTCTCAGAGGGGAAGGAGCCAGAGGAGCCAGGATGGGATTAGGGCTTAGTCTGTGTTACCAGACATAGTTATTAACTGACTGGATGCACCTCACAGCCTAGCACTCTACCTAGGCTAACCATACATGTACCTGTGAATAGCAGAGTTTGGACTAAATATACAATGTATCCTAAAGGCTGGAGGGTAGACTACACCTGCCTGAGATGTGAAGTGGGCAGGTGAGTGTTGGAGGATGAGCCGATGATGTCTGCATGATTGATCAGGTGTGAGTCAAGAGGCTTCTTGTCTCTCCGCTCTGGTATCTTCCCTTCTCATTAATCTCCTCGCTTGGTTATCTTGCCTCGTCATCAACGATTGTGTCTTCCCCGTGTACCATTGCTTTAGGTAGGGGTGGTGAAGATCAAAGGTGTTAAAGAGGCACCTGTCTCTCCACTCTGCTATCTTCCCTTCTCACCAGTCTCTCCGCTTGGCTATCTTCCTTCACATCGATGAGTCTGCCTCCTTAATGTAACATTGCAGCAGGGGTGAAGATCAAAAGTGTCAAAAGGCACCTGTCTCTCCGCTGCGTTATCTTCCCTTCTCTCTAGTCTCTCGGCATAGGTGTCTTCCTTTTTCATCAACTTGTCTGCCTCCCCCCCCCCCCCCCCCCCGAGTGTTCCATTGATGTTGGGGTTATTGAGATTTTCCCCGCGTTCACACGGTCCCCCTTGTCGCAGGGTTTCCCCCGCGACGCGGGGTTTCCCCCTCGAACTCTCTCGTGTGAACGGTCGGGGAGAGAAGTCCCCTCTCCCCCTCGACGGCTGAGGGGTTCGGGGGAGAGTTTTGGAGGGGAGAGCGACCTTGGACGCGTAATTGATAGCGCACAGCTGTTTTCACTGAATGTGCGCATGCGCGAAACGCCGATCGGTAGAACTACTACCGCCGTGACACATCGTGGGTTCCACAAGTAACGTAAACATTCGCTCTGTACATGTATACATGTATACAAGTGCTGTACTACTGTGCGTGCATACAACATGCATGCTGAATTGCAATGTTGATCCTGCATTCGACGTTCATCCATCGACTTATTTTATCGTAGCTTTGGTAAACTATCTCATCTGTACGGTGCCGGTACGTTGTAGTAAATATTGTGAGCTGTATCATTTGTATAATCAATATACATGAAATTCAAGAACAAACAAAGAAAACTGGTTCCAACGTGAGCGGACTCCAAAATCGTATAGACACGCATACGTACATAGCATGCAAAAACAAGCTGGCTCGAGCTCTAGCGCGAGCTAGCTAGCTGTGCATGTTAGCGTAGTACGCACCGTACCTAGGGCCTGGCGTACACATTTATAATAGCGATAAAATAGCAGACCGAAATTGGCGCGCAAAGTGCAGACAGGTCCTGTAGAATAGTCCTGTACACGATCGCCCCACGGATCGCCCCCGTGGAACGGGGGAAGTCGATACTCGTGTGGACGGTCGGTCGTAAAAAGATAAGTATCTCTCCTGACTGCCCCCGCGACTCAGGGGACTGTGTGAACGCGGGGATAAGGTGTTAGAATTTGGTCTTGTTAGCTGCCTTGTCCCTTTAGTCCTTTACTTGTTGGCTGTCTGAGAGAGAGAGAGAGAGAGAGAGAGAGAGAGAGAGAGAAAGAGGGGGGGGGGGGGGGTGGGGGTACGAGGGAGAGGTGGAGATGGAGCAAGGTGGGGGGACGTAGAGAGAGGGAAACCTCTAAACCCATACATATCCATAAAAACAAACCAGAGATGAAGGTTTGTAAATCGAAAATGAAATAACCGAGAAAAACACTTTTACATACATGGCTTGAGTTTGAAGTACATGCATATGGATTGGGATAATGTTAACAATCTGTTAGTCTTGTTAGTTTTGTTAGTCCACGTTCCACTGATCACGGTCAAGTGTTAACATGTGTATGATTTAGAGGGGAAAAAGAAGTTGTAGGTCTGGAGATGAAACTAGAGATGGGCTTCCTGAGGTCATTGGCCAGGCCAGGTGATATGAGGTGAGGGAGGGTTCCAGGGCTCTGGTCTGAGGAAATGAGGAAGAGGCTGCAGAGTCTCCCATTTCTCTCCCTCTACATCTCTCTCTTTATTTCTTTCTTTGTTTTCAATGTTTTCTCTGTCTTGCTCTCTCTGCCTCTGTCTCTGTGTCACTCTTGTCTCTTTTCTTCTTTCTTTTTTCCTCCCCTACCTCCTATCTTCTATCTTCTGCTTCGCACCCCGTCCCTCATTCTCATCTTCTCCTGCTTCTTTGGTTTCCTTTTGTTTTCTCTCTTCTGTCTATTTGTCTCACTCTCCTTTTTCTCTCTCTCTGCCTCTTTCTCTTTTCTGTTCTTTCTCTTTTCTCTTTCTTACTCTCTCTGTCTGTGTCTCTCTCTGTCTCTCTGTGTCTCTGTGTCTCTTAAACCCCGTTCATATACACCGCCTATCCGCGAAAAAGGCGCAACATTTGCGGCAATTTTGCCGATGCATTACCGATAGTTGCGTATATGAACGGGGATCGCTCAAATAATGCGGTATTTGCTTCCTCCTTTTTTGCGCTTATTTTGCGGCTTTTTCGCGGATCGAGACCTAGTAATAATACCGCAATATTGCGGTAAGCGAATCTTATAAACTGCGTCCGCAAAATAGGCGTAAATGTTGCGCCTTTAGCATCGCGCTCTGGCCTGTTGGTCGCTAATCCTACCACTCGTATGGCTGAGCGGAGCATGTCACCATTGGTTTGGAGAGAGTCCAGCTGTCCAAAACACCGCAACATTACGGCTTTTGGGGGTGTATATGAACGGTGCTTTTGCGGCTCGCTGGAAACTTGCTTACCGATGTGCATCGGTAATAATAGCGGTATATGGTATATGAACGGGGCTTCTGTGTCTCTCTGTCTCTCTCTGTCTCTCTCTGTCTCTCTCTCTCTGTGTCTCTCTCTGTCTCTCTCTGTCTCTCTCTGTGTCTCTCTCTGTCTCTCTCTCTTTGTCTCTCTCTCTCTGTCTCTGTCTCTCTGTCTCTCTGTCTGTCTCTCTGTCTCTCTCTCTCTCCCTCCCTCCCTCCCTTTCTCTCCCTCCCTTTCTCTCCCTCCCTCCCTCCCTTTCTCTCCCTCCCCCCTCCCTTTCTCTCCCTCCCCCTATCTCTCTATCTTAGGCAGGCTTTATTAAAAAGAGGTGAAGGTCTCATATTTGTGACAAATCCTTGCTTGAGCAAGTGTGAGCCATTCAGGTGAATGTGTGAATGGACCATGGTCAGCATGTATCCACAAAATACTCAATTAGTAACAGATTTTTTTTCTTCCTTTCAAAGCAGTGATGCATTTTCTGGTCACCCAATTTTTAAAAGTTTTAGAGTCGATCCAGCCTACTCAAGGGATAGTTCTACTCTTGGTAAAGATCTCACAATTGAACACATACATTCACCCTTTATATCTCACTGTAGCATTGATATTATTCATTATTATTCATAATTCTTTCTTTGTGAAGAAATATCTGTACAACATTGTAAAACATATAATACAAATAGTAGTTAAAACCAGGAGGTATTTTCAAAACTTCCATTGGAATTGTGAGAACTTTGGGTATTGTAAACAACAACTGGCAAAAGTACAGATTTACCATGTGACCTCAGGATATCTGAAACTTAACTAAAAGGATAGACAATATAGAGATGATAAAGGGCAGTCTTTGGATCAAATTAGGTTAAAACCCAATCACTTATTTGCTATTAGAATTTAGTGAAAAGACATTGATTTTGCTATACAGTCAATGCACTTTAGTTTACGATTTTGCCAATAGCACCTAAATTGCTTTCTTTAATATTTTGTTATATATTTATGTATGTATGTCAGGGTTAGTGGAAAGGTAATAAGCATCTTTTCCACATTTCAGTGAATATCATATCCGTGTGCCCTAAGCACATGCCAGTCAATAAACTATTGCAAAAGGAAGTACAGATGAAATAGTAATATGCCGAGTAATTAGCGTCCCAAGGTCTTTATCTCAATTATGAAGCCATACATATTAACCTGTCTATCAAACTCATATGATAAAGCAATTCTGATTCCCTCTGATACAGAGTGAGCTAGTATAACCTTCATATCTTAGGAAAACTAGCCCAAAGAGGAGCTTGAATGCCTTGAGGGTGAGGGTTGTAATGCCTGTATGAGAAATCTTAGCTTTCTTCCAAAGATACATTAAGCCCAATATCATGTATAACCCACCCCCTTCATCAGCATGCTCAGAGATCATTTTCTGCTGGCCTTGCCTGGTCTTACATATATTGATTACACTTTTCCATCCAGTTGAATTTCTATGTATTTGTGGATCAATTTAGTCAGTCTCAAATCATTTTACTTTGCTGCAACAAGCACTAATCCATTGCTTGTGAGCATTTTACATCTTAAAGGTTTGATCGGACATGCTGCCATGGTATTGATTCAAAGCCCCAAATCCGTCACTTTTGGCTAGACCTAGATTCCTGGTTACTACAGACATGTATTCAATAGGAAAGAGGTTTTGGAGCAGCAAACACACCCAGTGAGTCATGGTTGAAAGGCAAAGGGTAGGAGTGGTAGAAACTACAGGTCCCATTATCTGCTTTGAGTCCAGAATACCAGTGAGGAAACCCTTCAAAATTATAAAAATTGTTGAAATAAAATGAAATCAGGACGCATTGACGGTAGAAGAGTTCTACCATGATATCGGGCGGTTATCATTTCCACTTGTACCCTTTACTTTAACCATGCACTCTTCACTAAGCCAAATTGCTGTATGAGTATCAAGAGTTAGTTCACTATCGGATTGGATCAGATCCGTTGCAGCTGCAGATGACAGCCTTGATGTGAACGGGGTATTAGAGCAGTAAGCATGTTGGGTGAGTCACTCACTTACGGTAACATACTCCCCCAGCAGTATGCTTCACACAGATAATGTTACTCATGTAGCGCAATGTAACTCACATTTCCGCTCCAGTCAAAAGGAATCAGCCCCACAGCCCGGGAAAGAGAGGAACATGTTAGAAAATTTGCTTCATGATCAAAAACAGAGAGTTCAATCATTTCATGACAGATGCAATAATCAATAGCGAGAGGGGGTAGAAAGGATAAGAAATCACATCTTCTTATTACTCTAGGGAGGTTGTTTACGGAACATAATTCGGAGGAATTTGGCGAGTAATCTCCACAAATGTCATTCTTGAAAGAGTTACAAAGTCAGGTGATCCAGGGCATGCATTGGGCCAAATATTTATGTTTTTTTACTGCAACCTTTACTTCCCGGTGATTGGAATGCTCTTTTTTTTCAGATATTGGATTTAATTTTAATGTAATCCATCTTTATCCCTCGTATTGGTATATTTTTATAGAATAAATGCCTGCTCTTTTTGCATTATTGTCTCAGAATCATATCCACTAAAACATTTCTTTCAGTTCTCTTCTGTACATGCATGTCTACTGGAATTCTTTACCTTTTCCATCTTTTCCAGATATTTAATTTAATTTTGATATAATCCATCTTTATCCCTCATATTAGTGTACTTTTTAGATAAAATGGCTGCTCTTTTTTTAATTATTGTCTCAGAATCATATCCACTAAAACATTTCTTTCAGTTCCCTCCTGTGCATGAATGTTTGCACATCTCACTGTCTGTCTGTACCTAATGAGCCATTCTGATAATTTCAAGCTTCACAACAAGGTAAAAATATACAAATATGTCATGATCGGGGCAAATTCACTCCCTGAATTGCTGTCATCAAAATGTATCAAAAGGAATTGAACTCTTTGCCTTTGAACCCCTTGACATCTTTTTGTAATGGCACTGTTGAAATATTTCTCGCTAAAAGGATTCTATTTAAGTCCACAACATTGTCAAACTTGTTTTTCTCCCAAATAGATTTGAATTGCAGATAGTTCATAGTGGCAGTTGATTTATTGATAAGTCCCTATTGCTTTTATGTGATTACCGGTACCTGAGCTGCAACTACTGTATAAAGAATAGGAAGGAATGTAGATATGTGTAGAAATATGAATTAGTGTAGAAATATGTTTTTTAATTTTCTATCGGTGACTGTGGAGAAGAAGTACATGTATATATTTCTATAATGTCAAATATTTTGGCTACAAATTGGACTCACGTATAGCAGATTCAAGTGATATTTAAAGTACTGGTAGATATATTTCTGTAAATCTTTTTCACAAATGCTGTAACATTGATTATTTGTATGGTTGGGTAATACACCAAGACCAGAACTGCCAAGTCTCCCTGATTTTGCCGGAGACTCCCAGAAAGTAGACCAATAATACTATATTGGATTTCATCACATCACCCAATCTCCCTGATTACTGATAGATTATTGTCATTAGGTTGTATGCATTTTGATAGACATCTCCCTGATTTCTGATAAAATTTTTCAAAATCATTCTGAATGTTCAAGTTCAATGTTGGTAGCTCTGTAAGACAAGTTAAGTTTGCCGATGGACTATTTTTTTGTATTTTAAGTGTTAACTCTTGTGGGCTACATGGCTATTTTTTCACTGTTAATGCACACAAATCCCATTTACAATCACTTTGTATGGCACACAAAGGGTTAAAAAAAATTGCCAATGCACTGTGTGCTCATCAGCCCATCTTGAAGTTTATTTATCAGCCTCTCATCACTCTTATGAAATCATTTCCCTGCAAGATGAATTACTCACCATCAAATTCCCATCATAAAAAACTGTCACATTAAATTGTCACAAGGGAGAAGGGGGGATTTAATTGTCATTATGAAGGTGTCGAAATACATGGCAAGGTGAAATGAGAGACCCTGCTTGCAAGCTTCATTTGACTCTGTTTATGTATATAGTGATCTTTTGATCCTGCCCTAGCTTTTGATATAGTTGGTTAACTCCTTCCTTGCCAGACAGTATGTTTCTGTATTAGAGTTTATATGTGCATTGATGTGGCATAGGGTGCGTGGGAGATGGAGGAGTAAGAGGCAGTGAAAGGAATATGAAGTTCAAGATAAAAGTACAAGGAGGAATTATGAGTGATAAGGGATTAATGAGGATGATGCTGTGAGTTGAGAGGAGAAGAGGAGAGGATGAGATGGAAAAGGAGAGGGATAGAGGGAAGGAGAGAGGGATAGAGTGAAGAAAGGAGGGAGAGAGTGAGGTAGGGGACAAGGAGGGAGAGAAGAAGGAAGAAGGAAGAAGAAGAAGAAGAAGAAGAAGAAGAAGAAGAAGAAGAAGAAGAAGAAGAAGAAGAAGAAGAAGGAGAAGAAGAAGAAGAAGAAGAAGAAGAAGAAGAAGAAGAAGAAGAAGAAGAAGAAGAAGAAGAAGAAGAAGAAGAAGAAGAAGAAGAAGAAGAAGAAGAAGAAGAAGAAGAAGAAGAAGAAGAAGAAGAAGAAGAAGAAGAAGAAGAAGAAGAAGAAGAAGAAGAAGAAGAAGAAGAAGAAGAAGAAGAAGGAGGAGAATAGAAATATAAAGATAAAACAAAACCTAAGGAACAGGAGAAGACGGGTGTAGTATGTACACCGTCAAGCTCGTTATATTTTATCATCCCAGTCATAAAATATTCTGATGTCCTACCAAAATAGTACATGTGGAAATAAATTATTTCACATTTGTAGTGATAACTCCTCTCTCATAACCAACATACCTCCAAGATCCGGTTCTGGTTTAGTTGGGTCCACTTTGTTTATTTTCACCATACCTACGTTGGAATCCTAATTCACATATTTCCTCTCCCTATCCCACGGTCTATACATCATGATATAATAACTTAACTTTCACTGGCATAAGGTTTGCCTCCCCAGTCGTCAATAACTACATACATGGTGAAGTTAAAGGGATAACATTTTTTATTCAAAATTTGATATGTGATAGATGATTGAAATCAAATGACAAGTAACTATTTACTATTTGCTGATTAAAACAGAAAATAGTGCTTCAAAGATTAAGTGTATTTTATTGTGAACCCATGCCAAAACATACCTTGTTGTATTAATGTGAGAATAAATGACTAGACTTTAATTCTTTCATATCAGAGGTATGCAGGTATCAATCATGCAGTCCAGTTAAGATTTGCTTGGAGGACTTCCATATAAATGTGAAATATGTATAGAGATTTTAGATGAAAATTAATCCCAAATGAGGCGTGATTGTTGTTTTTTAAGACAAAAATATCCTTGCAGGTCTTTTCACAACACTGTAGATACAGAGCTGAAAACAGCCGACTCCCATTCAACTTATCAAGACCAACTATATGCGTACATATATTCATGTAAGCCTTACCATTTACTTGAACATGACATTGATACATTTCTTTAAGCTTGTGGAATGCTTTCTAGTGAGGAAGCATGCTTTAGGAGATATTGTGTGATTGATTGGGGTGGAGGGCAGGGCTTGGGCATTATCTCACTGGGTTTGGGAAGCAACAAATCAGGCAGGCATGTAGGCAGTAGCACTCTGTACCTTACTGGGTGTTGTGTGGTGAGGGGGGTAGGAAGAGAGAGAAGGAGGAGGGAGAGAGAGGGGAAGGGAAGGGGGGAGGTGGAGGGGGGAGAAATGGCAAAAGAAGTAGGAAGAGAGAGGGGGGAGTGTGTGTATGGGGGGGGGGGGATGGGGAAAGAAGGAGGGAGAGAAAGGGGGGGGGAGATATGTGTGGAGGGAGAGAGAAGGGGAGTGAAGGAGGGAAGGGAGAAGGAGAGAGAGAGAGGGTAGCAAGGAGGAAGAGACATGTGGATCAAAGGAGGTTTAGGGAGGGGGAGAGAAGGGAGAGATGTGGAGCAAATAAGGGAAAGAGAAGGAGAGGAGGGAGAGAGGAAGAAGGAAGGAAGGGGGAGAGATAAAGAGAGAGGCTGAAAGAGAAAGACAGACAGAGCACACTCACACACATGCACATCTGACATGTTATTAATGAATTTCATATCCTTGTTATAATTTGGTTTTGTTTTTGTTTAGTCTTTTACATTATGTACTGATAATATACCAAATGCACTACTTTTGCAAAAAAACAAAGGAACAAAAAAATGGGAGGAAATAAAAGTGATAGAGTGAGAGGTAAAGCAGCAAAGTACCTGTTAGGTTGCCACATTGGCTGGGTGAGAGAGATGAGGGACAATAGTGACATACATGTTGCTCAATGTTGACACTAAATGACAGTCTCAGGAAGCTGCGTCTGTGTTCAGCGTCAACGTGTGCCAGTTGTGCCAGGGTCCTCCGGAAATAGTCCACGGGCTGTGTTTACTCCATAGAGCAAGGAGAACGTGCTGCTGCATACACATGCATGTGGTAGAAGGGAGGAGGAGGGGGTAGAGGGGAGGAGGGGGTAGAGGGGTGGGGGGAGGGTGGGTGGAGGTAGTGGGGTAGAGATGTGGATGGGGGGAGGGGTGAATGGGTAGATGGATGGTCATGGTGAGGTAGAGGGGTAGAGGGAGGAGGGGTGAAGGGGTAAGGGGTGGGGGGTTGAAGGGGGAGGGGGAAGAGGTGGAGGGGTGGGGGAGGGGTAGAAGGGGGGGAGTTAGTAGGGTGGAAGGGTGGCGGGGTAAGGTGTAAGGGGTGGAGGGGGAGAGGTGGAGGGATGGTGGGGTGGAGGTGGGTGGGGTAGGGGGTGGGGTGGGAATAAGCCAAAAGAGGGCAGGGTAGAGGAGGTTGGAGGGGGCAGTCGTGGAGGGGTGGGGGAGGGGTAGAGGGGGGGGGGAGTTAGTGGGGTGGAAGTGTGGCGGGGTAAGGTGTAAGGGGTGGAGAGGGAGGGGGAGAGGTGGAGGTGGGTGGGGTAAGGGGCGGGTTGGGAATAAGCCAAAAGAGGCGGGACGGGGGTAGAGGGGGGGTGGACGGAGCAGAGGTGGGAGGATGGAGGGTTGGAGGGGTTGGCAGTAGATACTACAAAGTGTCTGTATAAATATGTTCTTATTTACCGAGGGTAGCCTCATCAGTGAGAACACTGCTTTTCACAAGGGCCCTGCATCATACATGTAACCCCAGTCACTGGATGAAAGAAAAGGTCGTACCAGGTCCTTATTTCTCTCTTAGGTAAGAAACCACTTTGTGGATTTAGATGTTTTTCTGAAAGACACAAATGGCAGCTACTGGGTTTGAACCCTTAACCTCCTGATCATGAGTCAGTGAGAGGAACTTTCCACCATACCACACCATGCCACTTTCACTTTTGTGCAGTGCAACCTGTACATCAAGACCGCTCAAGGGAGAAATGTGGTCCTTGTGAGCATATGGTCTTTATGTACAGGTTACTGTAGTAAACAATTCACTCGGAAAAAGTGTTTCAAGGGGAATAAATGTGGTCTTTATAGGCAGGTGGTCTTTCTACATAGGTGATTGCTTGAGGAGGTTTTGCTGTATTTGCAACTAAAATGTCAATTTCTCATCAGATTTAATATTATGAATACCCCTTTTGCTATGAATATGAATGCTTGAATATTCCTTGTCTCAAAACCATTAAGTATGAATACAGTTTTTACATGCAGCATCAATGCTCAACTGGCCCTTAAAAGTTAAAGCAACAATGATCATGCAGTCTAATTTGTATTTCAAGTGCAGGTGCATTCAAACAATTTACAACATGTTGCCAAGATTAATCCCTTGCCACTTGCAGATTTCTTGGCTCAAGCCAATAAAGTCATTTGTAATAGGATATTCAAGCCTTGTTCAGCAGGTGACAAAGATGAATGCAGACTAGCCAATCCATAGCAATTTAATATGACATCTGATTGTTATAGACAAGTGTGATGTAAAGAACAGGCTGCTACTGGTACAGATGTACTTGATTTCACAATTGTCTGTGTGACACGCTTTGTGGCATCCAACCACTTCTCCTTTTTTCAGGCAAAAAAAAACAAAAAAAAAAAACACTTGTTGGTCTGTCATCGGGTCTGCTTGTGTAGACTACATGGCAAGTATGTGATACTTGAGTCACGCTCTTTTGTAAAGTTCCTGTATTACTTCTGAAACACTTGTCTTACTAATTTTGTTTAATGTAGTTAAAGAGAGGAAAGAGGTCCTCCATTGAAACACTTAACGAGGACTACTCATATGCTTACTGTTTGTCAGAATTATTAAATGGATATCATGTTTTCCTCTCTTTGTTACGAGAAGTTCAAATGCTTCAGGTTGTGTAAGGATAACTTGTTATATGAACCAAGGATCAATCTTCACAAAAGGTTGATAGTCACACTAGAGGGAAATTATGGGAGACGCCGTTAAGAAAAGAAAAGTCTGTACCAGGTATGTTGTCCCGTAGGTAACATACATTCTGATGAATCATGCCTGGACTTACAGGGAAATATATAAGTGGGACTGACGTCTCGCTCGAGGGTGTTTTCTGGAATTCCGCCAAGATTGAAAACAGACAAAACTTCAGTGTCTTATCTTGTATGTTTGTTTAAAAGGAATGAAACCTGCTTTGATTTTTGTGTTTCTTCATTTCCATTTTTGTACATATATGAATGATCAGATCAAAGGCAATTTCAGAAATAGTGTTTGAAAGTGATCAGGACAGGAATTACTGTCATACATAATGAGTGCAAAATGTAAACCTGAGAATCATACATGTACCTCTTGAGCCTACCATCAAACTAACAAAGTTTGCACATGATAGCCTAACGATACAGGCTCGCATCCGCTCACTTTTGTGCAACTATCATTACAATCCATTGTCATTGAGAACTTCTTCTTTTTTTTTGTCGCAAGTTTCAAAAGTACAGCAACCCTTCTTTTATTGACATAGCAACACAATGTTTAGTAAATATTACAGTGCAAGACACAGAACATGTGCACCGCATCATGCTTTGTGTGAAGTTGATGAAAGAAAGTGTCAAGGTTAACACTTCATTGTTACTATGTTCACGCAGGGAAAGATTCTATTATAATAGGCGCTTTCACACCGACCGGATCAGGAAAATAGTCGTAGTTTATAGGTGCATCTTCATTTGCCCGATCAGACGAAATAGCGAGCTAGTTTGAGGATCCGGGGAACTAGCTTGAAGTTGTAATCCCTTCATTATTAGCTTGAAACTCGGGATGCATAAATTATTCTGATGTTAGCACATATGCAGGTGTGCAATGGGAATAGGCCACGACTGCATGGCTTCGGTTGTGAGCTCGCATTCACGCATGTATAAAACCTATGACGTAAACAATGCCTTGTGCGCGCTGATGCATGCCATGATCGAGAAATTTTCAGGCTAATGCAAACTAGCTCGAGCCAGCTCCATCTAGCCCAAGATTTCTTGGGAAATTTTCTCGACCAAATAGCTAGCTATTTTACCTGATCTGGCTAGGCTATCCCGATCAGAACTAGCTAGCTATTTCGCCACATCTGACTGATGAAGATGCACCTCATGAGATCTGATTTAGGCCCCGATAATTATTTTGTGCATTCACATCTCCACGAAGTGGCTCTGTATGGGAAGGGCTGTTAGATGTGAGCGATAATGTTCAAAGGGATAGAAGTACTCATAGTTTGCTTTCACACTGCAAATATCCATGCGACCTTGCAAAATACCAATCGTTTTGAGAAAGTTCCCAGTGAATTACACATGTTTTTTTTTACTGGACATATTACCAGAACTTGATTTTCTCTGAACTGAATTTTCCATAAAAATACCTCTCATTTTGAAAAAAAGTTCCTACTAAATTACAAGTGTTTTTTACTGGGGATATTACCAGAACTCAATTTTCTGTGAGCCCAACCTAGTTTGTTCACTGTGCGTATCACAGCAGAGCAAAGCGCATGGTTGCACTCGCAATGGATGGTGACTTTATACCCCCTTTGAATTTAAGCATTCTTCTTCAAAGTGAACTATCCCTTCAGTTGTAAGTTCATGATCAGCATGATGTTACCCTTTAAGTTGACATTTTGTAAGTTCATGAGCAGCATAATATGACTCTGAAGTTTAAATTTTTGAAGTTCATGAATAGCATAATATGATCGTAGCACTAGGAGCTTTCCATCAGAGGGCTTTATCTGATGAATGTATATAGAGTGAGAGTGATAGGAAAGAAAAATCCACCTGTTTGTGCAAGATATTACACCGGTATTAAAGCGGTCTGTGCCACCTTGTAGCTGCAGCCGAAACCTGCCCCAGCCTCGGGGATATGTCAAGGGTATGGATCAGGCGCATTACAGCCAGGATATGTCACGATCAGGAATGTGCACCGAGGATGATTACACATTGTGATAGCTGTTTGTGGAGAGATGGAGCTTCGCTGCCCAAAATGTAAGGGGGGTATTAGCTGGAATTAGCTCTGTGTGGGCACGTTTTAACCCTTTGTGTGCCTGATAGACCGCTTAATGGTAACTCTGCCATCAATGGTAACTTCCATGGCAACACCATTCGTCAGCCAATCAAATTCAAGGTTTGTATGGAAGTTGCCATTGGAAGCAAAGTTACCACTAATGGTAAGTTTTATGCAACAGGGCCCAGGAGGGTAGTGGTTCAAATTCAGTTGCTTTTGTTTTTCAGCAAAGCATTTTAATCTACATACCTGCTCCGAACCTTGTAGATAAATAGTAGGTTCCTTTGAACCCGTGACTGGGGTGATAATGCAGATCCCTCATGAAAGCGGGATCCTCATTAAAGAGGCTACCCTGGGTAAATATGACCATATTATTATTATTGTTTAACTGACCAATTAGCCAAAAGATACACAAACTCATTTGATTGATCAATATTATGTTAATCTCACTTCTTCTTAGAAATGCTAATGAAAGTCTCTTCATGTTTAAAAAGAACCCCCAAAACATGAGGCTTATTTATCATTTGAAAGGCAATATGAAAGCGCCTGTGAAAAAAGTTATATTTTTCTCATATGGTAGAATACACAGCATATTTGTTACAAAATGTCAGGGAAATTTCCCCCTTGCAACCCATTGACATTGTATATTACACCACTTCCTGTGAGACTAGGTATGCAGGTAGAACAATGGCAAACCACAATACATGTACATGTATGTCAACACAGTTGAAGGGAAATGGGGCCTCATTTGATAACCTCTTTGAATTTCTTGTAAACAAGATCACCTGAAATACTGAAATTTGGGATCATATCCAACTTCTCTGGGGCTCTCCACCTGGTAAATTGATACCTTGACATTTCAGTTCGGGGTCATATTACATTGAAAATACAGGCTTTTCTGCTTAGGATTTGAAAAGTTGCTTCAAAAGGGAAAGTCCAAAATAAGGCCCGGTTCTGATGAGTGGAAATTAAGTTTTCAACCCAGATCGTATCAGTTGTATAAATTTTTAACTCGGGCGTTAATTACTTTTGAAACTCCAACACATCACTTTATTTATTTTGGACAAGCTAAGTGTCCTCTGAAAAATCTGTTAAAGCTTGTCATGTTGTGCTGCAGTCTTCATTGACATACTGTACAGATATGATTATTCTAAAAAAAACATGTTTTATCACACACTTTTACGGTCTGTCCTCCACATCAATGTCCATTATAGTTAACATCAATTTAACAAATATTGCTGTAGTTTTATTTTTATATTTATAAAATAATCTCCCTGATTGTATGAAATACATGACAAATGGTGTTGTAATCGAAAATAAACATAGATAAGAAACAAACAAGAGATACTTGTCGGTGGAAAAAAAAAAGGTGGAAATCGTCTGCCAGTGGTGCCTAATTGTGCACCTGTCCGTCCGACAGAAGCGATTGGCTGTGACAGCGGCGGCGGTGCTTGGCAGGAAACATTCAGCTGCAGCCGGAGGGATATGTTGTCCAAATCTGCCATGTCCTAGGGATCCAGGGATTAGCCCAGCATTCAGACTGTCGGACTATTTTAATCTCAATTACTAATCACAGTTGGGTCTGGTGCTAAGATTATGTTTTCTCTTTCTTCACCCTGTCCATTGAGTAGAATTGCTGGAGAAGAAGTGATGAATAATTAGTCTACTTATTCAAGCCTGATCCATTTATATTTCATACTTGAGGTGCGATTGTTTTTTTTTTTTAATTATCAGAAATGTTTAAAAGCCTGGATGCCATCATTCTTGGATGCTACAATGTAGGCGGATATGTGGAATGTGGCCATTTTAAAAGAGTGCTTTTCTTTTCAGTGGAAAAATAAAACAAATATGTGGGTTTGAGGTGGCATAATTGATACAGTGTGAAAAGGAAAGGCTTGAAAATGGTGAACAACTATTTGAATTAAGAATCATTTGTTTATTTATTCATTGTTTCATTCATTCATTTAGTCCTTTACTCAGCCGTTCAGCAGTTGATTTATTGCCGTACTGATAGATTAAGTAATTTATTTATCATCAACAACATTAACAACATATTAAATTGAGATATATTTGGTACAGGATGACAAGTTGCAGCTAATAATATATCACATTCTCCATTGCTTGGATGCTCTGATGCAGCCAACAATTCACATGACTCTGACCACATATGTTACTGTGTGAAGATGCAACACAACATTTTGTTACTGCAACTGGTCTTATATTTTTGGCAACACTGTTTTTTGGTGGTACTTCCACCCCTTTGATGGTTTAGCAAGGATTCTTGATCAGAGGAAACAAAGATTGCGCGCTGGGATGAGTGTCTCCCCTTGTTGCATTGACCTGTAGTATGAGCCTCTTCTCTGCCCTCCCTTCACCCTCCCTTCACCCTGATATCAGCCAACACATGTGCAGGGAGATATCCCTGGGCTTATCCATCAAATATGCAGGAATACATGTTAGGTCAGATTAAACCGTGACATTCCCCCGGACTCGTGGGTGTCGCCTGTCCCGTCCTATCCTATCAGTTTGCTTACTGCTGCAACTGGTTAACCTTCTCAGTCCCATGGGCAGACACATATAACGAACCTATGGGGGTTTTATAGCTTGGTTCTGAGAGGTTTAAAGTTCCGATGATGTTATGCGGCATAAATTAACATTTTCTTCAAAGGTTTTGTCATAAAAGTTGAAAAGGAAACAGACCGGGCTTTTTGACAACTGGAAATGACAGATTTTTGTGATACTTTAATGCCATGTTTGGGTATTATAAAAGCAATGCTGTACACACATGAAGGGGGAGAGGAGGAACTTCATGTTTATATACTGACTGAGAAATTGCTGTTTTAGCTGATAATTGAAATGGCCATGTGCGATTATTCTATGTGCCGATTTTAAGATGGAAAGACCGGACATACATTTACTAAATGATATAAACTCAAATTCAAATTCAATACAACTAATACGTGCATATTGCATATCTGTTCAATGAAATTTGTTTATCCATATTCTTGAATTTTCATTTCTGTGCTGCAGAGCTCAGAGAAATCCCAGAAGATCGAGGAGCAAGCCGAAGCCAAGCCTGAAGTGCCTTCATCGGGAGACGACCCTCTCTCTGAGATTGACCACGAAGAAACGCGGGATGAGCTGGGACCAGTGGGCAACACCAGTGAGCTCCTGGGGAACACCGCCAGGGACACAACCGACATCTCTACTGCCAGCAGCAGGGCCGCTCGCCGCGAGAAGTCCAACCTCCGCAGGTCGCACAGCGCCCTCGAGCACCGTCCAGAACGGTACGAGAAGAAGGCGGTTCGGAGGACGCCCTCTGCCCAACCTTCAACAGCAACGAGGGACTCTGCTGGGAAGCGGATGGAGAGGCTGAATAGGAGGCATACTGCGCTGGGGAGGACTGAGGTGAAGAACTTGATGATGAGTGAGGATGACGACGAGGAGGACGAGGGGAGTGGGGGTGTGACAGGGAAGGGCGACGCGACCCGAAGACAGCCCACGTCCATCATGAAGAGCAGGCAGTCAGAGTCCGGGCTAGCTGAGCTAGAGCGGGAGCTGAAGCAGAGTGAGGCGTCCTTAATCAAGTCCCACCGAGAGTCCCTCCCTGCAACGTCCGACACTGCAGAGTCCACCCTGCACCGTAACAACAACAACGTCTACAAGGACATCTCGCCGAGGATGTCCCCCACGCACCACACCGCGTCTTCATCCTCAAGGAAGTCCAGCCTCAGTGAGACCGACTCCTCGCACTCCACCGCCACCGACTCCTCGTCGCAAGCAAAGAAACCCCAGCCGTCCAGCAAGGCAGACGCAACAAACTCTCAGAACCTGCTGTCGCAGGAGGAGCTGCAGCGTATGGACGTGCCCAAGCGAGGGCGCTTCAGAATGAATAAAGCGCTGATCGAAGGGGAGACCCAGTCGCCGAGTAAACGGACGATAGAGAGGAGACGTCACGCGCAGGAGAGAAGGAATAGGCACACGCTGGATGGGAGCACTGTACCATTCCCCATCTCTGAGAGGAAGACCGATGCACAGGTAATGGTCACGATAAACACAAATATATGGTAGAGAAGTCATAACTGCTTCTCTACAATTCCTCATGGCTATAAAGACCAATCACTGAGGTATGAATCCATATTACTAGCAATTGTTCTGAGTCTTGCCTTTGCAAATCTGACTAGTAAGACAGAGCTACTGCATGTCTGAAATTGAAGAAAAAAAAATTTGACAGGGTACCACCATCAGTAAGCTTGTACTTTTCTCCCTGGGGGCCCTGTTTACAAATGATACAATTCAATACATCGTGGCATGAAATATAGTTCACATAAGAAAATGCTCAAAATAAGGCTATGAGCCAAAATATTGCTCTCATTTCCTAAGCAGGGAAATAAAGCTTATAAATCACCATCCATGGTAACTATCATGGCAACAGCCAATGAGCTCTCGTTATTTCACCTGTTGCCATGGTAGTTACCATTGATGGTAGGTTACAATATGCAACATGGCCCAGATTGGTATTTTAGAACTCTGCTCCCGTTAAGACCCACCCACGCCCTGGGAGCGAGGTGCCCGTAGGGGTAGTGACAACAGAGCGCACCTGTTCTCGTCTAGAAGGCAGCTAGTCCTCATGTCCTCATACCACCTGAGCTGTTTGTGATTACATAACCTTTAATTAATCACTATCCCTCTCACTGTACAACCAAGCTATGAGTATGTTACGGGTGTTGTCCTCACCACCCCATCAATTCTTTTCATCCTGTGCTACATTTAATTGTCAGATGATCAAACGTTTGCTGAGTTGTCTTTCCGTTCCCCCCCTCCCCATCTCTAATCCTTTCTGTAGGGCCCACCCAGGTTAAAACGCAGCAACTCGGACCCCAACCTGGCAGACAACGAAGAAGTGAAGCGGAAAGAGATCGCCGAGACCTTTCCGGTGAGCATAGTAACATGTAGCATTCACTCCATGACAGCGTCAGCACCAGACAAGCCATTGCTCGTTAGGATTTGCATTGACTACTTGGTGCAGACCTTGTCAATTAGCACATAGGGAGTTCAGAGTTGTTCCGGAGCCACATCAGACTGACACGTCGTTGTACGCTTACGTCCTATTGTATACATATAGATGTACCCTGCTGCTTATAACTCATTCTGTGCCAGATACGACATTGCAATGTAGGATTCATGCTCATTACTGGTACAAAATATTACAATTGGCATATTAGGAGTTGAGAGTGGTCTTGACTCTTGAGCAAATATCGGACTGTTGAACTGTCACTTATTTAACTCTTGCTCCTGTCACTGACACCTTTTTTTAGTGTTTGTAATCAAAGGAGTGATGTTTGCTACTCCACAGATTGAATTCAGGCAGGATTCAAATTACAAGTGCGTGTTTTAGTCACAGATTTGGAGTCACCTTATGTTGAGAGATATAAGAAGGGGACAGTGTGCTTTATGGAATATCAGCTTCGGCCAGTGGTATTTTGGAGTGTGTTGACCTCTTGAAGAATGTACTTGTCTTGGAGTAACAAATATAAGGCTACTATAATATCTATCAGTGGGGAATAGAGAGGTTTAGAGAAAATGTGTGATGAGTTTTTATCAACTGGTCACCATGACGACGCGTGCATGGAATTCTCCTTCTATTTCCATCTTGATGACGGAGAAACTGAGGAAGAAGAGGTGAGAACCAGAGAAAAGTCTGAGATATCTTTTACTGCATATTGTAATGCAAGTAATGCCTATTTACTTAAAAATGGAACCCTTGTCATACTGAAAATTGCAGGATTTTGGAACATAGTTAGCAACTTGATTGCTGTAAAAACTGGAAAAACAGGAAAGCTGAATCAGATTGGAGATGCTTTGGGGAAAATTGTACAAAAGAAAGTCACAGTATATTGGTAATTCACTGGAAATTTATAGAGAAACCTGCTTTAATTTTCACCTGGCTAGATACATGTAGACCACAAATGATGCAGATCTCATCTTTGTCTCAGTGCAAAGAGTTTATGCATGTGATTTCTAGATGTGCTCCCGGCAAGACTCAAAATTATATTTTTTTACAAAGAAGATATAGGGTTTTCTTTGATACAGAGAAAGAGAAAATCCAAGGAGGAGAGGGGAAAAGTGCTTGTTTTGTGTGTGTTGATGTACACGCCTCCTTTCTCAGAGTGCAGAGTTTCAAAAGAAATGTGTTTTTCTTGTTTGGGTCTAATGCTGGGTCATAGGCGGCAGTGTGTGATAAACATGCTGTAGTCCACCTAATTTGTGAAATGACTTTGACAGATGCGGATATCAATGCGTGCTGAAGGGTGTTTTTGTGGACTTTTAAGGGTAGAATCATTCTTTCACAAACATCATTTATAAACAGTTTCTTGGGATGATACATTTTAAGTACTGGCACTGTGAAGATGCTTTATTTTTATAACCTTGTTTTTAAGTAAGGTTTGAGCAGGATATATGCTAACACGTGTAGGGTTCTCTTAAAGTGAAGTGCCCTCCAAAACAAATATCAAACTAGAAGTGCAGTAATGAAGGCTGCCAAAGATAACTTCTGAAAAGTTCAAACATGATTTTTTGGCGGAAGATGAGTCTTTTTTTATAAACAATCTGGCATGAACTTTTTTTCAAGGGATTCCTGGTGATGCCAGTACAGTGTGTTTCAGAGAAGTTATGATTGACAGCCTGTCATCAATGTTTTAATCTCTCACTGTATATTTTGTGATATTATCTATTTTTCACAGTTTTCTGGTGGTAACGCCAGCAGAGTGTGGTTGACAGAAGTTTTAATTGACAACCTTGTGATCACTGTTTTGATCTGTCATTGTAGACTCATCAACAGGCTTATATCAGACTCATACATGCATGACAGGAAATGGGTGTCTGTTGTGGTCAAACATGAATGACAAGTGTCCTACCCGCCTGTCAGATTGGTACAGTCAAACCTGTATAGAAAGACCACTCAAGGGAGACAAGAAATGTCTGTTTGAGCAGGTGGTCTTTATGGATAGGTTAGTTTTATACAGTTTTCTATGAGGATTATTTCAAGGACCCAATAGATGTGGTCTTTGTAGGCAGACTTTCAACAGGTGGTCATTAAAGTAGGTTTCACTGTAATATTACTATTATTAATGCATTTGTATTGATAGTGGCGGTGGGGAGATGGTGGTGGTGGGGGGTTTGGCAACATATGGGAGATGACATAACAGTTTTATGGTGTCAACCATATTATACATTTAGGAATTAAGTTTGTTTTGACTTATTCCTATCACCCATGCTCTAACCTATTGAACATTTATTATTATACACCTGTACATAATTCATTTACTTTTCTGGTGTTTTTTTTTTTATAATTATTAGGGAGGTACATGTAGCTGTGTTGATATTGGATCCATTAGTTTCCCATGTAATGTTACACTGTGAACTTCTTGGTTCATAGAGGTAAAACTGTCATGGGTTTTGAGGTCTTGTACACATGCAACATGCAGTTAACCATATGGTTTACTATATCATTCATAAGTCGGAAGTTAGCTGTTTGCATTGAAGTTAGTAGTGGGGGTGGGGGTGGGGTGGGAGGGGGGGGGCATCAGGGGATTGTCTCTCACCTCACCCCCAGTGGGCTCCCCTACTGCAGCTGTTCAAATTGGGGGCCCCCCAGAGAGATGACATTTTGCTGAGCTAAGAACATTCATTGGAACACGTTTCTTCAATGTGATCTATTTGCGTGTTCTCGATTATGTTCTACTAGCTGGGGGCGGAGGCAGTGATAATTTGGCAAATCGATTGTGACAAACTCTCTTATGGGCTTGTCAATTTGTCATTACCACTCTTGTCAAAGAAGAGCTTATGAGAGCGTATTATACATAGTTTATGTAAATATGCACAGTACATGTGGTTAAAGATGCATTGAAGTATAACAGTCCTTCGTTCTGTGTGTTCCACACATCCACATTCTCCTGTGCTTGTAAAAGGGGAAGTTTTAAACTGGTACTATACAGATCTCTTTCTCTCTCATACTAACAAGAGTCTATCACATCTTTGTAAATCTTAGTGTGCCATGTGTGTATTTTTTTTTACCAGTAATGCAAACAAAATCCATAAAGCAACATTATGTCTGGAACAGAAATGGTAAATACAATACATTGCACTTTAAGTATTTTATTCTTCTTGGCTGGATTATGGTTTACAATCAATTGTAGAAATATTTTCAGGCGATTGGAACTGTGGTTTTAATACCAGCCCCAGAATTAGTCAAAATATTACTGGTGTGTCTTGTCTATGGCTACATGTCTGTAACACATTTGTTGCATTTCCTAATTTTTGGGGGTAAAAATATGAACTATTTACATCCAATACAACTGTATAACTTTACTTTAACCCTTACATTACCACACCTTTAAAGCCCCATTGGTGTATTACACATATCCATACCAATGGTAATGAGATGGTTAAGGAATTGGTGAAATATAGATTAACCTTTGCAAAACAAATGCTTAAAACATTCTTGTGTATCTTTTTTTTCTTCATTTTTTGTGGCAATGTTTCAATGACAAATGGACTACATCATCTACATGTCTGTCTGGTCAAAGTCTGTCTGAGAAATTCATATTTCCGGGACAATTACAGAGGGGAAATTCACCTCTAATGTAAAAATATCTAGCTCTTAATATATGATCTGTAAAGGTGATACAACACCTTACATCTGTTGTCCTTCCTGAAAACAGAGAGGTTCTTGGCAGATATTTCCAAGACACAATTTTTCACCTTGATATTTGCGACGGTGCTAGGACAAAAGCAGAGCGCTTGTCAGCGACCTAACGAGAGCCAATTCAAGTTGTGGATTCTTAAGCCTCCTGGGGTGGGTTTCATGAGATGACGACAGCGCCAACGTCAGCGCTATCTCTCCTCCAATCCTGACGATGTATGCTCTTGAGGATCAACATATCCTGGTGGCGATTGTTTATCTGCTCGATAAGACATTGATGTGCCTCTCATGGCATGCTAGATGAGATGCAAGATAGCTCTCACCGTCATTGCGTGAAAGCTATACATGTAGCGCTAACTAAGTAAGCGCTATCTCTGCTCCAATCTTGATGCATGAGGATACATATATCTTGGTGGTGATTGTGGCATTGTTCATGTGCTCGATAAGACATTGATATGCCTCTCCTGACATGGAAGATAAGATCTTAGATAGAAATCGCTAACCGACATTGCACCGAGTAGTCATCGTTTTAAGAAGCCGGTCCCTGATCCACAATTCACGTCACATATAGCCTGGCTTTCAGGCTGTAGGACATTTCTGATTCAAACAGATAAATAGAGTCAAGTAGTCTTCAGGTTAAGACTCGTCACTCTATCATCCTCCTCTTTTCTCAGGGGGAATCAGGGAAGAAATCAAGAATGATAAGTCTATGCAGCCAGAGTTCTTTTATGAAATAGTTTAGTTTAGAAATACCCAACAGCCTGGAATCCATGCTTTGTCTCATCTTTAGTAGTGCCCGTCTATCTAGAAGCATATGCTTCTCCCATTTAGAGTCTGGTAGCCATAATGGAGATGAATATTCCCCCTGATTGGTGCCGACTCGTTCTCACTTGTTCTCTTTTGTTTTCTTTGTTCTCTCTCTCTCCTATTCGTTCTGTCAATCCAGGGTCTCCTGCATCTCAAGAATGGCTGGCTCATGATGATGGACACGGGGGTAAGGGGGAGAATTTTTCATTTTTTATTTAAAAAAAAACCATTTGTTGATCTGTTTATGTTTTTATTTATGTTATAGTGTTTATTATCTTTGTTCAGAGTAAATGTATTTATTTATGCATTTGTGAGTTGTACTATTATTATTTGTTATTAATATTTTTTTTTAAATTTTTTTGTGGGTGTGGGGGGGGGGGGGGGCAGTGAGAGATATGGGCCACCCCCCTATATTGAGGATCGTCTGCAAGCAGAGACGATCCTAAACTGTGATTGGCGCAGTTTACAGAATACCAACCAACTTAACTAAAGCAGTTTTGGACTTTCAGTTTCTTTCAGAGTAGTTAGTCCACAGTCTGACTTGCTGGCTGTATTTTTTATAGAAACATATCCAAGCTAGCCTTGCATTTCACTCACTTGCTGATTAAGTGACTGACAAAGGTTTGTGCCCGCTAACTATATTGAGGGCTTTGACATAATGTCAAGGTAAAAACAAAAGGGCAAAAGTGAGGCAAATGAGGAAGAGGTCTCTGATTTTGGGGGCCTTTTAGACTAGGATAAAAAAAATGGAAGAGGATGAATGGAGGAAGGGGTGGCAGTTGTGCCTCTGTACTGGGAGTATGGAAGTAGCTTGTTATAAAGAAGGGGAGGAATTGAGTTATGTGTCTATCATTCGGGGCATAATATTAGAGGGGGTGGGGTAGGATGGGGTAGAGGCAAAGGTAGATTACCTTAATCTCTCACCTTTAGAAGAGGTAAAGGTAGATTACTTTTAATCTCTCACCTGCTCCCAGTTTTGTGGTGGGTGACATTTATCATCACATGATCAGGACATCTTCACTCTTAATGAGAAGATTAGAAAGTATGATTTGAACATATCCTGTTGGTAATCATGCATCATTGTTTTGCACCTTGATATGGATGTAGCATGTGTCTTTCCTTTTAAATTGTATATACTCTTAGTAAAAAAAAAAAAAAACATATCTGAACTGAAGATATGTGACTTTATATCCACATTTACATGGTAAAACAAGAACAATGTTCATCCAATACAATTTGATAACTTATTTTTTTTTTTAGGTATGGCTGCATTGTAGATTAGAATATCTAAATCATCTGGCCTGAAACAGCAGAGACCATAGCTTTGAACAGGCTTCCTCACAATATGATAATTATTAGTTAGTTTCAAATTCTCACATACATGTAATCAATTTCTGCTTTCCCATGCATAGAGACTATTTGAATTGTATTATTCGTGTCTAAGAATTGAATATTGATGATTATTATTATTATTATTATTATTATTATTATTATTATTATTATTATATTGTTTTGTTTAAATATCTTACGGGCTGTAAAGACGTGTACTTTCGCATGTGTATGAACATAGGGCTTGAAGCACCACAGTATTGAAATGTCTTGGGACATTAATCCATTGTGTACATGATGATGTTGAGGAGTGTGGAGGCTGCATTGCTTGATTGTAAATACTAGGTTGGCCGATTGGTTTACTTGCTTGAGTTTTTGTTTTTTGGGGTTCAGGCAAAAGTTAATCTCCTCAGCAAGGATTAGGATATCAATGACAGGCAGCTTAACTAGCAGCCTGGCATGGTGTAACTCCAGGTCATTTAATTGTTCAGTTCCCATTGGGAACATTCTGTCACATTTAAAAAGTGCTGCAGTAGGTGCGTCTTCGTTAGCCCGATCAGACGAAATAGCGAGCTAGTTTGCTGATCCGGGGAACTAGCCTAAAGTTGCAATCGCGTCTTCATTACCTCGAAAGTCGGGATATGTAAGCTCGAAACTCGGGATGCATAAATTATCCTGATGTTCGCACATACCAGCAGTGCAGTATGTGACGGGAATAGGCCACGACCGCATGGCTCTGGTTGTGAGCTCACATTCACGCACGTACAAAAACCTATTACGTAAACAATGCCTCATGCATGCTGATGCATGCCGGGATCAAGACATTTTTAGGCTAATAAAGACGCTCCGAGCTAGCTCGCGCAAGCTCCATCGAGCCCAAGATTTCTTTGGAAATTTGCCCGACCAAATAGCTAGCTATTTCGCCTAATCTGGCTAATGAAGATGCAAATAGCTAGCTATGTTGTGATCTGGATAGCTAACCTGATCAGAAAAAGCTCGCTATTTTGCCCACATCGGGCTAATGAAGACACCCCTACTGGGAACATTCTGCCACATTAAAAAAGTGCTACAGTGATATTATCCCTCTTGGTACCATCCATTGAGAGTCCATTGTTATTCTAACACAGTGAACTGCTCATGGAACAGAGAGAGTTAAAAAGGGAATTAAATCTCTATATTAACTTGACATGTATACAAAGATAAATATTAGAGAAAAGATCAGATATATAATTAAGGAAGTTATTTGTTGTCAGAAATCTTAAATCACTTGCCTTGTAAGTTTGCTCTCTAAATCGAGTACTAAAGGACTGAAGTCAGTACTTTTTCTCCCTTTTTTGGAATGTGTCAAAAAATTGTGAAACAAGGAATTGAATAAAGTGTACGGAAATAGATAACACGTATAGGAAATGCCTGGTGATCTTTAGTGTTTCCTGTATTTGTTATTGTGACTCCGCAGTGAGAGTGTTGATGTTTGTGTTTCTCAGTCAAGCTGCCACCTGGTTTGCAGACAAAAGGTCCCTCCCAGTCAGTCAATGAGGAAAAACTATGGAGACATGCTCAAATTCATACACAACTGGCAGGTCAAGTTCTAGTCTGAGCTTGCAAACACAGATTGTTTGTGTCACAGTTGAGTTAGCCTAGGTACTAGGCTGTGAGATGCACGGACACAACTCAGTCTGTTAACAACTATGTCTGGTAAAACAGACTATGCCCTTATCCCATCCAGAGGGGAAGAAGCCAATGGAGCTATGACGTCATTAGGGCGAAGTCTGAGTTACCAGACATAGTTGTTGACTGACCGGGTTGTGTCCATGTACCTCACAGCCTAAGTACCTAGGCTACAATTGGGTCTGTGTTTGTAGACTAGTATACATCTTGATTGCAGGGACAAACCCTGGTTAGTCAATGAGGTTGATCTAAAGAGACAACCATCCTCCCTGGCTGAAACATACAGTAACTGGCAAGTCAAGCTCTAATCTGATTTTACATACACAGAGTTGTTTGTGTCACAATTCCCAAAGATTTGATAAAAACTCTTTTTTTTGTGTGTGTGCATTTTTCCCTAATTCACCAGATAACAGTAACTATATTTTCTCCCCGACTTTGTTTTCTTTTGACACAGGATTGGGTGAAGTACTGGTTTGTTCTCCGAGACAACAAACTTAGCTACTTCAAGGACTCAAGTGATGATTCTGTGAGTATTCTTTAACATGTTCATGATTTACCTTGAAGTCATCTTAAAGCTTTTAAAGATTGGCATATTACAAATGTTTTCACGTTCCCTACACATTTTGTTGTTTTCTGATGCTGCAAAAGCAATTTTATCAACATTTTTGTAAATGTGTCACATTCGATAGTCTTTAAATATATTGAATTCTGTTAGAGCAATCCTTTAAAGCAAAGTGTTTTGTTTGTAGACTTCTGACAAAACAAAATGGATTTACAGTGTTCCTTCAAAGCAAGGTGATTTTTTTTATCAGACAACTAGCTAGTCCTGAAATGAATCCAATTTCCTCCTTCCTCTTTTAATAAGGTTGAGCAAAGGTTGGTTGGCAGTAGGTATTGAAAAAGATTGAACAAAAATGACAATTTGTACAGAGCATTTCTTTACAGCAAGTGAATTATGATCGGACCTCACACCCTGACGAAAACTGTGCAATATATTCTAAATGAAGCACAGTTCCTCCCTCAATTGCTATTTGTTTAAAAGAATAAAACATAACTCTAAAATCTCCAGCAGATGTGCCTAGATTGTCCTTTTAACCCTCTCAGTATGAAGCAATACCAGTCCTGTGTTGATTGTAACACAGTTTACTGCCTATGGGACTGAGAGGTATAAAGTAGAGTGATTTGTGATCAGGCCTCACACCCAGATCTAAATCATGCCGAGTTCCTCCTTTCCTCTTCTGTCTGTGCTTACCGTTGCTCCCCGTTCCTTCCTTCATTCGTTCGTTCCTTCCTTCCTTCGTTCCCCTAGCTGAGCAACCTGGCCGGAGCCATGGATCTGGCACGATGCAAGGAGGCGACCGAAACCTCCGCCAGCAGGAATTACGGCTTCCAGGTCAAGGTACATTGATCCCGGCTGCCACGCGGCTGCCACACGGCCACATTTCACTCCTTCCTTGTCAAAATACTGTCATCCCTGCAGATCCACTCTTCTCTTCCTCCCCCTCCCCTCCCATCTCATTTTATTCTTCTACCTTTAGGGGGCTAACTCCATTCTTAGCTCCTTTGAATTTGTGTTCACTATCCATGCATATTTTTTCACTCTCGCCTCCCACCTAATTTTTTTATTCCTTTGATTTCCCTATTAGGAAATATTATCCTGAGCACTTTTGTATTTGTTTTCACAGTCCTGCATATCCATTGTTCTTCTGTTTTCTCCTCTTGTCCTATACCCTTCCTTCCCTTTCCTGCATTTCCCTGTTTTGACATATATTTTTATTATATACTCTGTTGGGATTAACTAATTTCTTGCCCAACTATTGTTACTGTTCTCTTCTTCTTCTGTTCCTCCTTGGTTTAGTGGGGTTTCTTTTTCATCTTCCTTTGCTGCTCACCCATCTCTCTCCCCCCACTTTCGATGTACACATTTCCAGTGCTTTCCATTAATGCAGTGTCATCTGTTATGACCTACTATCTGCTCTCTTCTCTCACCTCCCATTCCTCCCCCTCCCCTTCTCCCCCATTAATCATACTTCCTCCCTGTCTTCATATTTCCTTGCTTGTTATCTAAACACCGACACCCCTAGCAGTCCACTATGCTTTGCTGTTTTTCCCTCTCTGCTCCATTCATTTCTCCTTCCTTTCCTCCTCTCGCCCCCTTCTCTCACCTTTCATTCTCATCGCATCAAATGAATCTCATCCCTTCTCCATTATCCATTTCTTTGTCCTTTCCTTTCACAAATCACTGTTAATGCCTTCCCTTTCCCTCTTTCCCACGATTTGTCATACTTTCAACCTGTTTTTTCATCATTTTACTTGTTGCTTGTAAAAATATTGTAATTTCTCTTCTTTGCCTGTGCCTCTCACTTATTGCCTTCCTGTTTTGTTATAGTTCCTACCTTTACTCTTATTCAACTTGTGTATTGCCAAAGTATTCTTGCCTCCTATCTCAAGCTAAAGGTTGTTTGGTACCCCGTGCCTCACAGTCGTCTCTTCCCCTGTTCCCTTTTCTGTGTTGAGCTGTAATCTCTCACTCACTAAATAGTTCACTGACTTCTTGTCCTTCAACTCAATCCACCGTTCCTTCCCTTCAATTTCCATCACACCCTTCCCCCGTACTGACTCTCCACTACCCCTTCACCACTCCCCCCCCCCCCCATCTTCTTCTTCATTCTCTCACAAATTGATAATCCATGTTTCACATTCTGATGTTCCCCTTCCACATTTTCTCTGTTCCATCATATTCTGTCACCCATTTCATACTGCACTGACTTCTTGTCCTTTGATGTAATCCCCCTTTACTTCCCCTCAATTACCATCATCCCCTTCCCTGTTCTCACCCACTTTACCCTCCTTTGCCCCTATTCCCCATCCCCCCCCCCCCTTTGCCCCTTTTCCCCTTTAACCGTTACCTCCCAACCTCCACTCATCCTCCTCTCTCTACTTTTCCACTTCTACTATTCCAAACACACTGTCATATATCATATTTTAATGGTCTTGCATAGTTCTGTGGTTGGTTGAGGGGAATTGTGTATAACATAAACCAATAAACCTTACATGCTTAAAATATTGAGTTTTGTAAAGAATATGGCAAACACTGCAAAAGAACTTCCCATTGGAATGTAGGAGTTGAAAATGGACTTTGTACAGTAAGAGTTAAAAAGCTGCTTTATTACTCTGTACCATCCCGATGGATTTTTTTGACAGGTCAATCTCATTCAAATGGTTTATCCAATGTTGTCAAGAATTTGTTTTTGTCCACAAAAGGGATTTGCTACCTTTAATCTGATCCTGTTGTAGACATGTGTATGTATAGTGGCTGAAAACAGGAAACAGTTGTATCCTCGTGACTATTCAAATTTCATGGATTAACCGGTCATATTTGTATCAGTCCATGGACTAATTTTAGCTCATTTATCAGTTGTTTAAACTACATCCAGAGTTATTTTAAGACAACTTATTCTTATGGTGCCACAGCTTAGATTTGCTTCAGCAATAAACAACTACAAAGAAGAGTGAATGTTGTCTTGCTGGTAGGGGTACATTACCATGCATTGAAAACTCCATTAAGAAAGTCAAGTTTCAACAGTTGACTATTAAATAGTCATACGCTTGGATTACTTCAGCCCAGTAAATGTATTCTCAATCTGTAATTGTTTGATTTCTGTCAGAGCACTGTAAAATAGATGACTGTGTCACACTGAACTCCACTCAGTCTTTGCTCTACCTCGTATATCACATTACGTAGCTTGACATGACTTATGGGTAGCACATAAAACTATTTAGAGCCTCAAGCTTTCTGGCTCACCAAACTCAAACCCGGTGGATCATATTCATGCCAGATTTGTGTTCTGTTCACCATATCTGCCACTCGATACGCAGGTTTTATCTGCATGGGAGCTAATCTAGGAAGAGAGTGCATAACACTGAGTGATAGTGGTAATGCATTGTGGGAATGTACATCGGTAATCTCCCAGATTAGGCTTAAATCCATTGATGATCTATTTCGTAGCATATTTCTTGGTTTTCCCGGAGGTTTGGGTGTTAGTAGCGCGCGGAAACTGCTCCAATTTCGTATTCTGGCTCTGAATGCAATGTTGCATTGCTCAGAGTGCAGTGCATATGTGTCGGAGACAGAGTCAATCCTGAAGTGTTATTTCTTCTCACATCAACCATTGGAATGTCATGCTTTGGAAGTTATATTTACTGGAAGGAGGGAGAACCTTAGTCTTGTGTATACCTGATGAAGTGATGTGTATGTGTGTAATGTTCTTTATTAGGCAGATGCATACCCTCAGGATTTGGAGAAGTTGATAATGATCTGTGTTCACTGTGTGGTTATGATGTGGTCACATGCAGATGGACGATGATGCAGAGCAGGATGAGTGCTAAGACCAGTGGGAGAAGGAATAGGGTTAACCCTGTGGATACCAGGCAGATAGAGTGATACAAATGGGTTTCATATGCTTATGTAATGCAGGTTTCACCTCTAGGATGTTTTTGTTGTACGTTAAAGATCCTTTAGAAGATGATATAGTGCAGAGGTGTGAATCAATGACCAAAGGATTCAATTCTAGCATAACTTCTTTGAATACCATATGACGTAGAGTGTATGTGTTGCATATCCTGAAGGTTTTCATTGTGATTTAATTCTGATGTGGGTATTCTGTTTTTTTTTTTCCTTGTGACTATGTGTAGATGGAAGATGACTCTGTGGAGAGGCTGGGGGCAATGACGAGCGGCATCAGGACCAACTGGATCCAAGCAATAAACAAAGCCATCGCCACCGCTCAGCAAGAAGCCAACCCGGACAAAGCCATCGCAACAACCCCACTCCCGGACTCCGTCACGGTACTCGACACTCCTACCTCCACCCCAGCTCCTGCTCCTGCTCCCGCTCCTACCCCTGTTCAGCCTGAAGCGATTGCCGTAACGCAACAGGCACCGGAGGTTGAAGAGACGCAGTCTCCAGCGGTGGAATCCACAGTCCCGGATGTGCAACAGCAGCCGACGCCGACAGCACCGGACGTGATCCCCACCAACCTTCCCAAGCAGGACGGACTCCAGGACATCTCCAGAGCCAACCTGAGCATCGACCTGACCTCACGACACCGTAAGAGCAGCTGGGATAGCCGGCTCAGCGAGACCGCCAGCCCCACCACAGACCGGGACTCTGCCTTCCCCGAGCGTCAGGGCTCGCTCCGCTCCAAGGAGAGGCGATCGCGGCGCTCCTCACGAGGCGGGGACGACTCAAAACGATCCAGGTCTTCCTTGAATGGGAGGTCGTCTTCGACGTCAAGCGAGGTCTTCGAGACGCCGCCCAACACGCCGACCCCGGTAGAACTGAGGATAGAGGAGCCGCCTGTGAGGAGATCATCGTCGACGTCATCACTGACCAGGAGTGAACGATTTTCATCATCCACATCAAACGATAGGACAGGGCTGGGCGATGAGACGTTACAAATTCAGAAAATTGAGGTGAGATTAAGTTATGTGTTACCCTTTAATCCACTTTAGTGTGTTATGTAATAATATCCTGCTGTATGGGGATGTAGCAAGTATTCTCACTGGCTACTTTCAATTTAAAGAAATTGATGTGCGAAAGTGAGATCAAAATTAGATCAGTAATAAGGATATCATCAAAACAAAGCTTTTAAATTTGTACTTAGATGTACCTCCAGGGCCGATTTAGTTTCGAGAGGTTGCTGATTCAAAGGTAGTCCAGACTTCAAACATTCAAAAAGGACTGAGTACTTGTCTGATTGTGCTTTAACTTTGACTTAACTCTTTGTGTCAGGGTGACCTAAGTTTAATCGCAAAATGATGTCAATATTTGCCTGTGGTGGAAGCTGACGTATTGAGAGACAGGCCCAAAGCGATGTGAATTCTACATTATTGGGGCATTGTAAAGACCACTGTAGCAGTATTTTTAGTGATGCGGTCGGCAGTTGGTTAGTCTGGGTAAGAGTAATTATCTTGATTGCTGTCATTACTAACCATGATTGACTTTGCCATAGGCAAGTAGATAATGATAATGAGTGACTCATACAGCCACGCTTGCAAAACGACAGTGGCATGCAGCATAAAGGGGACAGTGTCACCAGTAGTGAAGAGATGTTGATATCTGTAGAGCATTGTTGCCCTGTGTCTGTGGGAAATTATAGATGTCCCTGAATCGGCTCTATGTATAGCAGCAGTGCTGACAGAGATTTTTACTTACTTCAGTGTAAAACTGTCAGAAACAATGTTTGATGCAAAGCATGTTTGGTATTGATTGGTATTCAAAGTTTTGAATATGTTTTTCGAAAAAGAATGACAGCTCTACCTCATATTGGGTTGTACAAGAAAACAAATTGTTGCTGGTTTACCTGTCATAGTGAGTATTCATTTAACTTGTCAGCACTGCTTTTATAAATGTACATTTAGCGGATTGCCTGATAGAGCATTACAGTTATACGTCGTATTAGATTGCACAACTAAACAAATCTTTATTGGTTCACCTGTCACAGTGAATTAAAAGGGCAAATTATTTGCTATCCAATAAGCAATGCATCATTTCCTCAATTTACTTCTTTTGGATAAAATGAGGCACCATTCGTGAGGCACTGTATGTCTGTAGAATCTAGACCTGTCCCCTTAACACCATGGATGTAACTCAACAATGTCTGGGGTTAAG
Organism: Arbacia lixula; assembly: GCA_963669155.1. Lineage (NCBI taxonomy): Eukaryota > Metazoa > Echinodermata > Echinoidea > Arbacioida > Arbaciidae > Arbacia > Arbacia lixula. The sequence continues at coordinate 15,809,177 of OZ022579.1, read as the reverse complement.
ATTGCCTAGAAGGAAGTGACACTCTCCCCCCCCCTTCCCCCCCCTTCCCCCCCCCCCCTTCCCCCCCCCTTCCCCCCCCCCCTTTCCCCCCCCCCCCCTCATCCCCACAAAATGTTCCAATTGGCAAGACAAGCAGAGGACAATTACATACAAATACAAATTTGTTAGCAATTAAGACATTTCCATCTGTTGTCCCATCAAAGGTATCATTGCTGTCCATATGTTTGTAGAAGCTAGGCTTATCCCCTCCAAAGTATAAATGTAACTGGACAATGTCTGGGGATAAGATTGCCTGGAAGGAAGAGACTGCCCAACCCCCCCCCCCCTTTCCATGTAGCCTGTACACCGGATGGACACACTCCAGTAACCCACTAAGACTCATGACAAGGAAGTCTTCCGTTATAGCCAAGACTCTCCCGTCCCCACTGGGTCCTTGAGGGGAAGGGGCCAGACACAACACAGGAGGGGGTGAAGGCTGCGTCTCGAAAAGCACTGATTGATTTTGTCCAAGCAGTCTTTGCGTTTTGTCTCTTTCATAGCTGTAGGAAGCCTGCCATTTTTAAAGAATCAGTGTATGGGAAAATGAGAATAGGGGCCGACAACACAGAGGAAGGGATGAAGGTTCCTAGCTAAAGACCATGAGTGACTTTGCCTGAGTACGGCAAAACAATTGTTTGAATTATTGAAAGAGTATCCTCACAAAAGTATTGAATATAAGCCATGAAAGAAGCCATTAATAGAAGGAATCGAGGAATAGTGTAGCCAAGATAACAGAGAAGATACAGGCTTCTTTCGTGACTACATCCAAAAACTCAAAACATATTTTGGAATTCCGTCAGATTTTCTTTTGAAGGAGCTGTCCGAGGGACAGTCATCCATGACACATCCAAGTTGGGAGGGGTCAAACAGCTTACAGAGGGAGTGTAAGATGGCATTGATTGATTTTTAGTCCAAGCATCTTAAAAGGAGGATTTGATATTTTTCTGATGGAAAATCTGTAAGATATTGTGTAGATTCCTTGCAGGAAGCCTTCTATCAAAGGCAGGAAGTTAGATTGGTAGAATGGGGCAGATGGAAGACAGATGGGGGAGGATCCAGGTCTCCAGATGACCATTTAACCCTTAAAGATTTTAAGTGCCACTTGTGGATTATTTTGCCATCAATAGACAGAAATCCCATTGAGCATCATTTTGTCTGGTACATAAAGGGTCTGTCTAAGGTGAATAAAACCATACATACATTAACACCACTTTCAGATTGTACAGTAGGTTGTGTATTATATATCCAGACATTGCAGATGTCTTGTTCTATCCTGCCTTTATGACTTCAGGGGCGTTGTGATTGGAACAAGATGCTAAAATGTCAGTAGCATATAGATTCTGTTGCCATGTGTCCCCACAAGTGTAAGTCAAGAAGGCATTTTCTATCTGTAGTTGGCACAAAGCCATGTCGGAAAATAGGGTATGATGCTGTGCTCTGAATCTAAGTGATCTAGATTGTTATATGTTCACAACAGCTCAAAGGAATTGGCATAGGGAAAGGGAAAGTGAAGAAAGAGAAGGAGCCGCAGTTTTAAACTGCCGTATATTTTGTCCAGTTCAGCATGAAACACGATGCTTTAGCCTAAATAGTATCGTGTTTCATGCTGATCTGGACAAAATATACCGCGATTTAAAACTGAGGCCTCTTCCCTTTCTTCCCTTTCCCTTTCCCTATGCCAATTCCTTTGAGCTGTAGTGTACAAGCAATGGATCCTGCGCTGTTACTGCTGAGGAGATTGAGTCGACATGATACAACATAGAAATGATGTGTTGCATTCTGAGAGGAAGCTTCATATTCTGTTAAGAATCGGAACAGCTGTTACAGATACAGGATGCAGACAAAGTTTAATGTTCAGAGATTAAAATCATGCATCTGTTAAGGTTAAAGTTTGCAGTATATGGGGTAATGAGTAGTGTCTGTGTATGGATCTGCTAGTGCCAAAGGGGACAGGGAGGGGTGGTGGCTGATAAAATTATGAATGAAACTCGGGCAACTAAACAAGTGTGTATTTTCAAGTTTGACATCCTGTGCTTTGAATATGTGTAGCGAAGAGCAGTACCAATGTATGACTTTCATTTGCTTGCTGCACAGAGCAACTGTACTCCCGTCACAATCTTCACAAATTTCATGAATCTGAATTAATTGGCAGTTGTTAGGATCAATTTTTAGTTGTACTCAAAATAAAAAAAATATAACAAAGCTTTTAGACATCATAGCCACTAGTCTTGCCAATAGTGTTGTAAATTGAGAAGCTTACATGATTACTGATTATCATAGCATTCAAGAACCATCTTCATATGATAACTAGTTCAAAATTACTTAATGCAATCAATCTAAACATATTCTATCAAAAGCAAGGATTTCAAAAGCTGTAAACCTGTGTTGTATGACACGCTCTTAATCACCTGATTTAAGACTCGGCTCCCAGGTCTTTGCACTGCATGTAGTCACTGTATGATATTAAACACGATTAAGTCACCCGTTGTAACGTCGATGTTAACTCTGTGAGAATAATTTCTGCCGGATTTGAAGCCATGCCCCATCCCACAGCGATGGAAGATGGGTAATTGATCACAGTCCACAAGATAAGATGTACATGTCACTCGTCTTCTGCTCCGGCCCTTTCCTCTTTTAATTTAGCCAAACTCTTTGTCATCACAGATGTGTCACTGACTGTCTTCTGTACCGATATCACTCACCGGCCATCCGATTCAACTATTTCCTCTCTGTCTCTTTTTATTACCTGATTAGTGTTCCTTCTCTCATTTTTTTGTTTTCTCGTTGATAACTTCGTTCTCACTGTTCTTTATGTGTCCAGTTCTGCTTGACTTCCCCCTCATGTACTGATCTATTTTTGACTGTCCCGGTGATGTTCTCTCTGCTGACAGATTTTCATTATTGTCATCTTAAGCAATCAACATTATCATCCGCTCTTTCTTCCCCCTAGTTGATTATCACACCTTTACCACCATGATACACCAAAAACCCATAAAGCAGCATTTAATCTAGCACAGAAGGGGTTTACTGCCTGTCTGTGTACATCACATGGTTGTCCTCCTGTTATGATATTTGACACAGTAGCGGGAATAGCCACACTTGTGCTGGTAGGACGTCATATCCAATTTCAGGGATGTCGTTGATATGTATTCCTAAGTTGTTACATTTCTGGGTTATTGTCTTCACCATCACATGTAAACTCCATATTATTACATGTATACCGACGCAAAGCCAGCATGGAGATATTTCAGTTTGTGGTTGTTTTACAAGACTTCCTCATTGTCTGTTCATTGGAATCTGCAAGATTTGTGTATTTTGTTATTGTGTCGCTGCTGAAGATGACTGTAGTTCTCCTGAGGGGTTTTCTTCGGGCTTCAGCGTATGCCGTCGGCAGAGCGGAAGTGTATTTCACTGGGGTAATGGCACAGACCTTTCTCATGTTTGATACAAAGTGCAACAATCGTGTATCATCATGGACTAAATATTGATATTGCTACACCAATTTTAACTGTATAACACATGGTGTACACAAATCTCTTTGTGCTTACAGAGCAAAGAGCTAAGTTTGATTGTACAGTCTACTTTCTATTAATCGTATGATTATATCAATTGTCCGTTTTACAAAAAAGTTGCAATTTGAATTGATTGTAACTTTAAATTGATATAGATCGTAGCTGGTGAGGTTCCACTGTGACTGAACAAATAATTATATATTGCAGTATTATACATTGGCTTTGACTTGCAATAGATAGCTTGATGGTTCTGTGATATTGTGATGTAGACAGTTGCAATAGATGGCAACCAATTGCAGGATTGCTATCTATAACAACTTATTCTGAGTGATACAGGGCCCAGAAATGGAAAGATACACAAAAACAGAGACGCCATGTTTAGCCGGTACCTCCCCAGGATTTCGTTTTGTGTCATGACACACTTGTCTGGTTTGTAGACCTCCCATTGATCACTCCTGTTGACTGGTTGACTGGTTGACTGGTAAACATTTGATGTAATGATAACCTGGGCATACAGGCCGTGGCTCAAGGCTTTCAGCCTTAGTAGTGTATACTTTGTATTTTGTTTTGCGGGTAATGAGACACATGTGTGGGACGAGATTCAAAGAGATTTGCAAGAAGAAGTACAGTAGCTGCGATCCCATCTTCTGAGTCATACATGCCCTTAAAAGCTACACACACGTTATATGCACCTATGTCATAGATTTGACATCATGACTGGGAAAGGAAATTAGAGGAAACCTTTATGAAGTGCTCAAGTCCTTCCCAATCTTTAGAGCCTCATCAATTTTTAAATGAAATATAAATTATCTGTGCTGCTTTTTTCCTGTACGTACATGTAGCTGATTCATCTATATACAAACTCTGATAGTATTGTATACAAACCCTTGTACACATAGTATTGGATTTACTGTCCGTCTTGCATGTTACAAATGTAACTATTTTTTGGTCACTCATACAGCTGTTAGTGCGTCATCATTTCTCTTTATAGCATGAAAAGCTGTGAGCTGTGTTCATGAAGAAGTTAATTGATAGCTGTCAGTTGCATATGCAAAGCCTTTGTGGTCTCTCACAAACATTCAACGCCTTCTCCATGTATTGTATTCCATCAGGCGGACAGTCTGAAGTCCCAGCCGGATCAACCGCCGGTGGATAGCATACAACTAGAGAACATCACACCCCGGAAAAGCATTGACCTGTATCAACGGCAGCCGTCTCTAGATAATGAGAACGAACAGAGAGCCCTTGTGTCCCAGGTAAGTCTGCTCATAAATGTTGGATAGTGTTGTCACTTCTAGAGTTATGATGATTCTGAAAGGATAACTCAACAGGACTATCACATGGTGGACGGTGAAGCTCATCGTATACTTCTCACGATGCAAGAACTATCCTTTAATGAACATGTCAAGAAAGTCTAGGTTTTTAACTCTTAACCTGCCGCTGTCGCATTTTTGCAACTAAGGGGTAACGTCCCGCTGTCGCAAGTTTGCGACCAAACTGTAAATAGAGAAAATCCCGGCACAGAGGGATTTTACCCCCGGCAAGTTAAGAGTTAAGTCAGCGTACAGACGTATTGACATATTAACGGATCACTGGAGGCACACTGTTGTGGTATAGTTTGATGTCTGCATAAGTATTGTGCGGCATGTGTTGTGCGGCTTTGTGATCTGGTCGGGCTGCTTGCAAATCTTTTCAAGTATGCAAAAAGACTGTTGTGTTGGATAAAACTTGTTTGTTCATTTAGTAATGAAAGCATAGCCCAGCGCATAAGTTACACTTCCCCATTGATGCTGACTCTGTCATTCCTTTAAATACTTGTGAGCTAGTGAGGTTTTCCTGCATCAAGAATAGATCTAAATTCCTACAAGTTTTTGCCATGATGTTGGGCTCTATCCTCGTACCACTGCTACACATTCCCTTAAAGTACAGTATTTCATGAAAGAAGTACTTATCCTAGTGGTTTGTTCTGTCTACCCAGGGAGTACAAACCATTTGAGTTTAAGCATGAATTTCTTCCTATTACCCATAAAATAGTTAAAGTTTAATTTTTCATTACTCATATTCTAAATCGCTGTTTTGGAAGATTTGTGGGCATGGAATACCATAGTCATTCTTCATACTTGTATGTTTGTATCAGAAACACCAACATGACAGTGCAAGTGATTCATGTTCGCCTTAGGGATAAGACCGTTTTAGGAGATCGTTTCCTTCCCTTCCGCCGTAAATTCCTGTAAAATTAGTTAAAGGAGAAGAATTGTTTATTGTGTGGAGTGGGAGCTGACTCACAGAAACTCCTGAGTGATGTTTTCCTGAATATAGAATCTTCATTCTTTATCTGTCAGAATAACTGGATGAGTTTTAATTTGCTTCGGTGAGATTGGTCACGCCAGATTGTCATTACTCAGTAGTTCCTGTTGTGTTTATACCACAAATCATCTGTGTAAGAGTTCCTTGAGAGTAACCCTGAAGCTGTGTGACTGAGCAGAACACATCAATGGACACTTGTATTAGCATGCATGCTCATATTGGACAAGGCAACTACTGGTTAAATCTTCTTGTCATCACTAGATAACTACTGAATGTTTGGATTCATATTAAATATAGGGGTAGAGAGGTTAAGCGATTGTGATTCATAGAGATTTTTGTGAAGGATGCATTATTGTGGATTGTTTCTTGCGTTGTACACACACACACATTACTATAGAATTTTACTCAATAACACTGTTTTGTTTCTTGTGCTTGTGTCTTGCAGTTGGAAACCGTTGTGAAGAAGCTGAGTCAGGTGGAGCTACAGAACCAGACTCTCCACATGGAGGTGAAACAAGCACGGAACGCCAGCGAGCTGCTCAAACATGAGAAGGAAGAGCTCCAGGACAAAGTGGATACCTCGGCAGGAGCCCTGGAGAAGAGAAACAAGGAGTGTGAGTCCTTCCAGGCACGCTTCGAGAAGCTAGTCACCGCCTATCAGGAGAGCGAGAAGGAAGTGAGCAAGGCGCGGACGTCGTTGAAAGCAGAGCGAGACAAAGCGGTCACCATGATTGAGAGACTGAACCAGCAGATTGACGTCCTGGAAGGAGATAAGAAAGACCTGAGGGAGAAGGCCAAGAAATCTGAAACGGAATTATCGGGGCACAAAGATCACATGAGACAGCTTGCAAAGAATCAGGAGGAATCTCAGGAAATCATCAAGAAGCTTCTGTCCAAGATGGAAGGTTACAAACAGCGGTTAGAGGCCAAAGGGGACGATGGGTCTGCAACCAAAGAACTAGTTCAGAAGCTTGATAAGCAGCAGCAAGACTTGCAGGAGCAGAACATGTTGTTACAGGCTCGACTGCAGGAGATGGAGAAGGAGCGGGCTGCAAAGACTGGCGAACCTTCTGCAGTTCCTGGAACTCCGGAGACGGAAAGCGAGATGGAATCAGAGTTGGTAGACCTGAGGATGGAGCTATCAGAGAAAGATGAACAGATTGAACAACTCAGCGAGCAGCTTGAGTTAGAGTTCGCAGAACGGTCCTCACTGCAGAAGAAGTACGACACCATCATCGCAGAGTCCGCCCAGTATGTTCTGGAAGGTCAGGGGGACAAAGCACCGGAGGACATTGAGAGCAGGCTAAAACAATCAGCTGTCAATCTGGACAGCCTCAATGCACAGTTATCCGTTGAGGCTTCCCAGAGGAAAGACGCAGAGGACAAGCTCAGCAAGGAGTTGTCCGTGCGGGAAAAGTTGGAGACCAGCTTGCGGGACATGCAGGAGCAGCTGCGGATTGCAATGGAAGACAAGGGGCGAATCTCACAGGCACAAGACGACACCAAGAGCCTCATGGAGCTTCTGCAGGGAAAGAATAAAGAAGTTGAGAAATTACAACAAGAAATGAAGAGAGTAGAAACAGATCGCATATCCCTGATGGAACAGTCTGGGAAGGCTCAAGCAGACTTAGATGCAGTCAAGCAGCAGCTGAAAGAATTTGAAGAGTCAAAGACCACCTTAGAAGGAGACCTTGAATGTGTGCTACAAAGTAAATTAGACCTAGAGGAGTCTGCCAAGCAAACTGCTACTGAACTGGTGACTGTTAGGGCAGAACTTGAAACCCTCAAAAATTCCTCACCAAACACAAATAACACTGAGGATGCAAAGGATGCAAAGTTTGAAGCAGCCATCCAAGAAAATCAGTTGCTCAAAGCTAAGGTGGAGAAAGTACAGGCTATGTACACGGAAGATATGTTCAAGAAGGAGCAACTGCTTGCTGATGAGCATGAAAAGTTTACTGAGATGGAGAGGAAGTATGCCAGCCTGCAGTCCAAACTAACACAGAAGGATGAAGACGTGGCCAAGAAAGAACGCGAAGCTGGGGAGAAGAGCTTGGAGATGACGCAGCAAGTGGAACAACTTGAACAAAAGTTGGAAAGAGGGGATAGGGATCTGAAGAGGGTACGTCAAGATCTCAAATCCTCACAAGATAACTACGATGCCCTGGAGCTGAAGCACATGCAAAGCACTGAGGAGGCCAAGCAGCAACAGAAGAGCCAGCAGGAGCAGCTGGAGCTGATGGGGCGCCGCATTCAGGACCTCACCAGCAAGTTGGGCTCGGCAGAACGCAAGGTGAGAGACCTAACCATGGTGGACGGAGGGTGGGCTTCATACAGTGGTGGTGGTGGGAGTGTGGATGGGAGTGTGAGTGGAGTGCGTGGCGGGGCATTGAATGGCACGGGGATGGGCACACCCCACGCCTCACAGAGCAGTGGGATCCACATCAAGTTGAAGGAAGTGGAGCAGGTCCTGGGAAGTGCCGAGAACCGCATCCAGCGCCAGCACCTAAAGGCAAACGCGCTAGAGGGCAAGATAGATTCCGTTGAGAAACATGTGGATGCCATAGAACAGGCTCATCCTAGTAGTATATCCAGCTTTGATCAAGATGTATCTGTCAATTCCTCTTCCTCACCCACATGTCATTCCTCCATTGATCAGCTTGCAGGGCCGGCTACCGCAGCTACTACTGCTGCTAAGCCAGCAGGGTCCTCGGACACCTCTGACAGCTCTGATTGTCCATCCAGTGATGGCGTAGACGGGGGCTCTAAGATCAAGACCTTAGAGTTGCGCCTCCTGGAGATGGAGACCAAGCTCAAGCAGGTGACCCATCGTCTGGTGGACGTGACTACCAGAGAGCTAGAGAAGCGCAAGGCCTACCAGGCCAAGTGCGTGGCCGAGAATAAGCTCAAGGATCAGGTGCGGGGGCTGCAGCGAGAAGTGCTGGCCCTCCGACAGCAGATGGAGAAGGTACAGTCCCATTCTGAATCCTCTGCTCGCCAAACGCACAGCTTACTGGCCAACTGCCGCCAGCATCTTATGCGCTTCCAGCACACCAAACCTCAAGAGTCCCCAGTTGGGCATGGTGCTACTGACTCCCCGGGGGTGTCAAAGGGTTCCACTAACACAGCCGCTAATACAACTGACAAAAACTTCACCTCTTCATCCGCTGCTGCCTCTCATGTAACGGATGCATGCCACACATTAGACAAAACCTTAGATCTTTTGGTGTCACAACTTAAAACTCTTGACATGCGCAAAAGAAAATCTCTGACAGAGTTCTCTGAATCGGTTATTCTTGGTCTTACTAGTGACTTGTCCCTGGCGACCGATGGAGATAGCCCCAAGTCCCCTATGAGTTGTCCCTCCAGTCCCTTGTTCTTTCCCACCAGTCCTCCTCTATCCCCAGATATTTCTCCCCGGAGCTCAAAGCATTCAAGCAAGAGAGATTTGAAGTTTGGTCCATTAATCAAGTTTCAGGGTAGGTCTTCATATGGTTTTGGTCATCAGACCTTCAACAATGACAAAATGCAGAGAATTAGGTATTGTCATTGTCTGTTGGAGGTTGAGTACTTGAATTCTTACTTGGACCAAGTGGCAGCGTGTCATGGAAGTGATGATGAAATCGATAAGCTGTTGTCCTGTCATAGGATGATAGAGGCAGAAGAGCGAGATGGCTCAATTGTCTTGCAGTCGCCTCGAGGTAAAGTCACTGGGTTCGCTGCTGGCCTCTCAAAGTCCATCATCAATGAGGCAGAGAGCGAGTTTTTGGCCATGAAGGAACCTGCGGAACCTAGCCACATTCTTGGGTCAACTGAAATTAGAGCTGTGTATTCAGCGTGCACCACGTTCTTCACCAACAACTGGGAGTTCTCGCATTCTCTTGAGAAAGATCTGGAGGAGAAGTGTGATGCTCTGGCCAGACTCCTTGCAGAAGAAACAAACACGAAGAAGCAGGACAGCCCAGCTGAAGCCAGGAAGGGCCTTCGACAATCCAAGGATGGCGATCGGGATGGTTCTTCAAGAATGTCAGGGAAGAATGATTCAGGACTTGGTTTTGATGCCGATTTGGCCCCATTTGCGGAGGGCATCGCCTATGAAGAGGCATTGCGGGTTGCTATGGAGTGCGTCAGTAGTGAACTGGTTCTAGCTGAAGCACTCCAGAGTGTAAACTCCACCATCGAGGACTTTGTTGGCAGGATCGATGCCGAGGAGCAGAAGTGCAAGCGGGTTTTGTCTCTATTGAAGTTGGTCGGTGTCCACAGGTATGGCCTGATCAGGGATGCGATAGCCAGACAACTGGAAGCCACTAGTGGCCTCATCAGACAGAAGTACTGGGACTATCTGCAGGACAGTGATGATGAGGCTGAAGACAAGATGGAAGAAGTTAGCAGGAAGAGGAAGAGCAAGAAGGCCAAGAAGCAATCCAAAGAAAACCTCAGAAACAGATCACCAAAGCATAGAGTGCAAGAGGAGAGAGAGTGTACGACTGAGAATGATATTGCGTATCTGGTGTTGTTGAAAGCAGTCCTGTCAGGGTTGGTTGTTCATTTGAGGAGTGAGTTGAGTCTGTTGGCAGAAGGGAATAGCAATCAGAACAACGACGCTGGTGGGCTGTCCCTGGACGCGATGGGAGAGGGCATTCTGGATAGTCAGGTGGTGGATTTCTCTGATCATGTGACTGCAACCATCAAGGAGGAGGGCGAGGGCAAGAGGGGAACGGGCGGGGATCTGGAGGAAGGAGTGAGGGCGCGGGCCTCCACTCTGGAGAGGATCACTGCCGACCACTCCCGCAACATCGCCCTGGTCCGGGAGCGCTACGATGCCATCATCAAGGGGGAGCGGACGGTCCATGAGCAAGAGCTAGTCCAGCTCAGGCAGCGGCTGGTCACGGCAGACGCCACAGTCAAGAGACTCGAGGACGACATCGGCAAGGTTGGGAGTGGTGGTGTGAGAGAGGAGGAGGAGGGGGCGACGAGTGAGAGTGGCTTTGTGAGAGAGCGGTGTGATTTCCGTGAGGCGAGACAGCAGCTGAGTATCATGAGGGCAGACATCCTGGAGCTGAAGGAGTACCATGAGATGAAGCTTGCCCACATCGCAGAGGGGATCGAAGCCATCACCCGCTGCTACCGGACGGAAATCGGGGCCCTCCACGCAAGCTACCGACGGAAGCTGGCTGCCGCCGAGGACAAGGGCCAAGAGGACCTTGCGGAAGCCCGCAGGCACTACCACACAGACATAGCCGAGATGGAACGGCAGCACGAGGCTCAGACCAAAAGGCTGGTGCAGGAGGCTAAGGTAAGCCACCGCCTGCCAAAGCCAGATTGAAGACATGCCTTCTTTGCCTGAATCGCATCCTGCATGCTTCTAATCATCCAATCCTCTCTCTCTCCACGTAAAACAAACGAATAATTCAAAGGGACTCTTTCCTCCATGAGAGAGTGTTAAAGGAAAAAAGAGAGTAGAATCGTGGAGTTAAAATGTGTCGCTCACGCATCAGGTTGTGCTTCTTCATGCAACTCATCTACACCATAATACATGCACAAGATGTCGGCTCTCTTAATCGGTAACATGCACCGTGTTGTTGGAGCAATAGTGCCCTCTCTTGCTTGGCCTGCATGCGGACTGTCCTGTCCAGTTGACTTGGAGTCCTATCTCTTGTGCCACAGTGTCCTTCTGTTTGTAGTGTATTGTCGTTGTTAGTTTTTATTTTACCCCTTCCCTGTGGAGCCTTCTCCCTCCCCTTTTGTGCGCTTCAGTTTGAGATTCATTTTTGTACCGTTTTACGCCCAGAGATTCCTTGTGTGTGGCATGCAACGTTCCATTTATTTTACTTATCAAGAAAAGGAAAAAAGTATTCTTTATATTTTTGTTTATCTCAAGCTCTAACACTGCTTGCTTTCCCACTTAATGTTATTTTATTTACTCTTTATACATTCTACATCATATGTGTTTTATGTTTTGTTTGTCAACATGCAGGTGAGTATAACATTTCTTTGTTTCATGGTCATCATAAATACTGTTAATCATTAGCATCAAGTCAGTTCAAATCTACCTCATTTCATTTCATTTCATATCATTTATATTCAGGATAATGCACAATTCTTTTTTTTTTTGGTAAATTCGCTACAATGTTATGTACTTCATGTCTGTTACATCATTTCCCATACAAATTACCATTTTCTAGATCATTTAGTATATGGCAAATGTAAATCAAATTACTGCTCTTCCATGAATTGTACAAACCAAGGGAGGAATTGGGGGGAGGGGGGATACTGTTATTTCTTCTTTGCATTTGTAGTTGCCTGGTTTATTTTATTTAAATTCTGGTTTATTTTATTTAAAATTTTATTTAAATTCCAATTAACAGCTTGAAAGAAATAATCAACGAAATGAGCATGTATTGCCTGTCACATAACATCATCATGACAAGACCTAAAGCATTCATTGATGTATTCAGAGAATAAAGAGTCTGTCACAATTATAGAGTTGACAGTATTAGCAAGAAGATTGGTATTAAATGAAACTCACTCATTACCCCAAAATCTTTAAGTGATAACAAAAGTTGATGTCCTCTCTCCATTGCAATTTGCAAATGAATGAATGCTTTAGATTTTCAATGATTTTCTTTTGGATGCTATTATTATCATATTTAAGATATCTTAAAACTTACCTATGGCTAGAAGAAAACTATTGATAATTATTTTAAAGCATATAAGCATATACAGGACAAGTGCAAAATTAATATTTCAATAATTTTAAGACTAACACAGTATGCGTATTTCATGATAAATTAGTAGAGGTATACTAATGATTTATTTAGAAAAAAAATAAAACCTTCAACTATACCATGTGTTGCATTCCTTCAAGATTTTTACCATTTTCTAAATGTTATTTATTAATACACTTTCCCCATGGAAACATTCAAAGAACACTTAGTAGAGGTGTATTTCTAAATTAGAGCAGTTTATCTTTCTTCAAATCTGAATATTGACAGTTTTTATTACACAGATTTCATCAAAATAGTGTTGGGTTAGATGGGATACTTGCTAATTGCTTAAAAGATAGATGTAGATGAAGTGGGAGACCTATAGTGTATCTGCATATAAAGTAGAGAAGATTTCTTAGCTTCTGTGCAGAAGCATAGAGTCACTCACTATGAGGACTCCACGTTATTGCAGAGGATGTTTCCATAAGGATATCTGTCATATCGAGAGAAACTGACCCTCTCTGACTTCATTCCATTCAATACAGAGTGACACATTAGGGCGACACCTACTCATAAATCTTTTTGCAGAGCTATAAAACTCAATCTCAGTGCCAGAAAATGTCCACATAGTTATATTTAGCTCAACAATTTAGCTTTAGCTTGTACAACAAACCTTAAACATTTCCATTCATGTACAGGATGGAGCATGGTATATATGAATTGCTGGGTGTATGCCTAAACTTTCTTTTCAAATACATTTTTATTCAAAAGCAACATTTAGAAAATACATGTAGTCTGACTTTTGGTAACACCATGTGGTTGTATTCTTTCACTTTATCTGACCCAATTATTGGGTGAAAAGGGGAAGTGAAAGAGAGAAAAAGTAGAGGCCAATGTACTTCTTGTTTTTAACACTCACTCAAGACTATTTTTAGCTTTAGTTCCTGGTATTAAAACCAGAGTGAGATGAAATAAAAGATTTAAGGAGTGGGAGATAATGGAAGTTGTGAGCCAGAAAAGAAAGAGAGAAAAAGTTGTGATCATTCAATACAAGAAAAAGAGTATCAGTCTCCCTTATGATATAGTGAGAGCAAAAGAAATGTTGAAATTGATTCGACTCTATATGTATTTTTTTATAAGGTCATCAAAGGTCCAAATACTGTGGTCACAGTGATATTGTGATTGTGACTTCATACCAAATTAAAACCTCTAATTGTTAAAAAAAATCCTGATGTTTTGATATATCAATCAAAGGATAATCCTCTTATTAAAATGGAAATCAAGGAGTAAAGACAAAGACGTAATGCAGAAATAAAGAAGCTTAAAATATATAATATCATATGCATGTAAATAACTATAATGGTATCTACCAATTGCAAATATTAATAGCATAAATGCACATCAAAGAAATAATTGTATGTCTGTGATATTTTGTTTATATGTATTCTGTATATCAAGGCTTGTAAACTATGTAGCTTTCCAAGACTATTGTAATATATTTTACTACTTGTAACAAAGTATGACACAGTAAGGTTAATGTCAATAAATTTAGGCTGAAGTTAGTACTTTGGTACTAAATTTTGTAGAATCATATATTTCTCAGTAAAATGTCTTAAGTAATGTGTCTATGTATGACTACTTTCAATATAAACTCTTGAAAATGATTGTTCTTTTCTTTCCAATTTATATGGACTGAAAAAATATGGGTGAAATGGAATTTCTTATTATAATCAGGATTTCTGATTTTGCTGTCAGCTCAGAACTTTTAAAACAACATCAAACATGTGTTTCTATTTCTCTCTTGGGGGAAGAGGGCTTTGTTTTGAGTATGTATAACAATGACGTTTATCCTGAACTATGCATTTTTGGGTGTTTGTCAAATATCACATCTGTAGTATAAAATGGTGTTACATCACATCATCAATTTGAGCACATAAGTGTTTGTGAATTATATTTTGGGAGATGGACTGGTATTAACACAACTAAACATACAACTGTTTCATCTTCTGGGAACTTATTGTTAATTCTTTTGAGGTTGGTAAACTGTTGGCCTGTCGAGCTGGGTCCGTTCGCAGTAAACTGATTTATCTCGGCTCAACAAATGTTAAGAAGGGTGATAGATACATAAGGAGGGCTTTACATTCTACTTTCATGACCTAAAATTAAAAAAAGTGCTATGCGCTGATAGCATGATGTGACACTCAGAGCATTATGGGTAAAAGAAAGCTGAGTATGTGCTGGGTTTTTCTGCATGATACAATGTTTTAACCCTCTCAATACCAACCAATGATAGTCTTGTGTTGATAACAACACAGTTTATTGCCTCTGGGACTCACAGAAAGAGTTGAAGGAAATGTGCAGTAATGGTAAATATAATGGGACTAGGCATCTCTGTGGAACTGTTCTGCAGCGATCACAAGACCCATTCTTGTTTGATATCAGGATTTCAGGTATCATTTTGAAGCGAGTCTTTGATTAAACATTGAAATCAGACAAAACCTGGATCCATGATCATGGCAGAGTGGATGTGTTGTGTGATGGGTCCCAGCATTACACCTCTACTGTACATTATCTTAAACCTTTTTCAGTACAAACCAGTGATAGTCCAGTGCCAATTACAAACACAGCTTATTGGGTATGGGACTGAGAGGGTAAATACATGCATGACAGCATCTTCACATTCCCAGCATAGGAGAGACTTAGATGAATTGTGCCATATACAGGTAGAATACACAACATTGGGGAGAGGAAAGGTGTTTTAGTAATGTAAAATCTACAGTATTACACTGTACCATAACTAGGAGGTGTTTCACCAAGCTGTTCTTAAGCTAAGAACGACTTTACACACCTTTGGTGACCCTTTCTTGTGCTAAATCAGATTCTCAATGATTTTGATACCTATTGCTGTTGTTAACAAGTGTCTGTATCCAAAGCTTATGATTTGTCAAATTTTATTAGGATTGTTGGAATTTAACTTCCAATATGTTAAAACTGGAACAAAGTATGGTATCACATTTAGCACAAGAAAGGGTCAGCAGTCATGCGTAAAGTCGTTCTTAGATTAAGAACAGCTTGGTGAAACATCCCCCCCCCCCCCCCCTGTATGTGTAAAATACACATCTCTGACAGACACTGCAATTCTAGACCAAATTTGCTTTCTTTGTGCTTTACACTACCAGGACAGCTGTTGAGTTATCAGTACTCAAAATTGTATTCTACAGAGTTACAATTTTGAACACTGTGAAATGCACTTTTTACCAAACACTTATAACAACTACAAGCTCATTTCCAGAGATTTTGCAACTTTTTGTGAGATTGATGTAGTCTTAAACTTTTCTTCAAAATTTCCAGGGAGAAGTAGAGTTCTAACACTGAGACCTGTATTTTCCAAAGCACACATTACAGAATTCTGGTTAAGTCTGTATGTCAGTGAAGGGGAAATATATACCAATTTATTTTGTGAGAGATAATAAGAAAGAATAACTTGATTTACCCCTAAATACACCTCTCCTGATGACAGACAAAATTCAAAATTATCCTTGTGCATAATAAGTACATGGGTTGATGTTATAAAGACAGAAACTCTGCTTTGAAGAAGACAGGCCTCATGCGCAATGTACACGCTCCACTGTGAGAGGCACTGCTATTTTTAACCAGAGTGGGCTCATTCTGCACATAAACAGATGGAGCAAGGAGACGAAGCCTTGCAGGCCCAGCACCGGAGACACACGGAGACACTGGAGGAGATTCAGAGGAGACACCGCAAGGAGCTGGAGACGAGGGAGGAGGAGCGGCTGAAGGAGAAGGAGCAGGAGGAGGAGGCAGTCACCACAAGTAAGAAGAAGAGAAATCATTTACTGTGAATATGGTGTATGTAGACTGTAGCATAGGTAAGAAGAAAGACCATTTACTGTAAATATGGTATATGTAGACTGTAGCATAGGTAAGAAGAAAGACCATTTACTGTAAATATGGTATATGTACACTTTAGCATAGGTAAGAAGAAGAGAAATCATTTACTGTGAATATGGTGTATGTAGACTGTAGCATAGGTAAGAAGAAAGACCATTTACTGTAAATATGGTATATGTAGACTGTAGCATAGGTAAGAAGAAAGACCATTTACTTTATATATGGTATATGAGCATACTGATTAAGTAGGAAGTATATGTAGAGAAAGATTATTCACTGTTAATATGGTATATTTAGCATACTGATTAAGTAAAAAGTAGAAAAAGATTATTTACTGTAAATATAGTATAGTCAGCATACTGACTTTTTTGTGAATTGGGGCAACTCCATCCCTGTCGCGAGCGCTTAAGTTTGTGAGTGATTTGTTGACGAGGCTGTGCTAAGCTCGCAATGATCACGCTGTCAAAAGATTACAACACTTATTGCCTGCCTGTTTGTATTGCGATGTCTGGCTTACAATAGAGACCATTTCATGACAATTCTTGTTTTCTTTGTTACATTAAGTTATTTCTTGTGGCAGATGATTAATGTGCACCTTGTTTCCTTGTCCTTGCAGCGATCTCTGCCCTGAAGCGATCCTTTGAAGCAGAGCTGGAGAAGGAGAGGCAGTGGTCTCAAGACGCTTACCCCAAGGATGTAGAGACCATCATGAAGAGGCACAGGTAGGACACAGCTCTCCCACTTTAACCATTTCGGTACCAAGTCATAAAAATTCAATTCAATTCATTTAATTTTCAGCAAAGTAAAAATATCAAAATACAGAGGAATACATTTGAGGAAAAGCATAGATGACGGAGACCTCCAAAGAAAAAGCACAAGGCTTGAGTAAGCAGGAGGCGCCATTTACGAAATTTACATGAACATATACTACATTTAAAGGTGTAATGTTGGAAGTAACAGATTGAATACACTCATCTAAAGGCACAAACACACACAAACACACACACACACACACACACACACATACACATACACATACACATACACATACACACATACACATAGTGTCAGGTGAGTCATGGATTGTGGTAATACACATGACGTGCCACCATGGACTGAGACGATTAATTCAAGCATTTCTCTCCCAATCTGATCATCAGATTATAGGACCAAACATATTGTATGCAAATACGATGTAAAAATAGGTTTTGCTGTGTTTTATTGAAGAAAGGAATGTAGTTCCATTCCACATTATTACATGCAATATACAAAGTTACAAATATGCAATGTATGATAAAGTATTTAAGACAACCATTATCAAAAGAGCATTCTGGAAAAATTGTTTTCTTCATCAGAGGAGCTACCAGGATAAATGGAGTGAATAGATAAATTAATAAAACAATATCTGAACATGAACAACATGTACAAAAGTTATACATGGTTTATAGATAAATATGAATGGGGAAGATTGATGGAAACTTATGCAGGGGAAGAAGGGGGGTTACTTAGATAAGCAGCTTGACTGACTGGTTGGCATTTAATGGGGATCAGGACCGAGAGTTGTGGCACTCCATGAATATTTACATCACAGGATATGGCGCTGAGATGGATTAAGTTCCCTGATTGTGTTTGTTCTGTGCACTGTTTTCCTTATAGAGAGGTAGTAGGTCAGATGAACAAGGACTGGCTGATCCTCTCATCCAAGTTCTCTGAGCAGTGCCGGGAGAACTCTCTCCTCTCCAAGGCCCTCCGAGCCATGCAGCGCTCCCAGAAGGAGGCCCACGAGCGGCTCCAGCGGGTCCAGGTGGAGACGAAGAAGGAGGTGAGCTCCCTGGGGATGGAGCTGGCTCAGCTGGAGGAGAGGAGGAGGCACGACCAGGAGGAGGAGGAGGACGAGGAAGAGGACGAGAAGACGAGTGAAGAGCTCAAGGTGCTACAGGTATGTTGAAGGAATTATTAGTCAAATGAAGGGGGGAGGGGGAAAAACACAAGTGAAAGAAAAGATCTGGAGGTGGGACGGCAATAAGCCAAAGCCATGATATTTCTTATATAATAAAGATGTCATTAGCCTATACATCTGGAATAAATATCAGACAACTGAAGATTATTCAGTTGCATTCCCATCTTTAAATGCAATTTCGCAACTGACCAAAATATAGTCAATTATTGACTGAATAAAAAAGACAATAAGCTGTTTTTACAAGCATTTTGTTTCTTTACCACCTTCTTCATGTTCAGATGAATCTTAGACTGCGAGAGATCGAGCTGGAGTTTGCCCGCGAGGAGATCGAATCCCTGCGACAAACGAAAGCATCATCGTCGACTTCATCATCATCGTCAGCAGGGGTAGCGAGAGGAGCCGTAGGAGGAGACACGATGGGGAGCCACAGGGAGGAGAGGGAGAAGGCAGGAGCTGGAGAGATATCTCGCCAGAGCTCCTCCTTCCATGCCACCTCACCAGAAACAGGTGATGATTGCAATCAGGATATAAACCTACCATACATACCATACCTACCATACCTGCCATACTCACCTTTGTGAGTGCCTCACCAGAAACAGGTGATGATTGTAATCAGGGTACATACCTACCATACTCACCTACCATACCATACCATACCTACCATACTCACCTTTGTGAGTGCCTCACCAGAAATAGGTGATGATTGTAATCAGGGTACAAACCTACCATACTCACCTTTGTGAGTGCCTCACCAGAAACAGGTGATGATTGTAATCAGGATACAAACCTTCCATACTCTCCTACCATACATACCATACCTACCATACTCACCTTTGTGAGTGCCTCACCAGAAATAGGTGATGATTGTAATTTAGGATACATACCTACCAACCATCCTCAATAGAGTACCTCACCTGAAACAGGTGGTGATTGTAATCAGGGTACATACCTACCAACCATTCTCAAAAGACTACCTCACCTGAAACAGGTGATGATTGTAATCAGGGTACATACCTACCAGCCATTCTCAATAGAGTACCTCACCTGAAACAGGTGATGATTGTAATCAGGATACATACTTACCAACCATCCTCAATAGAGTACCTCACCAGAAACAGGTGATGATTGTAATCAGGGTACATACTTACCAACCATCCTCTATAGAGTACCTCACCAGAAACAGGTGATGATTGTAATCAGGATACATACCTACCAACCATCCTCAATAGAGTACCTCACCAGAAACAGGTGATGATTGTAATCAGGATACATACCTACCAACCATCCTCAATAGAGTACCTCACCAGAAACGGGTGATGATTGTAATCAGGATACATACCTACCAACCTTTCTCAATAGAGTACCTCACCAGAAACAGGTGATGATTGTAATCAGGATACATACCTACCAACCATCCTCAATAGAGCACCTCACCAGAAACAGGTGATGATTGTAATTAGGATACAAACCTACCAACCATCCTCAATAGAGCACCTCACCAGAAACAGGTGATGATTGTAATTAGGATACAAACCTACCAACCATCCTCAATAGAGCACCTCACCAGAAACAGGTGATGATTGTAATTAGGATACAAACCTACCAACCATCCTCAATAGAGCACCTCACCAGAAACAGGTGATGATTGTAATCAGGGTACATACCTACCAACCATTCTCAAAAGAGTACCTCACCAGAAACAGGTGATGATTGTAATCAGGATACATACCTTCCAATCTCATCTACCATACATACCATACCTACCATACCTACCATACTCACCTATGTGAGTACCTCACCAGAAATAGTTGATGATTTTAATTTAGGATACATACCTACCAACCATCCTCAATAGAGTACCTCACCAGAAACAGGTGATGATTGTAATCAGAATACATACCTACCATACTCACCTACCATACATACCATACCTACCCTACTCACCTTGGTGAGTGCCTCACCAGAAATAGGTGATGATTGTAATTTAGGATACATACCTACCAACCATCCTCAATAGAGTACCTCACCTGAAACAGGTGATGATTGTAATCAGGGTACATACTTACCAACCATCCTCAATAGAGTACCTCACCTTAAACAGGTGATGATTGTAATCAGGGTACATACTTACCAACCATCCTCAATAGAGTACCTCACCAGAAACAGGTGATGATTGTAATCAAGGTACATACCTACCAACCATCCTCAATAGAGTACCTCACCAGAAACAGGTGATGATAGTAATCAGGATACATACCTACCAACCATCCTCAATAGAGTACCTCACCAGAAGCAGGTGATGATTGTAATCAGGATACATACCTACCAACCATCCTCAATAGAGTACCTCACCTGAAACAGGTGATGATTGTAATCAGGGTACATGCCTACCAACCATTCTCAAAAGACTACCTCACCTGAAACTGGTGATGATTGTAATCAGGGTACATACCTACCAGCCATTCTCAATAGAGTACCTCACCAGAAACAGGTGATGATTGTAATCAGGATACATACCTACCAACCATCCTCAATAGAGTACCTCACCTGAAACAGGTGATGATTGTAATCAGGGTACATGCCTACCAACCATTCTCAAAAGACTACCTCACCTGAAACTGGTGATGATTGTAATCAGGGTACATACCTACCAGCCATTCTCAATAGAGTACCTCACCTGAAACAGGTGATGATTGTAATCAGGGTACATACCTACCAGCCATTCTCAATAGAGTACCTCACTTGAAACAGGTGATGATTGTAATCACGATACATACCTACCAATCTCACCTACCATACATACCATACCTACCATACTCACCTTTGTGAGTGCTTCACCAGAAATAGTTGATGATTGTAATTTAGGATACATACCTACCAACCATCCTCAATAGATTACCTCACTAGAAACAATTTGCTCATGTGACGTCACACATCTGGAGGAATGATTCAGTTGTTTTTAGTCATCTTCCTTCACTGATGATGATGATCGATTCCTCCCTTTTTCATGAAATGCAATACATAAGTACACAAAACATGTTTGTTTATATTTACTTTAAAACATTCCTGCATTGATAAATTGACAGGAATAATGATATTGTAGGTAATCAGAGCAAATGGGATGATAATGACCATAGGTATTGTATTACTAATGTTATAGGTTTTTTTTTTCAAGATCACTTTATTAGACATTTAGAGACAATAAAGGAAAATAAACACACAGTACATAGGTATTGTATTGTATTGAATAATGTTATAGTAATAGCATTGATAATGATTTTGATTTTGATTTTATAATGATAATGATTGATAGTGATTTTAAAAGTTGTGAAAGTCAGTACTTTAGTTAGAGTAATGACAGTAGTCATGTAAGTTGTACCGTAAATTTCGGCGTATAAGACGCATGTTTTTATCCTTGAAAATCACGCCAAAGTCCAGGTGCGTCTTATCTGCAGCGTTAGCAAAAGTCGGGTCTTTAAAACCAGTGAATAACCAGCAGACCCAACACGTTTTCACATGTATGGGACACTGTAATGTCTGACAACATTCAACAACAAAATAGACGGCTTTGATAAGACACAATTGACCTACCGGTAATTCGATCTCAATCACAACAACAGCGTAATTACCGGTACTGAGAAAGCACTAGTAGTAGTATTTGTCTGAGACATCTCAAAAGATACCGCTAACGAGAAATCTACGGCTCCCACTGGCAAGCTCCGTTAGATGGGGGCCGCCATTGTTTCTTTGATCTGCGGCGCGCGCGGCGGCCTATAGCCTCCGGCTGGTGGCTTAACTCGCGGCGGCTTAACTCGCGGCGGCTTAACTCACGGCGGTCTGATGCTTGCTTCCCATCAAGCAGGCATTGTGAAGTCCGTAACAATACGTGTACACATGTACATCAATGCCGATTGTCCAGATTTAATCTGGATCATGATTGGCCAAGATAAGTATCTGTCACAAATGTGTCCATAAGCAATCAATTGTGAGCACTTTTGTATTTTTAATTCATGTTCATGCTGTGTATAAACTAACTTTTCCCATCTTTCTCTTCATACAGATAACAGGATTACAAGTTACCTTCGTCGCTGTTGGGACCAGGCATGATTGTGATCAGCTTATTAATTTATGAAAAACATTGGAATTAATGAGTGTTTACAAACTTACTCGTATTTAATGTGTTTTTCTTTTTCCCATGATGTGATTGTGGAGGTGCAAGGTTCGATTAATAACTGCAAAAACACATGTTGAAATAAATGATAACATAAACAGACACACACACGCACACACACGCACACACACACCCACACACACACACAGACACACACATGTATCATGACAACGATTATGGCATTAAAGTTACGTGTAATCACACTGAAAATGTGCATGTATTTTCGTGTGTTTGTTTGTGTGCATGTATTAGTAAAATAATCCTGTCAATCCGTGCTTGGCCCATTCCAACAAAATTTTTGAAGCAAAGCATGTTTATATATTCCTTTTTCTTATGCTTTATGAATTAATTAAACAACTGATTCCTTGACTGTGATACGTGGGACCCTCACTTTCGGATTTAACATAGCGTTATAGATAAATAAAAGTTGATGTTGCATACAGAAAAATAAATAAACAAAGCAGTGTATCATGTACCCGACCCTTTTCAGGAGTCATTTATTTTTAGACGCATGGTTGACAATAGCGTCACTCGCACTGAACGACCAGGATACAGCGAACAAAAGAATGATTAACGCACCTGCCGGGTCCAATTAAAGATTTAGCGGTACACTCTTTGATAGATTATCTATAAGAAATTTTGCCGCCCGGCCTGGAGAATATATAAACAGGGCGAACTCCTGTCCTGGCATCAGTTGTACTATCCGTTGCAGAGATTCAACCGCGTTCTACCAAGCTCTCACCATCGTAGTCATCCAAGTCACCGAGTTCAAGATTCAAGATCAAGATTCAAGTTCAAGATTCAAGTTCAAGATTCAAGTTCAAGATTCAAGTTCAAGATTCAAGTTCAAGATCAAGATCATGAGGGCCTCGTACACCGCAGCATTCAAGCTTGCCGTTTGCAGGTACGCCGAGGAGTTTGGTAACCGGGCAGCTGTTTAAAAGTATGACCTCAACGAGACGAATGTCCGGCGTTGGCGCAAATCCACCGAGGTACTGAAGGCCATGCCTGCGAAGAAGAAGGCGCTCCGGGGTGGTATACCACACTGGCCTGACTTGGAAGAGAGGCTCTTCCAGTGGGTCAAGGAACTTCGGATGCAGGGCCATGCGATTTCAACGTTGGCTCTCCGCTTGAAGGCAAGGGTATATGCAAAGGAGATGAAGATCACCGGCTTCATGGCATCGACTTCATGGGCCTACCGCTTCATGAAGAGGAAGGACCTGTCGATCAGACGCCGGACCCACATCGCACAGCGGCTGCCCGATGACATCGACGAGAAGACGCGACAGTTCCAGCAGTTCATCATCAGGCGGCGAGAACAGTATGACTACCCCCTGTCGAGGATCGGGAACGCCGACCAGACCCCCCTGACGTTCGATATCCCTCATTCTTCCACAATCAGCGAGAAGGGTGTCAAGTCCGTGAGCATCACAAGCACCGGTCACGAGAAGGACAGGTTTACCGTCATGCTGGCCTGCACTGCCGACGGGGGGAAGCTGCCTCCCTATATCATCTTCAAGAGAAAGACGCTACCCAAGGGCGAATTTCCAGCTGGCGTCATCGTACGGGCACAGGAGAAGGGGTGGATGGACCAGCGTCTGACGGAGGACTGGCTGCGGCTTGTTTGGGGTCGGCGGGTCGGCGGACTTTCACGGAGGCGGAGCCTGCTGGTACTCGACGCCTTCAGGTGCCACAATGCAGAGGCGACGAAGCAACTCCTCCGACGGCAGAATACTGACTTGGCCATCATTCCAGGCGGCATGACGTCCATCCTCCAGCCATTAGACGTGGCGGTAAACAAGCCTTTCAAGGACCGTCTCCGGCATCGCTGGACGGAGTGGATGCTGAACGGAGAGAAGGAGACTACCAAGGGGGGGCGAATCAAGAAGGTAGACTTGCCAACAATCTGCCGGTGGATCGACGAGGCCTGGAAGGAGATGCCGTCGGCGATCATCGAGAGGGCATTCTTGAAATGCTGCATCTCCAATGCACTCGACGGTAGCCAGGACGATGTGCTTTGGGAGGACGAGCTCGGCATGGATGTTGAAGAGGAAGAAGACGGCGACAATGACGACGACCTGATGTATCCCGACCTGGACGACAAGCTACGTCAGGTGTTTCTAGAGAGTGGCGATGAGGAGGAGTTCGAAGGGTTTTAAACCTTTTCTCTACCCAAACGGTCTTTTTCAAGACCACACACAATCAAGAAAGAATGCCAAGAAGGGTTTCAAACCCTTCATCTACCCAAATGGTCTTTTTCAAGACCACACAATATAAAAAAAAGAATACTAAGATCTTTCTTTTCACACCTCTTTCCTGCTTCTCATTTCTCTCTTCATTAATTTCTGTTTAATTTGAAACATATATTCAAGATCTCTCTGTTCATACCTCTTTCCCGCTTCTCATTTCTCTCACTTTTCCCGTTATAATAATATAATCAAGAAAGAAGAAACAGACGATCATTTTAAATATATCTCTCTAGTCATTTTTATTTCGATTAAACTTGAACTTAATATCCCGTGTTTGCCTTGCTTTGAGACCCTGGAAAAGAGGAAGAAAAAAAAAGAAGTTATTATTGCAGATAGAATCTGTATACATCGCAAACTGGAAAATAAATAGTTTCAGTAGATGCCGTCTGGCTACGGTTAGATTATCGAACGTTGAGGGCGTAGACACACGTGTTTCGCCTCGTGCGTGGTGCGTGATGCTAGCTATGCTACCCCAGCCCGCGTGCAGCATGTACCGGTACGCAAATACACGCACACCAATGAGTGCGGCCGCGGCAGCTTTGCGCTAGAATATCAACATTGGCGTCGAACGATGGATTGCAAAATTGACATTCATGTCTACGCATATCGCAGCGGAGTTTCTTTACAGATCCACGCAGTGAACTAGCGATTTTCTAGCGCGAGTAAGGGAGTGCTCTGAACAGGGATTATCTTAGAAGTGAATAGCCTTCCCGAGGCTTGCGCGATGAAGCGTATGGAGAAATGATTGTTTGTCTCATATGTTGAGTTGGACCCCGCAGTCTGCCACGCGCACAGGTACTACTAGCACATAAACATCTTAACACATGTTCAGATTTTTATGAATGGGAATCCAGACTGCGGTGCTGCGATCCCATTCAGGTATTTTCATTTTTTTTTTTTTTTTCAAATTGCGTGCTCAAAGTTGGGGTGCGTCTTATCTACCGTTGCGTCTTGTACGCCGAAATTTACGGTAGTGATATTGATGATGATAATCATACTAAAAGTGATGATAATAACAACAGTAATGATAGTAATGGTGATAATGAAAATGAAGGAAGTCATGGTTAAATGTGTTTCATAGATTTACCTTGATTATTTTTATTCATTTTTCCAGAAAATCCTTCAAGACCAAGGAGTAAACGCAGTCTTTCAGATTTAACACAAAGGTTCTATAAATCTAAGGTAAGTACATGTCTTCAATCTTACATAATATCCCAGGGTTCCATAATTATTTTTAATTGTGACCCATCATCACATTATCTGGTTTGAGTTGCCAGATATTAATCTTATATCAAATATATTTACTAAGCATGGTTTTTGTTGAAAACCAGATATAATTGAATAGAATGAGAAGCGAGAAAGACAGAGAATGAGAGAATGCAGAGGATGCAAAATATGGTGAGCTGTGTATACCAGTAATGAAAAGAAGTAGATAAAAGAAATATAACAAATGGCTCCAACTTCCAGCTATCCCCCCCCCCCCACCTCCATCTTTTTGAGCATATATAATGATTATAAACACATGTGATGACTTAAATGATTAATAATTTGTTCCCTGTTATCCTTTTCTTTTACTCCCACATTCACAGAAAGGAGACAAGAAATGAACCAGGAGAAGGAATTTCATTCCCAGGAGAGAGACAATATGATTACGGACTGAATCCAGCCTGCACAGGTGCACTGTTGAATTGAGAGCAATACTATACCAGTATTTATTAAACACTTGCTCTTGATGCAACAACTGTTGACTTGTTTGCCTTTAACGCAAGCTCCATCCTCCTCATCAAAGTCTTCTTCTTCTTCCAACAATCTTCAAAACGTGGTTGACACATGATGGATGAGCAAATCTACCCCCGCACCTCTGCCTCTGAACCCCTCCCTCACCCCCCCCCCCCTCGTTGCCCCTCACCCTCGCCACCACCTACCTGCAAACTGCCAAGATGAGAGACAGAGACAGATGCCACAATATGAATTCGAATTGGAGAAGGAGTAAACAACGAGAGGCCCCTTTAATGCTAAACTACAGCAAATCGCATGTTTCTTTGATATTTTGTGATGTGATGTTTCATCTTTATCCTGTTTCTGGGCATTTTGAATTCATTTAAGAAGTTGCACTTTAAAGTGCATGTTGTGCGTAGACCTCATTCTCATCTTCATTCAACATTTTTTTAGGAAAAGGACGTTTTGTAAAGGATTCAATGGTACATTTTGGATCTTGGTCAAAGCTTAATTTATTGAGGAAAAGATGATAAAAAGCAGGGTTTTTCCAAGGAATAAGCTATTGCACTTCTCTGCATTATTGAAGTATTTGGTTGTAACTATGAGTGCTTTTTATTCAAAAGTGTATCAAAATTAATGGCTTTCCTCTCTCTTTAAAATCACAAATAACTTGCAAATGATGAAAGATATGTACATTGTAACAAGACATTTGACAATTGATACATGAATTGGTATCACTGCTCATCTGTAGGTTTAATCTGTATCTTCAAGTAGAGAACAGATTGTGTGTGTTGTTTTGTATCTCTCTTGTTTGAGTTTTGTTGAGAGCTAGCGATCGTCTTCAAACTTGCAATTGTGGTTCTGCCCCAGAGATGACTGCCAATGAATACCATGAAATGCCTCCAGGAGTACAGGATACCTTGACTAACTAACCATTGAAACAGTTTTGCACAGCTGATACACAGAATTCCCATTGAATGACAGTTTGTCTCACAAAGGAGATATCTGTGTACTAATAAAGCATAGAACACAATCATTCTTTGATGTTTTTAAAAAGATGATCAGCATGTTTCATTGAAATGAAGAAAAAACCATTTGTCAGATTTATTTGATTGGTGTTCGTAAGAATACAAATTGGAAATGAATAAGTGAAAATTGTTTTTCAAATCAAAACAGAGCAGAGCGATTATTAGAGAAGATAGGAGGAGTACAATAAGGAGAGGTGGAGCCAAGGTGGAGCATGTCCCTTTCATGACCTCTCTCTCTCCAACCAACATTTAAAAAAAAATGTTTCCGTCTTTTATCAATGCACAGAGACTGTAGACCCGAGTACCTAAAAACAGTGATGAAGTTATGACATCAGCTCACACCAAAAATGGTTTCTTTTCAATCTTGAAACAAATGCTCCCCTCATCTTTGCTTTCGATCTGATTTTCAAGAAAGGTTGCAGTGAGAAATTTGAATCAAGTGTGTATTCTTTCAGGAGATTGTTTATCCATCGTTTTAAGTATTTATAGAGACTTGTAGGGCTTCTTTGAGTCAGTCTCCATTTAAAGTCGTATATTGTCATCTACTCTCCAAAAGTGGGGTAGATAATGTAATTGGTTTTTTTTTAATTCTTGGCTTTCTATCAAGCAGTATTCAGCCCAATTGTGGGGCATGTTTATATATATGAATATATATTTTGTGTGTATCCTATCTGTGTCGCCTTTTGTCCATCTCAGTTTTGTACCTATGTCCATATAATACTTGATTCCTCATAAATTATTTGTGTGTACATTCTAAATTCTTCCTTTCTACCATGTAGAGATCGACCCTATGAGTAGAGGGACAACTTTTGTAAATTTTGTATTTTAACAATTACAATATCTCCTTCCGTGTAAGAAAAGAAAGACATAATATTGTTTATATCAATACTAGTGGAAATAGGGTTTGACTATATAGTTGAAGAGTAAATTATGTAGTACTATCTTTCCAGAATTTAATTTCTCAAAATGTAATGTAGTTTGAGTAAGAATTATCCTGACTTGTGGATCAATTAGACGTTACTAGAGCTGTATTGGAGATGGCATAAGACACTGTGCATCTTCACCATTATTAATTTTAGTTTGTGACTTCTCAGACTTAGATGACCCATATACTGCTGCACTTGTTATCATTTTATTTTCTTAAATACCTGCTGTTTTTTGTTGTTGATACGGAAGTAATCTTTGAGCATAGATTCTTCCCTTAGCTTGGAGCCACAAGGATGTAATTAGGTTGCTCCTGTGGTAGGGTTTTAGAAGCTTTCCTCTCTTGATAAGAATATCTTCCTTGCATCGAAATAATCATCGAAGCACATTCCTTTCCCAATCAATATGGTAGTGTATATGGGTACCAAACTACCTGGGATTTGTATTTCAATGAAGCTAGACATCTGAAAAATTTCCTCAGATTTTTTTTTTTTCAGAGGACGTTGCTGGCTTTTTGTTTCATAGTTTCAACACAACAGAAAAGTGTGCTTTTTCTCTCATTTTTAGAAAAGATAGTTTGTGTAAATATGATGAACAAACCGCACTCAGAATCCAGTGTCAAGAACAAATTTTAATGCAAATACCTCACTGTGTATTTGCCTTCTCTTGCCCACTTGTTATGTTCATAATCAACGATATTTCCTGTCTCTTTTTGTGACGAACCTGTTCAAAATGCCACGAGGAGATTTCTTTTATGCAGACCAATCTTGGTAATTGTTTTGAGTAAGTTATCTAGTCTCTCTCCAACAAATCTCCTTTATGTGAGAGGAAAAATATTTGCTGCATATTCCACATATTTTTTCCTTGACATCAGTCTCAGATATTAGTTTTTAGTACAACAAATGTGCAAAATGTTGGCTTTGTTATGTTGTTCAGCCCACCTAAACGATAAGACATTTGGAATGATCTGTACATATATATACATTGTTTTTATTGTTGTGTATGCAAAAAACTGCCCTTTCCCCATCGAAAATGTTGATTTAGAAAGCAGATATGTTTGAAGAATATTGACTTTATCATTTGTTGAAGACCATGAGAAATAATGTGACATTCAAGATGTGCTTGTTGTTCATGCTTAGTCATTTGAACAGCTGTCTTATTCTAATATGTACAAAGGACATTTTATTTTGGATTACCTCTTTCCTTCCCTTTATTTCCATTCTATTGTATTTTCTGTTTTAGGAGTACATTTTATCTAATGCTTCTGACAGGACCAATGCATATTCCAGTGTTCATTTCACTAAGATATTGCAGTGACTTGAAAGCAGACACATTCTTATTTGTTTATCTTCTACAATTAATGTTCTTTTGTTTCCATCTAATGCAAGCATTGACTGCAGTCTGACCAAACAAGCTCCCCTATATATTTAGTTCAATAATTTATTGACACTTGTGGAACCCTAGGAAGTAGAAAATACTAATGCATATTAATCATATTTAATACCATATTTGTTTGTGACTTGCTTAAAGGAATGAGATTCCAGCCATGTTTATTTCTAAAACTTATCCATATTTTGATACTCTAAAGACATTTGGATAAATATTGGATAATTATTTTGTGAGACATATCTCATAATTTTTTCTCAAAGAAGGTTTGTTCACGATATAATTTGAGATTTGTTTTAAAAGGAATTGTCAATTGTTTTTCTGTTTTTGTGTCCAGTGCTATTATCACAAACGGAAGCCAAAGTAATCAGAAGGAATGAATGAACGTATCGTGGTTTATGCTAAAGAGATAGGCTTAGATCTAAACGTTTGTGCTCTTAAGGATTATTAATGTCACTTCTAATTGTATCTGAATTGTTTTACCCATTTGTGAAGGAAGGATTTGAGTCAGACATTTGTGGTGTTGCAGAATGTGGAGTTAGGAAAAAAAACTTGCTTCCAAATTTGCTATACAATAATTCTGGTTGCCATTTTTCTAAGCACAATACTATCCATGTTTTTATTCTGATTGATTCCTCTTTTTACTCTGTGCTTTCAACGTGTAAACAATTCAGTGTAAGCGCAATCTAGATGTGTAGTTTGTACATACAAGGGTTTAAGCGTCCTTACTTCAAAATGTACCTGTCTTGTGGGAGAGTGAATTCAGAGGTATAGATGGTATAGCAGAGAAGGAGAGACGGGAAGAGAGATAGAGAGAGAGAGAGGGGGGGGGGTGAGTATATAGAGAGGGAAATGGTGAAGGGAGACATAGATGGAGAGAGAAGAGGGGGTAGGGGGAGAGAAAGAGAGAGGGAGAGATAGATGATGATAGAGCACAGTGGCAGTGTATATTGCAAGAATGCTGGAGAACAAACCTAATTGTCTTACTCTAATCACTGGAAAGACCCCCCTAAGTTGTGTGCATGTTTTTGTCCTGCTTTCTGTATTTAAAGCTGCTACTTAATGTGTAAATATTCCTACCTTCCGCTCATTAATTCGGTCTCCCTCTTTTTCCACGATTGTTTTCCTTTGTATAGCTCATTTATTTATTTGTAGTGGGATACATATTTTGTAATCAACATTCATTATTTACAAACAGATTTATTTTAAACAGGATCAGTATTTTATTCCCGTCGTGTTGTCATTGTTGTTGTTGTTGTTGAAGACTGTTTCGTGTTTGTTTATGAGAGATAAACCTTTGATCCGTGCTTATGACCTTGTTTTTTCCGAGGTCAATTTGATGCGTGGGTCGGAGGAGGGTTAGAGTGGGCGTGGGAGAAGATTTCTATGGAGTGTATGTTTATCTGTAGACCTGAGTTTGGGAAGATACTTCCTGTGTGTAAGTATATTTCGTGGCAAGAGCAGAACAAGTTTTATGTAATAACATGTATTCTTAATGATAGTATTAATAAAATTTACATCAATATTAGAGAAAGAGTGGCTGTGTGTTTTGTTTGGTTCAGTTGCCTATTCTCGTTAATAATGTGGGAGAGGCGGATGGTGATCGTGGGTTTGATGGTATGATCGCGGTGATGATAATGGTGGTGATGTCAGTAGTGATGGTGATGGAATGATGATGGTTGTGGTAGTAGTGGTGTCGAGGGACACTTTCAAGGGACACAATATTTATTCATGTTTGATAGTTTAAAACAAACTATATTTTGTATCAATCAGTGTTTTGATGAATCATGTTAAACGTATATGAATATGTGATTAGTCACATTGTTACCCATAAGGAGATATTTGTGAATGGTCTCATGGAAAGATTTCAATGAAATCTTAACTTGAAAGATGAAATGATAATGGTGACTTCTAGCATTTTTATTTTGATGTCAGAATTAGGCTTACATAACATGGACATTCTCTATGCACAGTCTGTATACTAAAGCAAATAATGGTAACCAAGAAGTAAGTTATGCAGTACTAGCAATGTGATGCTTTATATATGGCAAAGTTGTCTCTTCAAATTGATTTAAAGTTAAACATAACCATTGAAGATTAATGTTTTTCAAAACTTCTTTTTCTGCCCATTTCAATAAAAAAGGTTGCATCATATAAACTGTATTATTGGCTTAAACGAGAAGGTATCCCCTTGTTCTCAATTTTCTTTCTCAATTAAACGATTGCAGACTATCAGTCGTTTTGTCATCAATCTCTTACTCAAAAATCTACTCCAGGCAAAAAATATTTTGTTTACTTCTCCATATGGGCCGCTGTTTTCTGTGCCTCATTGAAAATTACACAGACTTCATGTAAATGGCGGTTTAATCTATTGTGCTCAGAATTATCAAATTAATTTCTTACTGAAATGTATTTACTGATATTAGTTTCTAACTGAATTAAACAATTGCTGACTTTCAGTCCCTTCCCCTTTGATCTCTTACTCGAAAATCTACTCCAGACAAATATATAGTTTGTTTCCTTCTTCATTCGGGCTGCTGGTGTCTTTTTTTTTTTTTGCCTCATTACAAAGTACATGGACTTCATATGGGAAATATGTTACTATTTCACCCTGATCAATTATTGGTCAGATTTGGACTTGTGTGTATGATATAATTAGAGCACAACAACCCCCATTGTGCACCACACATGCGAGCCCACGTGGTATTTCTGCCAGAAGCATCATGTATTATTATTATTATTTACACTTTGTTGTCAGTTCCAGGAGGATGTTGCATATAGGTTTTCAATTATTGTAACTTAAATGTAGTGGAAAGAAAACATATCTCCAACATGGCCCTGATCTCTGATATCATCCAAACTTTCTATTCGTAAGCATCTGAAGTTATGCATATGCATCTGAACAAAAGCATAAGATTTATCGTCTCGCAAGCGTGACGATCTTGCCACCATTCTGTAAAAAAGAACATATTTTCAGTCCTTCACATCTATTTTCCAAAACCATAAGGACTGTCAACTTCACCCCTTCTCCTACGAGGTTTGATGTGACAGGGTTGTGCTTTACTCATCATTTTGCAACTACATGCACCACTTTTGATCATTAGATGATAGTGCTTCTTTTTCCCCGTTTTTTCTTCAATTTCATTTTTGCTTTTATGATTTTTTTCTTTACATACATGTACTGTAATTGACATTTCTTCTTTGAATGAATCATAAAAATGAATATTCCCGCAGCAGCATCTACCTGTTGCAGCCCGTGTTAGTTGGTAGATTGGCTGCTCCATCTATCCATTGATTGATTCTATCCACCTTCGCTGTGGTCTGCCCTTCCTTCGCTTGCCTACCCGGTACGGTATGGTGGCCAGCTGTATGTACCGTATAGGGAGAGAGAAAGTAAGAGGAATATGTAGTCGGAGAGAAAGTAAGAGAGATACACTGAACTCCAAAAGTTTAGGAACACCTGCATTTAGTGTATAATTGGTAGGCTTTATTGATATTCAGGCTCATAGCATAGTTCAAGTTTTGTTAGTTCAAGTGAATAGTATATAAGAATGTACATTTTATCATTGATTCAAACAAAGTTATACTCTATTAAATGGCTGCCTACCAGTCAATATGGCATTTTCTTAAAATGCTAACCTTTCTATTACATTCGCGTTATCTAGATATCCAGAGCTTGTCACCATTATACAGGGTGAAATGCGTAACTTCATTCATTTTTCCTTTTCCTAGTTAGAAGTCAAACACACAAATAAAATTAAACGATACTTAGTGTTTAACTTGTATGGAAACCTCTTTTTTTTTTTAATTCAAAAACATAAATGACAACAAAGGGGATTGAAATCTGTAGACTGGGGCGGCCAGTCCATGATTGCCAGGACTTGTGTCTCTTCCGTTTTCTTCAAGTAGCCTTTGCATATTCTTTGAATAGTCTTGACGTGTGCTTTGGGTCATTGTTCTACTGGAAAACGAACCCTCCTCCGATCAGGCGTTTCCCTGAAGGGAAGGCCTTCCGCTGTAGGATTGAATGATAGCCTTGCTGGTTGAGGATACCCTCTACTCTGTGCAAATAAGAAAGATTGGATGATATCAGAGATCAGGGCCATGTTGCAGATAGGTTTTCTCGGTAGCTTCCATTGATGGTAAGGTAGAAGAATTTAAAACCTATATGCAACATGCTCCAGGAAAGTAGAAAATCAATGGACAAAAAACCGGGCAGGAAAGTAATAGAAGAGGAATATGGAATAATGAAAAACCGAACAACAAAGATGATAAGGCTCTGGTTGATTGTTGTCATCAAAGATAGAAGGAAAACAACAATTAAAGTTAATATTTCAACAACAAAAAAATAAAAGGTTAAGCGATGGTTGCCAGGAGTTCAGGTGTCGTGACTTCGGGCTTCCGCAGTTAAGCTCATAACCCTTACCGACTACCATTAGTTCCCTTCTGGTATGGCGACCGGCCCATCGCATGTCCCTTCCTACCTCCTAAAAACTGTAGCCTATAAAAACTATAGACTCTAACTCTTTAGGGGAGGAACAAGGGCGATCCCAATGCCTTTGCCGGGCCATCCGACAATCCTTGAACCTTGGCTTTGCAACCTTGGAGTTAGCGGGTTTCGAACCCGTGCTCGCTAGCACGAGTGTGAGGTAGTCCCGGCGCTTACCCTACCACTAGGCTATAAGACGTCGGTGGTTTTGCTTGATGATTTTAGCGTATAGACTATTAGTTTCAATCAACGAGAAAAAAACCAAAAGAGCATCTATGTCAGGAATCGAACTCACGACCCTCAGGTTATCAGTCTGACGCTCTACCAACTGAGCCAACCGACCGACTGCTGATGTTGGCACCTTTTTAAAGAGTGTTAAACATATATACTTGCAGATTGTCAACAAGTTTCTATCTATTACTGAGGTAGTTTTCTTTTTGATATAAGGAAGTGTGCAATTTATGAAAAAAAAAATCACATGGGGGAGGGGGGATTTGTTGCCCAAATGTATCCTGAAAGTGACCCGAGAGCCCAAAAAATCTGATGAGTAACATGAACTATGATATGACATCTTATATGCAGTGAGATAATTGGCCATTGAAATGTTACTACTTTTCCAGGGCGCTTGCTTTTCTCTCCGTCTCTCTCTCTCTCTCCCAACTTCCTCTCTCTCCACCTCTCTCTCTCTCTCCCTCCTCCTCTCTTTCTCTCTCGCTCCCCCCCCCCCCATCTCTCTTTCCCTAAAGCCATCTCGTTGTTCCTTTCTCTTCCGATGCAAGCATTCTTTCATATAGAGTACCGAAGTGGTGTCATCATATGAACATGTTCTCAAGACAAATTGGCTCTAAACAAACTCACTCCACTGAGAGGTTTACCTGTCTGATATAGTATATCGGGCTAGTGTCCGGCATTCTCAATTACATTCCCCGATGTAATCACTGTTTCTTGTTCTGCCCGTATTGTTTAGAGCCAATAATGCTCAAATGGCGTCACACTTCGGTACTCTATATTCAGATAAGCAGACATACACGGTTGCTTATTTTCCCCACAAATATATTTTTTATTCTTGAATGCATCAACATTTTCAAATTCATGACATATATCAATACGGTAATGATGAAACTGATCCATGTATAATCATGTAAATGTTCATTGTTTTGATGAAGGAAACACTCAAATATCTATATTGTGAATTGTCCTAGTCAAAACTCAATTCAAACAGTGATGCAACACTTTGGCAATTGTCGACAAAAACTCTCCTGAATATAAAAAATGTCATGTTGTTTTCTTACATATTATTTGCTGGCTGAGCCTCCCCCCCCCCCTTTCCCCACAAAAATACAACTAAAATCAGAGTAAGAAAGTAAAATAATTTATTACAATATAAAATTGAAAATGAGAATGAGGGATATTAGGTGGGATATGTGACAAACATACATTTTATTTCAAGAACTAAAAATTAAAAATACATACCTGTTCTTTTATAATACTGTCTTTATTAAACGCTTAGAAATATAACTTATTACGTTCTTATTTATTCCATCCTTTAAAAGATAAGTACATTAATACTAGGGTCCCTTATGCCATGGTCACAACCGGCCGTCCGTGTTTTTCTACGTGGAGTTGGCAGCTTGCTTGTCGGTACTTCCGAACACCTCAATATTTCGGAACGAACATGATTTTTTTTTCTGATCCTTTCCGCACATTTTGATACCAAATTTATGACGATCGGACCTTCCGTGCCGATATCAGAGTACAAACACATGTCACTGAAATTTCGCTATTTTTCTATATGACTGAGCACAACCATATGGACAAAATCATGCAGGAGATTTCCCATTTTATGTAAATACTTTTCTAATAGGTAGTGTAAATAATTACAACACTCACAAACCACATACACCCACATTCACACACACTTATACCCAAATCGCAAAGTGTGCTTGACGAAAAACAATGAAATACGTGAAAAATAACTACCACAACCTATCCTTTTTTCAGGAATTGATGAGGGATTTTTGAAAGACATTTGTACCAGAAATTGATATTCCTGAGGCTTTATCTAGTGATTTCTTGCATAAATGAGCATACATTACTGAATTTGAAAAATAAAGGCACTTTCGTAAATTTAGCTATACAACTTGTACTTGAGTACATAATTCTTGACCTTTATAAAAAAAAAAAAATGAGGGAATCGGGCGGCCCATGGCCATAAGGGCACCCCCCCCCCCCCCCCACCCTAACATGCTTTGAAATACTCCGGTAGTATTAGGGTTAAGAGAGGTGGTGTCATTCTTTGTTCAAAAGTATTCATGCATGCAATCCAACTTTTCGTGAAATAATTTAACGATCATGATTTGCCTTGTGGTCTGTCCAAGCTATCTTGATAGTTAATATGACTGCTTGAAATATAGTATCTCTCTCTCTCTCTCTCTCTCTCTATCTGGGTGCTTTGTCGTGTGACGTAGGCGATCATGGAATACCACACAGTTCTCTGTACTGAGCTCTTTGTATCAATTACATATCATGGTAAACCAGTCAGTCAGGATGCTTACCAACTTAATAATCCTTCTTCCCATGCCCCATACCCCTGGTTCTTCTTCATCAATCCAAACTCTTTCAAGTAAACTTTACACAGTATACGACGTACAAAATCTCAACCTTCAGATTCTTGGCTCACATATCAGTTTCATAATATACATACATGATAATGAAACATTATTCTTTGTGTGACATAACACATACAGCTATGACTTGAGTCATATGTCACAAGTTAGGTAAATACTCGTTCTAGGCATATCTGAATATGATCCGCTACTACGGTAAATATGTCTATACTGACTGTCCAATGGGTTAATACAAAATACCTTTTGTTCTCCTGCATCAGTTATAAACTAATGCTCAATACCCCAAAGGAGATATGATATGCTAGTTTCGGCATGTAAACAATTAAGATTGGCGGTTATTTCTGACCAGTCAATCCTAAAGCTCGCAGCTTGATCAAGAGAGAGATGTGTTGCTGATATTTATATAGGACATGTGTGGAGTTACCCCGGTGTTCCTCTGTGGGAAAGTCCACCCTTCAATGACCTCTCCTTAAGGAAAGATGTAGCGTTGATTAGTTGAGCTACCTCTGCGCGTTCTCTTCAAATCGTTCCAAAGCCCATCCGTTAATTCATCGTGACCTTTATTTTAGGGAAGATTGAGAGTTGATTTGTTGCGCTAGCTCAGCGGGCTCTCTCTCTCCCTTACCATTTTGTCAAGTTTCGCAAAAGTCCATCCTATAATGGCATCTCTGGGAGGAGAGATTTCTTGTTCATTTGTCAAGCTGGCTGCGCGGATTAATTATCCCCCTCACTCATCCTTCGTTAAGTCGTGGCAAAGTCCATCCTACAGTCTATAGTGACCACTCCTTTAGGAAGATTTAGCCTAGTGTTCATTTGAGCTCCGCGAGTTCTCGACAATCTCCCTCACTCATTCTACTTTAATTCGGCCTGCTTTGGCGCTTCCTACACTAGCGTCCCCGCCGACGACGGAATTCTTATGGAATTCTCGCTTTCCTTCATACATTAATGAATCATTATGAATTATGATTCCCCAAGATGTAAATTACTGCTGAGTTTCTCTAACTGGAACGTGCGGCAGCGCTGCAGTGTCAGCTTGCCCATAAAGCCGTAGATACTCTCCTCCTACTCGTCACTGTGCTTCGCAAAGTGGGGAGCTCTGCAACACTTGACGTCAAAGTCGCTCTCCACATGCTTGCGCCACTGCTCGACCAACTCGTCGTTTTCCTAGGCCGTGGCGACCGGGTCATCGCGAGAGAAGAGGTTCAGGGCGGGCGCCTTGACCGGGCGGCCAGTAAAGATTTCATTCACCTGAAGGACAATGCAGAACAATAGGATCATTAATAAACTCTTCTGCTTTGTTTCTTTGGAAATTCTTATGGAATTCTCGCTTTCCTTCATACATTAATGAATCATTATGAATTATGATTCCCCAAGATGTAAATTACTGCTGAGTCTATGCCTTGTAAAATGTTAGAAATATGTGGCTTGTTTGAGACCGAGTCTCCGCGAGACTAGACGGGTCTCCGAGAAGTCATCGTGAATTCGAATGCGTTTTTTTTTTCAAGTATCCTTTCAAGTCTCTGTAACTTATCTATGCTGTCCTTGCGACATCTCCACCAATGAGACGGACCCTTAACTCTTACATTACCATTCCCCGAAAACCACATTGGCTGACTACACATTTTCACGCCAATGATCACGGGAGAGTTCACCCTTCAAGCTCACCTTGACGATGCTATCCATGGTGTACTTGTTGGTCAGCCAATAGTAGGTCTCTGCAACCCTCTTGATGACATACTGCGTAAAGGAGTTGTTGGCGGCCTGCGAGTAGATACCCTCGTAGCTCTCCCTGGAGAGAAAACAACTGTACAGGATCTGATCAACGATGCGGTAACGCACCGATGCATAAGCCTAACGGCTACTCCGCTCCGCAGACGCGCGCTTCTTCTCCCTCTGATGCATCCATCAGTCGAGCATCTCGGTGTACACGTTGCTGCTAACGGAGAAGGCATGGACCAGGAGAGGGCGTGTGTTGCCGTCCGTGACATAATCCAGGATCTCCCGCGCGATCTCCTTGGCGTTGGCGGGCCAGGCGATTTCGATGGATCGCGTCTTGACCACCAGTACATCGAATCTAGAACAACTAAAAAAAATATACAACATTGAAACATGTATTATATCAACATAAAAAATTATGACTTATCATAGGAAAATATAAATAGTGACTGATCGGCAATAGCGACGATTAATAAAAAGCGGCACAGCATGAGTATTGCAGAGATGTAAGTATAAGCAATGATTGATTGATTGATTGATTGATTAATTGATTGATTGATAATAAATTAACGACACTACTAACACTTGAGTGTCATATAAGTGTCGAACAGTTCATCTAAAAAGATTATACAATTCGAATTTCCCTAATGTGATTTACAGAATTTGAGCAGGATTATAAATCAGAAATAAATCAATATGTTAACTATGTGACTCTCCTTTACACGGGACCGACGGTTTAAAGTCTCCTCCGAAAGACTATGCAATTGGAATAAAATACCTTGCCCAAGGGTATACCTGTTGTGATTGAGATACGATCAGTTTCCCACTTAAAATGTAGTGTAAAGATCGATCTTCTTTAGAAAGCTTATAACACATAATCGCGAAATATCTCTAAATAATGTCTTGAGGTCAGGACAATCAAAAAGTTAATACGAATATTTGCAAGTTCAACACATTCAAGGAGAATGTGTTTAATTGTTAAGTGTATAATTACATGATATGCATTGAGGTGGATTTTCTACTGCAAATAAGTATGCATAAGTCAAATGAGAATGCCCAATACGAGCACGGGTCAAGTATAAACAATGCAGAAAAGGGTTTACCCGTAAATGCCTCAGTGGCTTGATAAATTGGGTACACCTGTGTAAAAATAGCATGCAGATAAATAAAATAATTACACCGGGGAGCTAAAGCTGTTAACTTATTTTATTCTATGTTGCGCCAGGTAAAGAGTATTTAGAGAGGAGAAATGCTGTTTGTCACATTGTGGGGTTCTTCATAAACATGATAAATAAAATAAATAAAGAATAAAAATCGGAACTACTGTTTATGTAATGAAACGCAATAACATACACATAGCAGTTGAATTGAACAGTGAAATGTTGCCTCAATACAATTATCTCTAAATAGGAATGAGGATGAATAAACAATCAAAAATTTTCCGAGTGACTCTGTCTATTAGTTATATATATATCTAAAGTAATGAATGAAATTATGGGTTTCCATCAAACTATCTTCGGTACAGACATCAAAACCTGCATATGGCCGGTTGATAATGTTCAGCGCAGTGTGCAGCGTCCATACAACCCGGTTGCCTTGACGACACGATCGCGATAACGTTGATTTTTGAAGCGCGAGTTCAACAAAAGACCCGCTGTCGAGGTTACACGGTAGGACGTCGATGCCCGAGTTGAGGTGGTTGTAGTTGCGATCCTCGATGCTCAGCGACGTCGATGAGGGAGACTAGGAAACCGAACAGTCACCGCCCGGTCTGGGTGCAAGGGCACGTGATGGTTGAACCCTTGATTACGGCTGAAATATAGTTACACCGCATCATAAATATATATTCAACCCAAGTATAACTTGTACGCTCTAACTTTATATCTTGTAAAGCATACGACATCTTAAAATGACAATAATCACACCATTTGGTTTAACAAATAGACTTCGCAAAAAAAAAAAACAGCAACCGGATATCTCCTCGATATCCCC
This sequence comes from Arbacia lixula, assembly GCA_963669155.1. Classification (NCBI taxonomy): domain Eukaryota; kingdom Metazoa; phylum Echinodermata; class Echinoidea; order Arbacioida; family Arbaciidae; genus Arbacia; species Arbacia lixula. Next base: position 15,768,439 of record OZ022579.1, on the reverse strand, counting down.
AATTTGCATAATAGTCATTTACTAGCATAATAATGTCCAGTGCTAGAATGATTCAGACCTCTGCTTTAGTCTGCTATGTACAATACTTCCATTTAACCAGCAACCATTACTTATGACCGTTTGTTAACAAAATGCGTAAGTTGCATAAACCATTGATTATCAAAACATATAGCCACGCTAAAGTAGTTCTCATTTTCATACCAATATAAATATATGTCGTAAATACGCGCTGGTACCAATCAATAAGAAAACCCTAACAATATAGGCTTCCTCAAAGTTCGACATGGCTGACATAAAATGGCCGACTTGTATACTAGCCAAAAGAGGGCGTTTATGACATTTGACTACTAATTAAACACATTTCAGTTTTTGCTGAAAAATACATACGTTCAGTTTCCGAACTAGAAGAAATCATTCAGTTTGAAATGGTAATTTTCGTGTCAGAAATTGTTTGCATTTAAAGTGTTCACTTTAGTTGAAAGCACTGATTTTTAGAATGCCAAACTTCAATCTGAAAGACTTGCCTATACAGAAATTAAACAGTTGTAGAAACCCCCCGCAAACTGGCATGTTTCAGACTTACAGTTATTTTGAAGAATTGAAGACCCTGTTGCCTGCCTCCCGGAGGAATTTGTGTCCACACGACGGCCGTCTGCACTTCCCGCTCATGACAGCAGAAACAGTGGCAGCTAGAGTTGGGGCGGATACACTTACTCTCATGCAGCAAGTCCCCAGACTTCCCCGACTCTCTCCCGCACACAGGACTCCTCTCCGTGGGTGACAAAACAGGTCGTCAATCACGACAAAATAGCTTCTCACACCACTCCCTCAAACTCATGTACTCTCGGACCCTCGTTCCATCATACCAAAGCAAAAATCTGTGCTCACGTCACTTACTATTACATAATACCCTTAGGGCAAAATCAGGCAAACCGAAAAAAGGCGGGTAACAATAAATAGGCACGGCTCCTAGCTGCGAAAAGGATAGACAAAAGAATTAAGAATGCGATGCATCCAGTGCGCCACAGAGCCTAGGTTACCTATTATAAAAAAAAAAGTATGGTATAAGGGCTTTTAGAAGATAAGTCGAATTAACTCGGCCATGTGGTGTTTAAAGCTATTACAAAAGAAACACATTACTGAGCAACGTGGCTTCCATTGCCAGTCAGTTAACCTTTGTAATTATGCTTACATTTTATTTTGACACTGTTTACAAGTTGATTTTAAAAGAATTACGAGACTGAGCATTCTGAATGTGGGCTGGTATTGAATTCTAGGTTACTGGACCTAAACAACGGGCTGATTTGGAAAGAGTATTTTGTATTTAACCTTCCACATGTGGAATTTAACAGGTTGAAGGGTATTGTACTGATGAATTTCAGCATTCAATGGAAACATGTGCATGAGATATTAGGTTTGAAAAGTATCTACGCATTAAACAGGCAATTTGCATATATAAAAAGAAAACATTAAGCAACGTTCGAACAGGGGTAACAAAGATTCAAGGTAATGAGAACTGGCACATAATACGGAGGATTCTGTTCTGTATAAACGATGAAGTCTGACTAATTTAGAAGGATGCAACGAACCCCATAACGCATTGCAATTAGCGATGTGAGGCACTATGAATGCATTGTACATCATTAACAAGAATTTACGTGGAATAGTGAGTTTCAGATTATTAATGATACCAATGTTACGTGACATTTTCCGCAGACAAAATTTATATGTAAATCCTAACATAAATACATATCTACAAGCACTCCAAGATATGTAACCACAGAACATTGCTTAATTCTAATGTTGTTGACGTATAAGGGATCATCATTATAACATGTATTTAGGTCTTGCCTATGTCTGGAAACAACAAATGGAGTTTTTACAATGTTTAGAGATAATCTATTGCACAAAAGCTGATTGTGAACATGCATTAAATGAACATTCACTTTATTGATCAAAATGTAAATGCTTTCCTCAGAGGCAACTAAAGCAGTGTCGACTGCAAAAAAGAACGTAGTCGCAAGGATGTGGGGAATTTATTATATCATTGATATATATTAGAAACAATAAAGGACCAAGTAAACCCTGTGGTACACCAGGTGTAAGAAACATGAAATCAGAAATATGTGAGTTATACACAGTGTATTATTTTCTGTCAGCTAGATAGCCTTGAACCCAAAGAAGTGGTATGCCCCGAATCCCGTAATAACGCAATTTTGCTAATAGTATTGTATGCGACAGGGTATCAAATGCTAAATTGATAAATCCATAAAAATAGCTATTGCATGCTTATTCAGACACAATTCAAGATTTTATCAAAAAGATTGATTAAAGCAAATTCCCTTGAGCAATTCGTTCTAAACCCGTATTGGTTGGAACAAAGGAGATATTACACACCATGAAATTGTAGATACGATTGTAAACAACTCTCTCGAGTACCTTGGAAAATAATGGAAGGATAGAAGTGGATCTACATTTGCTACAATCTGAAGTGAGGTCTTTCTTGAATATGGGTACAACTTTTGCGATTTTCATTTTGGAGGGGAATACACCACTTTGTATTGACAGATTGCACTAGCTCAGCGGGCTCTCTCTCTCCCTTACCATTTTGTTTCAAGTTTAGCAAAAGTCCAGCCGCGAATTAAAAATGTGGGTTTAGACTCCAAATATCATTAACTATAGGTGGCTTAAATAGGGAAATACAGGCAAAGAAGTTTAAATATGGCGGCCATTTTTTAAATGCCAGAATGGCCTCCATGCTGGCTTACAAAAAATGGCAACATTGATTTTTAGACTAAGTATACATTACTCTTTCCAAAAATGTATAGCTCAACAAATCACCCAAAAAATTTGAACGAAATCATTAATATAGACATAGTGAACTTGATTATAGCCTTTTCAATATCTGTCCTATCGTTATATCCATCGACTTTCGTCATCACGTGTTTTGATTGCATATTTCGTACTGCTGTAGAAAATTGCCATCTTTATCATTTTTCATCGCATGCTCTATTTCTCTTTAATGTCGACCTTGTATTCTTCCTTTCTCGCTCACGTTCACCAAACTCACTAACACACACATAGTCATTTTAGATCAATCATTATTAATTTTGTTTGCAATCGAATGCACAAATGCGTGATTTCTTCGAATGGTTTTTGTACCTTCTTCAATAAATTGGACAAGTCCGCGTTTTCTTCAAATCGTTCTATTTTTGGCGAAATAACACAAGGCCGTTTCTCAATAACTCACTCTCAAATCTTTTACAAGTAATTTTCTTCTTGTTTTCTCAGTTTAATTGGAATATCTTGCGAGATTAGTTCCATCAGGTCCGTGCTTTCGTTGAATCATTCCATTTTTTTGAATGAATTGTCTACAAATCTGTTTCCCCCTCAAAACCGTTATCATCCTTGTTAATAAACGACACAAGATTTTTTTAATCCTCATTTACGTCAAACATTTTCTGATAAGGACTTATTTCTGCAAGAAGTTACACATGTTCTCAGTCTTCAATGTTGTCTGTAAATCATTGCATTACTTTGACATTACGAAAATCTGTGTTTCTTCAGGACTTGGTTTTTTTTCTGCAATTAGTGCACGAGTCTTCGAAGTCTTTAATGTTTTCTTTAAATCATTACATAAATTTGCAATGACGAAAATCCATGTTTTCTTCAAAAAATGCTTTCTGCATTTTAAAACTTGCAGAAATAAATATTTTCTTAGGAACATATGTTCTTCAACAAAGATCACGAGCCAATGACTTTGTTTTCTTTAAATTATGCCACATATTAGTTTACGCAGGCTCATGTTTTTCTTGTAATTCGTTTTAGATTCTACAAAAAGTTACACAAGTAGTTGAACTCACTTGTTACCGTGTATTTCATAAAGCCGTGTTTCTTCAATCTTCATACATCTTGTGCAATAAATCGAACAAGGCCATTTTTTTCATTCTCAGCAAACACAGGTGTCCAACATTCCTCTCAAACTTATCTTTCCTCCTTTCCATCATCTACAATTACATAAGTTGTTATTTGTTTCTCCACATCCCCTCTCTTTCTTTAAGAAATGTACACGACATCGCTCCCAAAATCTGCACGTCTCATTCCAGGCATAACTGCAGACAGTCAATTGCAACTAGCACGCGACAAAAATGCAATCACGTACACAAACACCAGGATGAGTATAAAAGATATTTACGTGAATCAAGAATGCTTTTATTAAACGTGGACGGACACAATGACGGCACGACATATAGGAGTGTATGGAGAAAAGTGCACGATATACCACATATCAATTTGAATGGCGACGAAGGAATTTAGATATAATATATACGGTTGGACAATTATTGGGAAGTCGTATCTGGAGATTCAAGGGTCTCCTTAACCTACATTCAGGGGCTAAGTTAGAGACCCTCTGGGATCAAGAGGCTCGACCCGACCTGCTTTTGAATATATATGACACGAGAGGTATCAATTTATCGTAAAATCGAAGAGGGTCAATATAATGACAAGGGTGGCTGTGCCTTCACTCTAACTCCCTCCCCTTCCCACCTGCTCGAGGCACATTGCCGAGGAGGGTGAATGTGCTAATAGGCGAACAAAACAGATGGGGGAAGGCAATTACCTTGCGCTTCTCAACATAAAAATGTACAGAGCAGGGCAAACCTGCCGATTAAGATATGCAAAGGTATATTTTGTTGTAGGCCGAGGGCGAAGAGGGGGTGGGGGTAGGGGGCGATACCCACACACATATCCAATGACACCAGCGCTAATACATGTACCCCTTCGAAGGCCAGTATCATGAATACGGATGGCACCCCCAGTATTAAACGGAACGCTTTAAAAAAATGAACAAGAAACACCAAACTGACTGCAAAAAGTAATATCCTGGTTGGAGGCTTTTCAATCTTGTGGCGCTTTTGTTTCGTTTCAGCGCTCCGCACTTATGACTGACAAAATGGGGTTTCCTCTCATTGGTCACATTCCGTATTTCGGAAGCTGGGCTTGTCTGATTGGTCAACACAAGGCCACCGCAGCTGACACGGTTCGATCAGTCGTGCGACTCTGCGACTGGCTGAATCACAGGATCCGCTCATTGGATTCGTATAGGAAAATGACGTCACACTTCCAGTCCTAGGCCCTTACGACTGCAGACTTGTGGCAATATCGTGTCGTATACGGTTGCCTTTATTCAAACACAAACACACTCAAACACACACACACACACACACACACACAACGCACGCACACACACATATGTAAGCACACACACACACACACAAACGTACCCAAACACACACGCACGTACGCACAAACACACAAACATACACGCACAAATCCCAGCACCAGGCAAAACCATATTCATCTTGGGTGATTCCTTTCCTAGTTCACGTCACTTTTCACGTCTCATTAACTTAGGAGTACAGCGAGGCCTTATCAATAAAGACCTGAGAATAAAGATCAGGTGCTTATAAAGATTGTATCTTTTCTTTCCCTTCAGTGTTCTTCTATACACATTTTAAACTGTATTACTAAAAATATATCGTTATATTTCTCAATAGGAATATGAACTATAATTGTAATACCAATTGTTCCTTAATGTACGAGGATATACTTCCAATTATAAAAATATGAGTGAAAATCTAAATTGGTACAGATTCTGTCGGAAAATCTTCAGGACCACATTTAGTATCTTTGGTATATTTTGGTATTTGGTTTAATACTTCTTGAAATGAAATTGTTACCCATTATGTGTTGTTTTTGCTTTTACAATTTGAAATAAGATTTTTTTTGTCGGCTTTCCCGAATCGCAATACAGTAGGCAGGTTCCATTTCCGGATGATAGCCGAGTAGGTATGAAGGGAGGGACTTGCATTGAAAGAAAGAGCTTCATGCACTTAATCTGTCTGCCCTTACTTGGATAGCCCATGCCGTAACACATGGAGAATGAAAACACCCGACACATTCCTCATCCCTCCACGTACTACTGCTGCGTGTTGGCATCAGATGAGTAATACACATACATTCCATTGAATAGTATCCCGTCTGGCATTGAAGGAGCTCAGCATATCTCTTTCAGCACCGCAGCTGCTGTTTTGCACCTGTGATATACGCAACTTTAGGCGCATTCTCATTGCACTTAAGAAATTGCGAAGTTAGAAAAATCGCGAAGTTAGGGTGAAAGTTGCCTAGCAACCGTGCCAACAGCCGTCCGAAACTCCGCATGAAACTTCGCAAGTCAGAGTGCGATTTTTCTAACTTCGCACCGTAACTTCGAGATTTTTTGCAATGAGAACACACACAGCAAAAAATCGCGAAGTTATGCACGTGACTTCCGGCGTCTGCTATGCAGTAGCGCGCGATCGAGTAGCCAGCTGATATGTGCGCTCCAGTACTACGTACATTACATACAGGCTAGGCTACTGTCATATCGGATGCGGAGTGTCGTACTAGTACTGCATGTTTCTACCGTGTATTGTTTATTTATCTATGAACGTCAAAGCAAAACTGTATGGACGGCAGCTGCACTCACTAAACAAGATCAATTCGGTGATGACCGCACTGCGCTACACACTCTACAACTAAGAGAAACTGATAAATATGGTCTTAAAAAGTTGGTCTGTAGTGAAGAGTCGCGCTGCGTTTTCATCTTGACTCGCTTAACGTTGTTATGCACTACATGTAGCACTAGCACTGGGTAGCTGCTGCTAGTACTAGCCACGGAAAATTAATAAACGTGCCGGTAAGCTAACGTTAGATCTAATCGTAGTCACAGATGAACTTTGGACTAATCTTATTTGGGATGAGTCTAACAACTAATCGAGATTTAAGACTAGCCTAGTCACGGAAGATGTTGAACTGTTAAAGATGTTTACACCACGGGATTGCCCTGCTCCTTCGGCCGGGAAAATACTACGTCAGATTACTGTTTTGTACACGGCCGGCGATTGTGCGTATACGCGTACGTGCATTCGAAGCTTGAAGCTAGCTTTTACCGAGCGAATCAATTTTGTGCATGTTTACAACAAACTTCGCGCGAAACGAATGGCATGCCGGGAATGGTCGATCGAGCGTGCTCGATTTTTCTAACTTCGCGTAACTTCGCGTAACTTCGCAATTTTTTGGTGTAATGTGAACACGATTGTAAAATTTTGCGATTTTTAACTTCTCGATTTTTTGTAATGAGAATGGCCCTAAAGATGTATTCTCCTTGACACGGAATGAGTTAACTCATTAAGTTTTGGTTGTAATAATAGATAGAAATTCCATCACGTTCATGGAGCGGTATTTTTTCGATTTTGACAATACTCAAGGACTTAACTCTTTTAACACCACAGCTGTAGTTTTGCACCGGTGATAAACATAAATCTCATTCCACGGTATTGCACTGGAACTACAAGAGTTAAATCGTTTTGCCAGTACACTTCCAGTTTTTGTACAGTATAATATATTCAAATCCCAAAGAGCAGTATTTACTACAAAAAGAGCTTTCTTCATCGTAGCTGTAGTTTTCCATCAGTAAAATACACAATTCCATCCTAGAGTATTTTGCATGACGTAAGCTCGACCAAATGAATTAGGGACGAATGTCATTTCTCCCACATGTGCCGACATCAAAGCGAAACTGAAAAATACCGAAAACTCTGGAAAGGCGGGTGTAAAAAAGGTGTTCGTTGAAAACGGTACATATCACGTGACACTGCGGGACGGGTTACAAAAGTATAAACACTTGCGTGATCAGAGTATCAAAACATATTTTCATTAGAAATAAAAAAGAGACGATCACTATGACTCATTATTTACAGACAGGTCATTTTCATGTTCTTCACTTATAATGTAAGTCAACAATCTTCCAGTCACACTCATACAGTCACGCGTGCAAGCATCTCATTGAAGGTTTCTTTTTTGTTGACGATACATCCATATCATAACATCATTGTACACAATATGACATAAACACGAGTCGAAACCATCCAATGGTTTATAAAACTTGACCAGCGCCAGACTGACCAAGTCATCCACCAACATCGGACTTGATTAATAATTCGGGAGAATGATCGAGCTGCTTAATTCAATGCTTGTAGACGAGACACGCGTCTGCGCAATGGCCTTCGACAAACTTGGCTTAATGTTACCACCGCGCCACTAAATACAATGCGCAAGTCAACGGCTCAGGTCGTTGGACAAGGGAAGATGAATTGATGAACTTGGCAAGGCTAATATACACCTACTCTGTCGACTGCGGGCCCTTAATAACACCCCGCACTTGCGTTCGATCTACGTCACACGGCACCTGGATAATGAGTGAACGGAGGATGGGATGGGGTAGGAGTATCTCAAACTGAATATCCCAGCTTTTTCATGAACGCAAAAGGTTACATGCCGTCAGGGCAGACGACATGCAAAGTGCGCGGTTTTCACTTTGGTTTTTGATTGGTACGTGTGACGAAAACAAAACGCGATCGTTTGAGATGACAACATCTATTTCCTCGCGTTTTCAAAGAAATGAGAACAATGGGAGGAACATACGTTCACATTTCGTAAGAGGAATACATTAATTGAACATATTCAGAAAATGATCTCGGAGTAATTGGGGTCAGATAAAGTCATGTATTTTTGGAATACTAAGATGTACATTGTTATCTTCCTTCTCCTTCCGTATAAGAAATATCAGACTTATTACATCGCCGATCTGCTTGTTTGAAGGGGTGAATCTACCTCAACAGCATAAGGAACTTAGAGAGGCGGGTTAGTTAATGTTCGAGAAAAATATATGTAGAAGTTCTCCAATGCAAACGCATGTCGCGTCGAGGGGAAAGTCGTCCCATGATGCACCGCGCAGCGACATTAGGATTTTGTTTGCAGTCATGTCCGCTTCCGGTCTCATACTCTATTATACTGGACCGGAAGTGGGCATGACTGCAAACAAAACTCCAATGTGGCTACGCAGAGCATCATGGCACGACTTGTCAGTAGATGCGGTGTAGAGAATTGAAATTTGACCATTCCTGAATAGTAACAGTAGGGTGATATTATTATGCGAGCTCAGCATATATCGCAACACATGGACACCTGGCATCATCGCCTTCCCAGAATGCCTCCCACCTCCGTCATCTCCTTCATCACGTGATCATGTATAGTTCCATATGTGGAGATTGATAAAAGCACTGATAGCCTGGCCCCACATGCTGAGATAACATGTACTTTCATTTACGTATTTCATCAGAGTAGTGACAGTATCGTAAATGTGTTTTGAGTTCACGTTTATGAAATGTAAATTGCTTACGACTGAATGAAACATAAATGCAGGTCATGCATATGGATCCATTCTACCAAGGAAAACGGTTGCTATAGTATATTGTCATTACAGAACCTTTGCAATCCGGTATCACAAATGTTACGCCTTTCGAGTCGAGCAACAATTATGTTGGCAGTTGACGAGTTCTTCGCCCATTCATGGAATTTTCGTGGCTAAGCGAGACCACAATCACATAAAAAGGCTCCGAGCAACGTCCAGCTGTCGTTTCGTTTCCTTCTCCACTTCGTTTTACTGGAATGGACACGATGGATAAGACATCGCGACAAGGTAAACTCAGTCGCAAACTCAAACTCATGATTACAGATGGTAAATTACAAAACAATCCATTCACCTTTTATTGTCAGTTGTCGGATGTTTACCCCATACTCGCAGTGATGGTAGTAGCCACGCGAATGAAAACGCCAGTTTGATAAACCTAAATTCTAATTTTTCTACTCAACTTGGTAGAGTTTTTGGTCCAATCCAACCTTGTCTCGGTTCAGTCACCTGTTGCAGACTATACACAAATATGAAGAGAAGGTACGACTCGCTTTCCCCGCTGAATGAGCAGCGGCAGGTGACGGCCAAAGGGAGTGGGGCGGGTATCCGGGCGGCTCGCGGCGATGGGCCGCATTTAGTGGCATTTAGTCTAACACCGCATCGCGTCGGTCTAGGTTCTAGGCCTACCCAACATGGTCCAAACACCCAGAATCAGGTCTCCTTTAACAGTCTGGCTCGTACCGCTGCTTCTGCTACTACTACGACGACGATAGTACCAAAAAGTTACTGGATGCAGCACATGGCTTTTCTCAGCTTTCGATGTATGCTCCCTCTTTCGCTCTCCTCGTCATCCGCCTCATCCATGCTGCTGCCTCGTAGAGTCTTTAGTCTCAGCTGTAGTAGGTCGCTCCGCACGCTGGGCCTACGCGCGTTTGGCGTCACCATCCCGCACGCTTCGCTCAGCCGTCTCCGCAGGGCCAGTTTACCGTTGTTGCTCGGTCTCAGCGACGTCGGTCCATGGCTGGCACTCACCTTCCTGTGCAACGATGGACTCATCTCGCTCGGTAGCCGTGCGTTCTCAAACAACGACCGGAAGAGGACGTCGACATTGTAGAACTTCTTAGCGGAGGTCTCGAGGAAGGTGCATCGCCTGCTCTCCTCGAACGCCCCCTTCGCCTCGTCTAGGGGCACCTGTCTATTGCCGTCCTTGTCGCACTTGTTGCCGGCGATCACCATGGGCGGACATTTGGTGCCGTTGGCCGTCGTCTTCGTCGCCTGGATTTGCTCTCGTAGCCGCACCGCCTCCTGGAAGCTGTTCCTGTCTTCGATGCTGTATACGATGATGAACACGTCACCTGTAAAAACGGGGAAAATCGAACAAGAAAAGGAAACTGTTATCAGCTATGCACCTAGGGAAGATATTGTTGAGGAAAGTTTATACACCACGAACATTATTTTTTCTCAGTACTTGCCCTAGGAATTAAGGCTCGAGGTTATCGTGACAAATATTTGCTTTCCACGATGACGTCATGCATTCGAGAGTTGTATGTAGTTCTTTGCGAATAATTGAAAATGATATTATATGTCACCATGGTAACGCGCGCGTGACCGTCAATTTACACGAATTAATAAAACTTTCCCTAGGGGCGGCAAAATCAGTATCCAGGGACCCGCCTGTAAGTGATGACCTTGGTATTTGTATGGTATGCTGTTATGTGTGTAGATACGAACATTAATTGGCACATGATTGGAAAGCGGGCTGCCCCCCCCCCCCCCACCCCCCGCCAACCATTTGCCCATGGCATATGGAGAAGATACGCGTTAAAAGCGTTGTCACGATGTCACATATAACCCATATTTAATTTATCAGACGGATGTTAATAATTAGCTGGAGTCTCCATCATTTTATATCAATATAAAAATGAACGCTTGCATGGACATCGTTCACAGTGCAGTTAATAAAGACCTGGATGAAAAATCAAATTTAAAAGGTTCTACATCCAACTGATGTTAAACCAGAATGGCAAAACGGATAAATCATTAATCGTTGCTGCCCGTCTATTTCTGGTAAGCAAACACGCATGCCACGTTTATTCCTACTGACTCAGTATGTATAGAGTGAAATTATAAAGCTCTTGCTAACATCAAACTTCAACAGACGATCAATCAAGTGAGAAGGTTATTAAAACCGTTTTTTAATATCAGTCGCAATTAGGCCAGGGAGTTTGCAACGCTACAAGGCGGTGTATGTTTGTGTGTATGTGTGTGTGTGAAGTGTGTATGTGTGTGTGTGTGCATGTGTGTGTGTGTGTGTGTGTGTACGAGTGTCTGGCGAAGAGTTTGTCCACCAATATAACACAATATATTATGGACAAAAAACACTTGTGAAGATCCAGCGGGTAAAATGAGGGTGACGAGATTTTTTTTTATTGCCGTCGTTTAGCGGGCACTTGTCATGTTTACTGAGCGTGACTCGAGCCCGCTCTCGGTTAAGTACTCGCGGGATAGAATGTTCCGTTTTTAAATCAGCACAAGTCACGATTGTTCAATTTCTCCCCTTTCTCCCCTTCCTCTGCCTGATCGTGTTAAAGTCCTCATTGATGTCGTCGATGTTGTCGATCTTTTTCAGCATCATCAGTATCATCTTGGTCATATTTATCTTCTTCTTTCTCCTCTTCCCTCTTTTCTTTTCCTCTTCTACAATATTGTACCCTTTCCCTTCCCGCCTCCCCTTGTAATTTTTTTTTATCTTTGGCTGTTTATTGTTACCATGGTTACGCCACATTCTTCCTTCCCCACACTTCTGTGTCCGCCTCCTCCATCGCATTATTATCCCTCCTTCGTGGTCTTTTTCCATCTTCTAAAGCTTCTTCAAGATCGTCAACAACAAAGTACGACTTACTTCTCCTTCTTTCCCGTTTATTTATGTTGGTACTTTGAGCGGCAGTAATGTCGTTTTACGCTTGTTATCGGAGAGCAAACGCAATACCGTGCATATATGGCTAATTACCATGTTCATGGGACCTGCAGCAAACTGCTTTAAACATCCAAAGTGTGTGGTTATAGGATATCGTGGGGTCGCTCAATGACCAGACGGATTTCATGTGTTGACAAAAACTCGTCACTAAACAGCTGATACCATAACCATGATAATGCTTGTGCGTTGAGAACACCTCCTCGATTTTTGTCTACATGTGTCAAATCTACAGTAAGTAAACGACAAAGAAACAAAGAAAAACGGAAAAAGTAGAGAGGGGGGGGGGGGGGGGTGAGAGAGGTGTGTGTGTGTGTGTGTGTGTGTTTGGAGGGTGTTCCCGTTATTTTATACTTATTTGAATTACAGTTCACGACTACCATACCACCACATCCTGTCTATTTTCAACAAATTCAAATCTGAGGTTTAAAATAAATCCACACCTCTATTAAACACAAATGAAAATGCAGCTTCTTTTTCTTACACCTTCTCGTCCTATGACCATTATAACCATGATACCGGGAGAGAAAGGGACAGAGAAGGGAAACTTTCACCTGTCACCATTAAATGTTAATGTCCAGTGCCAAATCCCGTTTATTTCCGTTCGCGATGTGTGGCTAAAGCGCAAAAGGAAACCGATGCTATTATACCCGATTCCAGTCGATCACGTTGATATCGAATCGATAATCCGGAAGCGCGCACGAGATCAAAACAACTGCACAACGCGGTGATTTTTGTTGTTGTTCATTTTCTAATCAGATGAGCGAGACTTGTGGAACAGATTTCCGTTAGAAAAATGGTTTCCGTGTTACATGAAAATAAGCTTTTGTATTCGAACGGCCCCAAAGTTGTCGATATTTTCTCATATTTCTTGTTCGCCCCGGAAGAGGGAGAGGAAATCTATAGGAATCATAATTTTGCGAACAAATCGATGTCTATAGCATGTAAAGTACACCATGACATCGAGATAAAAAGAAGAGAGCCAAACATTCACCAAACTAATCCCTATCTCTCTTTCCAAACATACTTTTACTCCTAACTTAACTTTGTCTCTACACCTCCCCCGCCCCCCCCCCCCCCCCCCCCCCTATACCTGTCAACATTTATATTCATGTAATGTAGGCCTGGATGCGTTATTTTATGACTGTCAGCACTTGAACGTCTAGACAAATGTTAAATTAATCATTTCAATATTGTTTCTGTAAAGTAAAATTACAAACATAAGAACCGTTGAACAAACCATATACCACTATTTAAGATCCACTGGCATATTTACAGTTGGAAGCACGGGTTGGCTTGAGTAGTTTCAGGGCATGAACGAGTAATGGCTCGCAAAATTTCCCCCGGAAAATTTGAAATGGAAGTGAAAAGCCAAGAATTTGACATGCTTTGACAGCTCTCATAACAAGAAATGGAGGCAAGAAAATAAAACATGTTCGAGATGGTTCAACGGACTTTTAGAAAACTACATCAGTGTCAAAATAAATCCAGCCTGGCATAATGGCATTTACCGTAACATGTCGACAATAAGCAAAATTATTGCTTCAACCAGCACGACTATTATTATAGCGCCATGCTCCAACCACTGTAGTATTTGACAAGGTCTCTCGCGTTTAACTCCACAAAACGGCTGGCGATAAACGACTGGCCAAGCGAGCGCGCGGTGCTGTTTGCCTAGTTACCACTAGTCTCCTGCCACCAGCTGATTTGTGGAGTATTAGATGCAATATTTCACGTTAAAATGCTACAGCAACTGTATATCAGAATGTTAACACCACACTTCTTAAACTTGATCAGTCTTTACTGTAGCACAGATTGCTGGTAATGCTAACAAATAAACATTCCATTTAGCATACCGTACTTGCCAAATACACAGATCAACGCACTGCATCACCCGTTGATTCCATTAAGTGATTTGACAAAGGCATTAACTCGTCCAAAGTCAAATGCTATGTAAACTTCTGTATGTATTGCGGATTGCGACAGTAGCATACACGGAGGTAACTCTTTCTGCGATAGACAAAATGTCATATAGGCCTGTATTCTCAAGTCTTGACTTCTCTTTTAAAAAAAAAATTCCCATGACAACTGGCATGCAAATGCGTAGTAGCCCATAGGGTATTTAGACCCAGCAGTGTAACGGTTAAAGCAAACTTCAAAATAAAGGCCAAAGGATTCATGTGTCCTAATGTACCCAGTTTCGTTCTCTCAACACGTGATAGTTTCCTCTCCACCTCCCCAGTTCTTGAAGATCAGTCAATACGAGTCAAGCACCCGTCAACCTTTCTTTAAATCCTCCCTTCCCAAGCACTATCGAGGCTACCTTCCTTCCACCTTCTAAACCCCTTCACGCCCCCTCTCCCCCCCCCCCCCCCCGACGAATTTTCTCAGAGGTCCGCTGCTTCACCCCATTCGCGCCCCTTTTCTGTACCCTTCATCTCTCCACCATCTTCAGGCTTCCGCAAGGAGGCTTTCGACTTTGAGTGAAGACGCTACTATTTTGAGAGAGAGTTGGGGAGGGGGGGGGGGGTAGTGGAAGACAAATACAGGTAGAGATGAAGAAAAGAAGAGTTACATGTATGCAGTAAAGGGAGGTAGAAATACGGAGCAAGTGAGAGATAGAGAGAGAGAGAGAGAGAGAGAGAGAGAGAGAGAGAGGAGGAAGGGAGAGAGAGAGAGGGGGGGGGGACATGGGGAGAATGAAAGAAACAAATATCGAAACAGAATGAGAGATGGAACGACAGAGAAAGAGAGACATTTATAGGGAGATGGGACGTGTTAAGTCAGGCTCTGAAGGGTCTCCACGCCTCGCCGTCCCGCTCCCATCCTCCTCGAGAGGAGAGGAGAGGAGAGGGGGATGAGAGGGCCTCGATAAAAATAGCAACCTCCCCCACACCGACTCTGGAAGTTAGATGTTGCCTTTGCAGCTTCCACTTCTCCCAGACAATTCCACCAGAGACAATCTCCCCCTCACATTCATCCTCATCTCGTGTTCGTTTGATTTGTACTTTTCCTCTCTTTCATTCCCGTTCCCGCGCGCGCCTTTCTCGTGTTCCTAATTGCATGTCATTCGCCCGATTGAGCGCAGTACCGCATTGCGATGGAATACGCGGTATTGGAAAGGGCTGAAGTATTTTATAATCATATTCAGGTTCCCGGTGAAATGGGAATTTAGGTTCGTTTCCTCTTGGCATTGCGTCCGTAGCCTACGAAGGAAAAGAACTATTATGACTGTAGTAGACATCTCCTTTTTTCCGCTTTCATGCCAATGTGTTATGCTTTCCAAGCGCGATGAACATCGTGTGATTTTAATCCTCACAAACACAAACACGGAATTAGGCAATTATGACTGTAATGCAATCACAGCACGTATCAATTCCTTCTATCATCATTCCTGATGCAAATAAATTGGTATTATACTTAAACATTGATTATTGCATGAAGCAATTAAAAAAACTGTTATGATCATCGACCGTATGTAATGAGGTTTAAATGGCTGACTGGCTGTGTCCTTGCATATATCATTAATATATATTTGAAAATAGAAGTATGCTTTTCCTCTTGGATTTCGCTTATAACTTCTTATTCTGTAAAAGAAGAAAAGAAAGAAAACAAGCAGAAAATGGATTGCATGAGTTCTCGACGTTAATAAGGGGAGATGTTAGATATTTTGACGGTTGCTTTTCGTAGGATAATGTATGCTGATCTTTTCCCCACAACCATTTCTTCCTGTCGAGTGTAAATCAACATTTCAAACATGAGCTTCCACGAATTAAAGTGCAAGGGATATCAAACTCTTAAAAGAGAGCAGATGTAGCTTTCCGTCATGTTGGCTCCTCGCGCTTGCCGCGTCTTAACATTCCCCTCTCTCACCATCCCGGCTGGGAATTTGCATTTCCACATCGCCGATTTTCCGGCGCGCTTCTGTGCGCTCAGCGGAGTATGCAGACGATCAACAACAAAAAAAACCGATACAATACCACGCGCGGGAAATACCAACGCGTGACCGATATTTTGCTACGATATCGATCGCGGGAGGGACAGATGTTTCTGGTTTCAACCGAATCTGCGACTATGTAGAGTTTCGAAGTGATTACCGTGAATCGATGTCGTGTTAGGTTAACAACATTACCCTGCGCCACGTTCCCGGCGGTAACGATTAAGGGGGTTTGTTTTGAAACTAAAATACAGACCCACATTTTAGTTCCGGAACTATTCCGATCTATCTTCGTTTGTACATCAGAATCTATAGGCAACATTTTGATCAAGGTCCCCAAATACGGCCGAAATCCCCCCCCCCCCCCCAATAAAAAATCAAAATTCTATGACGAAATTTATCACGTCGTAAGGACTGTATATTGACACTACCGACATGATTATTTCAATATTATTACAGCATATTTACATAAAGTACAAAAATCGTGAGTAAAGTTTGATTCTGCATAATGAAAGTGGGTTCAAATTCAGGAATGAAACTTCGGGTAACTTTTATTAAACGCGTTTTATTGATGATTTTGACAAATATGTGTGACTATTAAACTGTTAAACCAACATTCAAACAGACCTTATTGAGAGCAGGCCAAACATACTCATGTTCCATCGCCCCACTCCTCTCCCAATCACACGAGTAACTCGTATCGATTGTTTTCTGAAGCAATACGTCTGCCCAGACACGGGAATATAGAATATTACATTCACTTCTTTTCCTTCTTTAGGCGTAATCAATGTGTGTATTTCCTGCGCCGGATCGGTGGTATTAATTTATCAGCACTTACAGCTGGTGGGTAGCTCGGGGGCGTTTGTGGCTGGTTCCAAATACGATCCGCGGCAGGTGAGTTCGGCCTTTGGCTCAAGGGAAGGGGGAGGGTGGGAAGGGGAAGCACTTATTGGTGGTGGCGAATAAACAATTAGCCCTCCTGTAATACTCTTAATGCTCTCAAAGAGATAAACAAGGCCTAAGAGGTACTATTGGTCGGGCATACATAACTATGCCCCCCATAATATTTAAATGATACTATGCTATATTTGAAGAGCAGGTGTTTGTGTGTGTGTGTGTGTGTGTGTGCGTATGTGTGTGTATGTGTGTATGTGTGTGTGTGTGTGTATGTGTGTATGTGAGTGTGTGTGTGTGTGTGTGTGTGGAGGAGGGGGGGGGTTATCTGCCCTTCTCCAACAATAATGAGAAAGTTTTATTATTTGACCCATAAATTGCTTATTCCTTCTCTGGGAGACTTCAGCAAAGTAATGACTAACTCTTTCCGACCTCCATATAACTATTGATTGGAATTACACGCGTCAGATAAAAGTACACCTGTAACACTCGTGGTAATCAATCGATTTTGTGGGCTGATTTTCTAGGTATGTAAAATTCCTTGAAGTAAAGAGAAGAGAACGCCTACTTTGCACTACGCATGCGTACGATAAACCGTGAGTTGTGATGAGCGGAGAGAAATAACAACGAAGAGCCAAGCACAAAAAAGGGCAAACAAGTGGAAGAGAAACAAACTAAGTAAACGGACTTGAAGCACGGAACTTCGTAAGTTCGCGGCGGTCGAGAGGTAGGTGACAGTTAAAAGATGTTGCCTTCGCTCCCTCTTACCTCTCCTCCCTTCCAGGGATGATGGTTATTCAACAAAACTAACACAAATCCAATAACCCTCCTCTCCAGTTTCCGCCCGCCTCGTGGCACGACCCCCGTGTGTGATCCTCAAGGGGGGAGGGGGGAGGGGGAGGCAGTGATTTGACACACTTGCACCCGCTCAGCGTAGAGTGTAAGGCTGAGGGAGTTAAGAGGGGCAGGGTAGGGGGTTAATAGGGTGAAGTAGGGGAAAAGTTAAAGTAGAGGGTAAGCAAGGGGCAGGATAGATGATATAGAGGGGGCAAAGAGGGACAGATTGAAGGGGTAGAGAGTAGCCAGCGTAGCCAGTTGACCCAACCTCATACAACACGGGGTGGGTAGGGGCGATACTACTATTGTTTTATCGTACATTACCCAATAGAAGTTGGAAGAGCTGGCACCACCAAATTCGGTCAATGCACGTGCGTGTGTTTGTGTGTGTGTGTGTGTGTGTGCGCGTGCGCGCGCGTAAGGGAGATGATGGAGGTGGTGGGGGCAAATAGGAGGGGGAGGGCGGTTCCGACACCCTGGCTTGGCGCAAAGGGGTATGGCTAATGAAAGACGAAGCATTATCAAGTTCAAAGCACGATCACCATAACGAGATTGGAACAGCTTCGAAATGGATGAAAAGCGGCGACGAGACAGGCGGAAAACTGAGATCTTCTTTCATGCATCGCTGGACGACAGTCTTGGATTATTACTCTCAAGCCCAAGTCGCGTTCAAGAGTGTGTGTGTGTATGTGTGTGTGTGTGTGTTTCCAAACGAAGACAACTCTGAGCTCAGTTCGATCTCGTTTTGACTTCAAATATTATAGCATCGGGTGCACATTCTGGCGCGAGAGTTTGGGGCGGAGATAGCGACTACAGACTTGGAGCTGGGGTCAACGTTTCCTGAAACCCACCCCATGAAGTTACAATGGGTGGGGCATTAACCAAGCCTAATGGAATTACCCAACTCTGCCATGCAGACCAACTCATTTGCTTCACTTTTTGTTGGCTAAGTTGCGCAG
Organism: Arbacia lixula; assembly: GCA_963669155.1. Classification (NCBI taxonomy): domain Eukaryota; kingdom Metazoa; phylum Echinodermata; class Echinoidea; order Arbacioida; family Arbaciidae; genus Arbacia; species Arbacia lixula. The sequence goes on along the minus strand of OZ022579.1, from coordinate 15,749,543 downwards.
GAGATTCATTTTGGAAAGTACACATTACTGCGCTATACATCCTCGAGAAACGTATACATTACAACCACACATATACACACAACACACACAAACACAACTCACACACACCACACACACACACACACAACACATACACACACACACACACACACACAAAACACACACATAACACACACAACACATACACACACACAACACACACACACAAACACACAAACAACACAACACACACACACACAACACACACACACAACACACACACAACACATACACACACAACACACACACACACACACACATACAAGTACACACGGTTGAGTTAATTCAAATAAGAGCCCATCTCTCGAGCTCGTTACGCTCTTCTGTCTGGTTTTCTCCCTCCCTCTTTCTCTGAGTATCCATAACATGAATGTAATGGATTTTAGAAGTACCGATAAAGACCACTGTGACGAAGGATGTCAATTTCCGTAAAATCTCCCGGGTCCTTGAGAAACATGACCGCCAATCTGCAATGTTTCTCAAGTAGACAAGCATCATTCAGTGACTTTAAATTTTGCCGTCTGGTAATACTCGGTTTCAAAGTCACTCTTGTGAAATATGCATTAGGTTTCTTAAGGATTGTCTTGCTTTGGGGTTTTTGTATTATTTTATCAAACGATTCGAGTTACATTGCGTCCGGTATCTGATATCAATTTATTTTCGGACTAAGGGGAGAGAAATTTTTATTTCCACTCAATTCATGAAAATATGAATTTTAGCAGGATTTGTTGACTGTCTACTATGTCCACTTTCCAAAAATAGAAATTGACAAGGTAACGTAACCCGCCTATAACCTATGTCAATGAAAAAGTTGTCAAGCACTATACTTTGAAGTGAGATGAATAATCTATTTCGCCTTTAAAACTGAAACTAGGAAAATGAATAACAGAGAGGAAAGAAAAAGCAGCAGCTATCTAGCAGGAAAACGCAAAAGTAGGCAAAATGGGTTATCAAATAGGCGAACATTATTTGCAAACCGAATAAGTTAGAATGTAAGAAAAAGAGAGTGTGAGCACCGGTTTATTTATTTATCTCTACGATCGTTGCTGATCATTGTCAAAATGATCGATCGCCAGGGCGATACGAATCCTGTCGTCTGTATGCCCCCGTGATTCCGCCAACCTTTCAGAAGTCACGCGCGCTCGGCTAGTCACGTGACCGCAAACATGAATCATGTGACAGATAGACCTGGCTATTGGCGCCGTGACTGCGTGTTATGGGCGGTGTGAACAATTTGCAGCGTGAGGTAAATTATTTAGTAAGGACTTTTCAAATAGGCTTGCTCCATTTCACATCAAGCAGCATTTTGACGGGCACACAAAGGGTTACACAGAATGCTACCAGTACAAGTTATTTGGAGCAGCACTAGTACCATTACTGATTTATAACGGATTATGAAAAGATGTCTATAATCCATTCATTTTAATTCAATTTGAAATTCGTTCGGGGTCACGAGAGGTGTTGCGATGATATCAATAACATCTTGAACTTCTTACAGAACATGTGTGCAATCCTTGTACATTCTAAAGTCTGTCTTTGACATGAAGCCGGTTTCACTTGACTTGAATGCAACTAATACCAGCTTTAACTTCTTGCAAAAACAAGCAGTACCATCCACACACGGTAAAAAGTTCGCAATTGCACATATTAGTTTGAAATCGTTCAATGCACAGGGATCCAATAAATGAACCCATTTTCAAGAGTGAGAGTGACCAAGATGAATGATGAATAGTACCTCTAACGAGATCTCATTAGCTCGTTGCTCTCTTCATCGATGGTTATGTCCATATCCACGACTAGACACGCTGCACTGCAAAATGCTTGGAAACACTTGAAAATTAGGTATAAACAAATAAACTTTATGAACAAGAAAAATGTAAAAGTCAACGTTATTGACAACTTTATTTACTGCTGTTTTCGATGCCCATGGTAATAAATGATACCTGATGAGCTACGAAAAACGTGCCGTCCAAGTCACATGCCACAGATCTATTCTGGGTTCAACACTTATAAACACATTTTAAATATAGGTTGTGAAAGGTTGTGAAGATGGCAATTTCGATGAAAGAAATGCATGAATAAAGCATGTGACAGAAGCTTTGATTGGATATAAGGCCTTGATACACTAGCGGTTAATGAGAAAGCTCTTCGACAAAGAGTCAGTTACAACACGCACACAGATATATGGTTTCATCTACTGGCTGTAAATTGGAAGCGACCTGGCTTCTTGATCTTCAAAGCTGTTTTGCACTGTGTAATTTCGTTTCTGTTTTGTTGTTGAAAGAGTGATGAGGTGTAAAAACCTAATTTCCACTGAAAAATATATGTTCTTTATCCATCACGATCTTGAAAATAATCAGTTTGTTTGTCAAGCCGATCTGACGCCACTGGTTACAATATGTTTTCAAAAAATGAATACATTGGACATATTCATTAAATGTTAATGTGTTACATTTTCACCATATCATGAGTTACTTACACGACGTAACGGAGGTAATTTTGAGGATGATGCTACAGTTACAACAATAATGATATCAACAATAACACAAATAATAATAAAAGTAATGACATCGGTGATAACCTTAAGAGTTGTACTATCAAAATTATTATATTAACACAAGCAAACCATCACTTACGTCATGTAACGTTTGAAAAGAAATATTTGTATTATGTTCTCACAAACCATACGGACAAAGAACACAACAATTAGATTATGGACGAGTGGAACGAATGCCTCAGGCAATATCCTGATGCAATAATACTCTGACAAAGGTAAATGTTTGTGCAGGTAGTTAAACGTGATGAAAAAAGAAGAAGTTGGAGACATAGAGACGAAAACAGTGAGAATAAGCCTAAACAAGAGAAGGGAGAGTATATAAAGGGAATCAGAATCAAAGAGAAAGCCGATGAGAAACATGACACTCGCAAAATTACGAAACTGAATGAAGAGTAACTGTATAGACAAAGGAAATGAAACAACGATGATAGATCGACATGTATATATACTCTCTCTCTTTCTCTCTCTCTCCCCTCTCTCTCGTTCTCTCTCTTTATATTCATATATATATATATATAGAGAGAGAGAGAGAGAGAGAGAGAGAGAGAGAGAGAAAGGGAGAGAGAGAGAGAGGGGGGGGGGACATAAGGGTGCTTTTGAGAACGAAATAAAGGTTGATTGATATGTATGTTTGTCTGCACACATACAAGAAATGCCAACAGATTAAGCAAAAGAAAGTTATAGAGAGAACGTGAGATATGCAAGCAATACATGTACGTAAATATGCACTTTAAAATGAAGTGAGACAGATAAGAAGAGTATGAGAGGCTCACAAGTGGTGTAAAGAGTAACACATACTCTATAGCAAGAGCGGGGGGGGGGGGGCGGGCAGCAAGTGAAAGAGAAAATAAAAGAAATGCAAGTATATATTCATTACCGGTATATGCAATTTATGATATAGAGAGGGCGGCGAAGGGAGAGAGAGAGAGAGAGAGAGAGAGAGAGAGAGAGAGAGGGGGGGGGGGGGGCGTCGAAAGGACATACATATGAAGGTGTATAGAAATGTAGAATAAGCAATCAAACTATATTGCCAGTGCACACTGCGGTACATACATAGTCCGTCTCTATATCCTCAGGCAACAGTACACGCGTGTTTGTTGAATAATCAGCAATCTAGTTAGGAGCACCGATACGGCACCCCTCGGGGTGTACACGCTCTCCTCCACGGTCTGCCCGCTCAGATGAGCCCTCCAAATCAACGCCTTTCTCTGTGCTCTGACACTCCATAGTGACACCTTCCTCTCGGAGCTGATGAGGAGGAGTCGGGGACCATTCAGCCCCCGCTTTTGTTTGTTTGTTCAGAGAGATTTAGAGTAAATCGCCTGTTTTTGTTCTGGTTTCTTCATCCGATATTTGCGATGCTATTTTAAAGGAGTGCGATCAATCAATCGTTGCGGTACTTCCTAGATCACAAGTCATGTGTTTCAAAGATGTTTTAAAAGGATGTAAATATGACAACCCCCACCCCTTTTAAACCTCTCTCTGATAAACCCACCCACATACGCACGGACACACACACACGACAGAAAACATGCAACATTTGAGTCTATAGGATAAGGCGGCGTCTTTCACTTCTACGTATACTCGAAGAAGCTCGGAGAACGAACAAGGAATATGGAGCGTATTGATTGAGCAAAAAAGAAGAAGAAGACAAAACTAAAGCGAATGAAAGAGGAAGTAGTAAGAATATGGTGTAAAGAGAGACAGAAAAGGGGATAGAGGTTTGTGACAAGGATGGTCAAAGGATAAACGTATAAGAACACATTTAGGCGAATCGTAAAAACAAAGGTAAAGCAGTACGCGAATGATGAAGATAATAAAGTAGAAGAAAACATCACGCGCCAAACAAGATAAAGAGAACAATAAAGAGAGATAAATCATAAAAAGAGATCGGTAAATTATGAAAAACGGCATAGGCTAATGATATTACGACTGGAAACATAAGCCAAAAAGGCAACGGCGATCTGGCAGACAGGTGTGTCCCCTAGGGGCCCCCAAGGCTTCTGCTTCTCTTTAGCGCATCTTAGAAACAAGGGACCGCTGCATTTTTCTTCGCACAAATCTTCGAAGAAAAACCCAAGACGTTTTACCTTGACCACCAAGATGAATACGAGAAAACTAGGCCTGGGTACACATCCATGGAAATGGTCGGACGCCGATGGCTACAAGTCAACCGCACGCAATTTTCTAGGCCTCATTATCTATCAGCATCTTAAATCAGATAATGGCGAATATGATCCAAATTGTGGACGAATTATTCAACCGTCGTTTGGTTTTCTTCGGAAAGATGGTAGGTAGAAACTAACCCGATTAGAACGTGTGTTGTCTCAAGCGTCTTTGTCCTCGCAGAAAATTTTCTCGCACGGGTATAGATACGATCCAATTTTTAACAAATTATTGGAGAATGTAACCTTCTTAGTTAGCAATCATTATTCGCTATGAAACACCAGCTGTGGTGATGAAACACGATTCGTGTGCCTTAAATTTGCTCGTTTTGTGCTGACAATATACAGATATAAATGGTCAGAGGTACAGCATTTATGAAACTTTTTCTTCATAAAAAACAACCGGACATTTCTTTCATTTAGTGATTTTTTTTTATTACGACACCACTTAGAAATCAACTTTTTTTAATGTTATTAAGCTCTATATATGGAATATGAGCGGAAATTGCGTTACATTTAAAGCTGAATGAAAACATTCTTAAAAGCTTGTCGACTGCCGATTATCTCGCCCGTAAAAAACCCACCCACCTCTGTTGCCGTCCCAAATTGATACAGATGTCGAGTCTGGTACGATACAGAGCATGGTTGATGTCAGAGGCAACAAACCGACTGGTGGATGCAGGCTAGTTGGAGAACCATCCTCTTGAACTAACTGATCGTTAGCTTTCCGACCAAGCCACAGTGATAATAAAAACACACATCGAGTGATAACGGTAATGCCACTTTCGCCTAGAAATACAAGAGCAATGAGCATTGAGCAACCAAGTTATTTGCCAAGTGAGCATTGTTCGGTTCGGCCGAAGGGTGACGTCTTGAAATGTCATCTACGAAGAAAAAAACAACTCGGTCGGACTGGGATCAAAGCTAGACTGACCAGACGACATCATTCGGTCGAATTGGTAAACTTCGCTGGTGGATCGATCTGCGGAACGAATCAATAACGAGCAATCGTCCGTGTTTTGAGAAGTGGACGGTGAGGTTTTTTTTTTCTACAGACATGTTCAATCCTCAAACATAGACTCTGCTGAATGTAGAGCTCCTTGTCTTCCTATTCCAGGGGATAGATAAAAAGCATTAAGTGGAGCAGAAAAGGATGCAACGTTAAAGAGATCTGCGGGTTTTCTTATTTTTTTTTTTATTGACGGACAAGGGTTATAGTGTAATACGATATAACATTAATCTTACAATTACGTTAATCTATACGTCTTAGTACAACCACCGACAAATATGGGAAAAATATAATGCTGTATGGTGACATTTTCTATAACGTTTTGTAAGTTAATGTGTCCCTGCGCTGTAGTTTTGAGCGATTAATGAGCATGTGTTTTTTAAGAAGACAATCGCTAATATCATAGTCACGGGAACCCAATTAGGTGTAAACTTAAACACAGTGATTGAACTAATTTTGTCTTGTGAAATACTTATTGAAGCTACTGCATATTAAACTATTCTACCATCCGTTTTCTTTTTCTACTTATGCCACCATTACAACTTCTATTACAACTAATATTACTACTTCACCGTACAACACACATAATGCGTCAACATTACGTAATTCAACATGCAAACTGCAAACTGATGCAAAGTGCAAACTGATTCGTATACTGCTACTACTACTACTATACTACTACTGCTACCAATGATAACTTTTATTACTTTACCACTACTACTACTACTACTACATATAGTACTACTACTATCAATACTACTACTACTACTGCAACTATTGTACTACTACTACTACTACTACTACTACTACTACTACTATTACTACAGCTACAACTACTGTACTACTACTACTACTACTACTACTACTGTACTATTAGTAATACATGTATCATCATTACTAGTAGTATAACTGTCCATATATGTTCATACTACGTATTGTAGCCTACTCTGTACGATAAGTTTTTCTGTTGCTGCTAACCCTACACACACTACACACACTTTCAAGGAAAGATTGTGTGATATTCAGCAGCTGTCTGATATTCACTGATCAAATAAATTTGCATTGATAAGAATAATCAACATGTCATTTTGATGATCAGATGATATCAACTTTATATCACTGACGGCGTCGCATCGCTAGCATAACAATTATCGCTGCGCACTTGCTGATTCGCTCTTTACATCGGCTCTGTGCTGAGTAGAATCTGCGCATAGTTAATGTGTGCCCTAGGTTTCAATTACAGACTTGTGTGCACGGCGGTGTAATTGCTGGGTCTTTGTGGGGGTAATTCTGCCCCCCTTTGTCGATCTCTTGATCTAGGCTTCGGCCGGATCGCCCTCGCCAAATTAAAGGAAACGGTGTAATCGAGTCTCATCAAATGTTATTGAAAAGATGAAGGAGATAGAGGGGGATATGTAGAGGAGGACCGCTTAATTGGAGGGCGAGGGAGGAGGAGATCGCGATACGGCGGAGAAATAGAGATAGATAGAGAGAGAGAGAGAGAGAGAGAGAGAGAGAGAGCGAGGCGGATAGAGAGAATAGAGACAGATAGACATAGGAGTGATATATATATATATACACATATATATATAGATATATATAGAGAGAGAGAGAAAGAGAGAGAGAGAGAGAGAGAGAGATGAGGAATAGAAGAAGTACTGAGAAGATATAAAACAGATTAGAAAGGGGAGAATAGGAACAGAGATAGAGAGAGATTGGTATTTGGATATCGATAGAAAGAAAGGGAGATAGGGAGAAAGATAGAGTGGGGAAGTGGGAGACAGACCATTCAGAAAAAGCACGATGCATTAATGCCCTTATAGGTATAGAAAAGCGTGATTCCAAACTGGCTACTGTAATATCTATTCTGCAAGCTCTAAAAGGTTTTTGCGAAATATTCTCAACAGTTTGAAAGGCTACATCAGCTCCAATTTAGCAAGTGATATATCAACATCGTTCTGCAGGCGATGCAATAACGAATGCAAGGCATTATATTTCTATTTTTCTTTCTTTCTTTTTATTCGTATCCGTCTCTGTCCCTGGTTGTGTCACTTTATCTCTCTTTCTTCATTTATATATCTACCTCTTTTTCAGCTTCTCTTTCTAGTTATCTCTTTTCTTTTTTCAGTGTCTTCCTCTCTATCTTCTTCTCCTTCATCATTCACCCCCGGCAGCCATGACATGCACACGGAAGGAGAAGCGATATAAGATCGCAAGGAGCAGCTTTGAGGCTACCATATGACAATGATGAATGGCACCTTCTCTCACAAGGGAACTCGGTTGCTAAGCAACGCGATCACAAGACGGAGAAAAGCAGAACCATTCTATTAGTAAGCGAGATGTCTTCAAAAGCAAATGCTCAACTGCGATATTCCCCCGTTCAATCAAATTTGCTTATTCTTGAGATCGCTTACCAAAGCTTATAATCTCACGTGAGAAAGAGAGGTGTAAACTTAAGGGGAAAGTCAAACCAGACGTTAAATTGGTTTTAACCATAACAGGAGAATGAAAGCAACACATTAGTGAATGTGTGATGAAAATTCAAAGGATAAGAGTGTTTTAACTCGTTTCAAGATTCAATTTCGTGGCGTCACTTGAATTCATCTAATGGATATCGTATGAATTCATCGATTTCCCCTTTTTTTGGATGAATATTTTTTTTCACTGAGGTATGTGTGCAAAAACATGTGAATAGTGATATATTAAATGCAGAAATAAAATGGTAAATATCCTTATGAGAAAGTAGAAATTGAGAACCCCACATATAGCTGAGAAGCTCGCCAATGACGTCATAAAATTAAGAATGTGAGAATTCACAACTTTATTGTTCTTTGACAATTTTTTTTGTCAAACTTTCACTTATTGTTTCTTTTATGCTTCTGCTCATATTAGAACTAACTTCACTCTAATGTGGCCTTCCCCTTTTAAGGTGTTTTGTGTAGGCTTACCATAGCTGATAGGCTTAATATTCACCTGGTAGTCGCCTTGCATTGGTTTAAGGAACGTCACTCCATCCTACCATTTCCTCTTCCTATATGCAAACTATGGTCTATTTCGCATGTGCTTTATCTACTTTGTTGTCTACTTGCACTATTATGTTCTTTGACGAAAATTGCATGATATAATCTTCTTATTTTTTTCCCACTGGATAACAATTCTGACATAAAAATTAAACGGACAATACAGAAAAGAGGGCGAGGGAAACTTACAAAGCTTAACCAAAGAGGAATACAGAACACGCATACGATTTTGTGTATCTTTATCCATGTGACCTACGTAAGTTACACTGAAAGGTGCGCCTACAGCATTTCATTAGGCGTAACACCCACAACATGGATGTAGCACCTATTTGGTATTAATGATTTAGTAATTAAGGAATTGAAAGCGTAAGCTCCAAATGAATTAAGCGAAAACACATGGCAGTGTTGCAGCTACACTAAAGAGCGACGATAATGATCGATAGCTTCAAAGTCATTGCATGATGCTTAAAATTTGATTAGTGCGCACTGGGCTAGGAGTGATCCCTCACTCCGCCGATCCAGAGTTCACGCGAAATGAAGAAAGCACTCACGCACCTGGCGCTATGGTACCCTAAAGGGGTATTATTCCTTCTGAGCCCTCGAGAAAGCGATACAGAATTGAAATGTTATTAGCATTTTGTTTCTTTCTTCTGCTCCTTTTGTTCGTTATTCCGGGCGGAAGTTGTGGGATAGCTTTAGCCGAGGGCTTTCTCATTTATGAAGTATGGTCTACTTGAATGAAATATGACTTGGTTTGACTTTTTAATCTCTGATGGATCATGATGGATCATGAGCATGCTGATGGATACTTCCAATATCATAATAAACAGAGAGAGAGAGGGGGGGGGGGGATAAAAAAAAGGAGCGAGTGCGGAAAGGGAGACCTACAAAACAGAAGCAGAGGAGAAAGGGGAGGATGATACTCAGGGGAAAGGGGGGTGGGGGATGGGGGGGGGGGGTAATATATATCGTATTTAGTTTTATTATGGCAATACATAGAGGAGATGTGTGTGTATTTACACAGGGAGAGATAGATAGAGAGAGAAAGAGAGAGAGAGGGGGGGGGAGAGAGAGAGAGATGAAAAGCGAGGGAGAGGAAAAGGGAGAGAGGAGAAAGTGAGCAAGAGGGAAAGGGAGAGAGAGAGAGAGAGAGAGAGTGTGTTTGTGTGTGTGTGTGTGTGTGTGTGTCTTGTGTGTGTGTGTGTGTGTGTGTGTGTGTGTGGGTAGGTAGGGGTGTGGGTAGATCAGAGAGGGGGAGGGGCAGCGAGACAAAAGAATGAGAGAGAATGCTAGAATAGTATCAGTTGCAAGATATCGCGAAAAAACATTTCGATCCGTCCTTATCGTCACTTCACCCATGCTACTACCTCGTACGTCCCTCTCAATCCATCGAAACCTGATCAAGATGCGTAGGTGTAAAAGAAGAGACCCCCTCCCCCATCCAGGTGCCCCTGGCTACCCCGGATCGCATCCGGTTGCTAAAGGTAACTAGATACAGGCGCGGAAAGATGCCTCTTCGAACAAACCCTCCCGGTTAACCTAGACTTTAAAAACAAAATCATAATTTCAATTTAAAGCACTCGATATCTGGTTAATCAGCAAAAGGCACCCGCTAAGAGAGAAATAAAAATACTCACTTATCATCTGAAGAGCTTTTCTTTTTCTGCTAACGCATGGATACTTACTAAAGAGGTTGTTTTATTGTGCGTTCTTCAAACTATCAATACAAGACATAATATTGGCCTTCAAGTAATGGGCCCTTTTCAACGAACTGGAATATACAACAAAACTTAGGACCTAAAAGGAAATCTCCGATCAAAGTTTTGAAGGAGCTATGTTGTAAAGAAAACTTTCCATTAGCTCAATAATAACGGTAGCTGTGACGCAACATTATTTCGCTATGTTTGCGACTAGACCAGAGTAATAATCAAATCTGAAAGAATTGAAAATAGAACTCCTCGACATAATGCATGGACAGAGATGGCGAAAAGAAAATCGACACAGCAATGAACAATTACTTTTCAAATATGTTTACCTCACATTAATGAATAGTGGCTTTGAAAGAGCATACTCATCAGAGAAACAGACAATTCATTTGCATTTTTGAATATCATTATAAGAAAGGAGTTGGCAAGATACATCTTGATTTTAACAAAGCTTACGCCCTTTATATGACACTTTTCTGACTGTGCGAATGAATTCGGCAAAGGAACATGGGGACGTTACCATTACTATCCAATCACCACTTTTTTCCAGCCCTTTTATTTCCTTTTTTCGTTACCAATTTGCAAAATATTCATATTTTTACACTTTGATAGATTCATACGATGTACTGTATTCATATTCAATGTAATTGGCCTTTATTTAAAATTGTGCGTACCTGATACTTATAACGGTTTCTATTCTACATGCATATTTTTTGTTGTATGTGAAAATAAATGAATGAAATTTAATGAAACAGAGTTTTTTCAGAGAAAGGATCCACTTGAGGGTGTTTTGTATTTCTGGGATTAGAATTGTCACCACTCATGTCACAGTTCTAATGGATATCGCTTTTAAAAGATTCAGACGCTATTAGAAAATTTATAAATGACCGATTTAAGGATGAAAGGACATCTAAAAAAAATTGCAGCAAAGCTTGCTCTCATTGCACCTCGGTGGCATTCAGAATCTCTTGTAATTCTTGCTTTCCTTAATCCCTTAATTTCAAGAAGGATTTCCTCCTAGCTAATTTAGTTGAATTTTATAGTTTTCTAAGAGAAATCTGTGTCGCATAAGTCACACAAATTCTAAGAAATAAGGCGTGGGGTCTTCCCAAACTAGGGCAGAGACTTATCAATTCCAGGCTAAGTCTTAAGGGCTAAAGAAATGCACTTAAAGGATATCAATGAATAAAAAAAATCTATACTGTTAATTGTTTCAAGTCCGACTTTCTACGCACGCACACCACACATGGATGTTAACATTTACAATAAAACGTGAGTGGAAATCGAATAACATTGAACGAGGATGGCGGTAGAGTAATTTAATGCCATTGGGTAAAGTCATAAGATATGAAGCGCATTCAATCCTTTTCTTCCAGCAGGACAATGTTCTTCGACTAAATAAATTATTTGAAATAAATATGCGCCCAGTGTACTAGTAAAAACTGTTTTTATCCCTTGTACATTTTGAAAGAAATTATGATTATAGCAATATCAAGTTGCAATGTGTATTCGTTTAACAAAGTGCAACGGCTTGTTTTTCCTAACATAATTATTTAGATAACTGAATTTGCAATTCGAATTATTTCTGGGAATTAGAACTAATGGGGAAAGGCTTAACGGACGATGAACTTGCTGAAAACTTGTTAGATATATTTCAATTTTTAACAAAGAACACAGGTGTTTGAAAAAATGAAAGATATGAAATGCGATGAGGCGGGTGGGGGGATAAGGGGTGAAGAGAATTATGAGAAGCAGAAGAAGAAGTGAAAGAAGAATAAATAGAAGACAGAGGAAAGACAGGGATGGAGAGAAGGGGAAGAGGATGAGGAAAACGATGTCCCTAATAATCACGTTCTGTAGACAGCCCTTACGTCGCAAACACCTCCTGGCACTATCTAGTCTACATAGCGTGGACATACGATATGCAGAACCACGTGGCGCGTACAGCCCGCCAGTGAGAGGTGTCACGTGACCAGATGAGGCGCCACGACTTTCATCGGATTACCTCTCGGATAGTAATGGTTAAAGGCAGCGCGACAGAGATACAGCAATGCGTGGAAAGGGGAGGGAGGCAGAGAGAGAAAGAGAGGGATCGAATGTGAGAAAGAAACCGGGGGGGGGGGGGGTGTATGTATAGAGAGAAAGAGAATGGAAATGAGATAGAGGTAGTTAAAAAAAACAAAAGAGTGAGGGTGAAGAAAAAAATTAGGCAGACATGAGTAGATAGAGAATGAAGAATGGGCGAGACAGGGAGAGAGAGAGAGAGAGGGGGGGGGGGAGAGAGAGATATAGGGTATGAGAAAGAAAGCAAAGGGAGAAAGACTGAAAAATAAGAGCGAGCGAGGGTGAAATGAAAAGAGGATGGGGAGGGAGAGAATAAAGGAGGAAGTGGAAGTAGTGGGATAGAATTAAAGAGTAAAAGATGGGATAAATAGGTATAACATAATGAAAGATGAGGTAGCGAGCATGGAGAGTGAAGGAGAGAAAGAGAGAGAAAAGGGGGAAACCGAGACACGATAAACTTGGACAGAATAACATACCTAAATTAAGATAATGAGCGAGGAGGGCAGTCAAGCAAATGGTATTGTATTTTAGTACAAATCACTGTCAGCTGTTTTGTTGCAAATTACCTGTCGCAAACACTCTCCTTACGCAAGAATCAAAACAATGTTTACAGATGATCCCGTATGGGCAATAGCTCATTACGCTCGCGGCATAGATTACTTTTCTAAATTCCTAATACATATGCAATTTTTATAAATAAGATTTCGTCGTAAAAATAGGTTGTTTTCAGAAACCGCCAAATATAACATGCTACTTGGCAGCTGGGACTTGTCCCGGAAGGACGATCTGTTTACAACTATTGGAAATGTCAGGAGGCTCAGTTATGTCACTTCAGTTTGCATCTTGGGAATGACAAAGGAGCCGTAGTGGTTTAACATTTGAAGTGTACCTTAACGTTTCATTTAAATCGAAGAGAGCAGTTTAATGACGCATCTCTTGTTGAACACGCACGCAGCATTTCTCATTTTAAGTACGTGTTAGCCTGTCAAGTTGATCACGGGGAACATGTTGAATTCCCTACAGAATCCGGAATAATTACATTGTGTATGATATGTTTTCACTGAACTATTAAGGATAAAATCAGAAATCGGTAGACAAAGATGATGATAGAGATTGATGGCGAAAGAAAATGGGGTAAAAATGACATAAGAGAGAGGCAAGTGGGAGGACAACACGGGGTATGATATAGGCGATGACCATACTGATCAAGAGGAGGAGGAGATAGAGAGGACGTCTAAGGGAGTGTTACGAGGCAGGCGGGAGGGGGCATGATGGAGGAGAGTAGAGGGGGGGGGGGGGGGGTAAATGTAAAGGTACCCAAGAGGGCATTGAAGAGGGAGGCTATAATGAATTGAAAGAGAAAAAGCAGAGAAGAAGTAGGAAGAGGAAAAGCGCCATGAGCTATGTGCGACCAAAAGACAGCCCGCAGGCCAGAGTAATTTAATCGTCAGTCAGTAAGATGATACGCCTTTCCGATGCAAATGAGAATTACCAAGCGACGAAAGGTAAGAAAAACGATGTAAGAGGTGTAATTCGATTGTATTGGATAAAGTTGACACTCAGGAAAGCTAGTTAGCTATCACTTGACAAAATGCAATACGATGTGTATAACATGTATAAGTCGATGTTTATCAACCTGTTTCATTTCGTTAAAACGGTTCTGTTGACCAAAAAAACGTTCTTCTCTCTCTCTCATCAAATTTCTATTGTACTCTGCCTATCTCTGCTTGTATTCCTCTTTATTTGTCCCCTTTTCTTTATCGGTTTTGTAATATTGATGCTTAACTAGAAAATTGACGTGTACCGCAGATTTCTAATAATGCGATGATATAAAGATGGCTTTCCCTCGTGTTCATACGTGCTCTTTCTCGGAAAAAGTGATGAGATATAGACAGAGATCGAGAAAGGGAGAGAGAAAGTGAGAGCGAGAGAGAGAGAGAGGAGGGTACTAGGGGGGTTTCCATGACTTAATCTCATCTTAGTCACAAACACACACATCTGGTTGAGTTGATCATAGATAATTAATCGCATAGAGCAACGTCGCAGAACACAATTTCATGGCGCCTCGCATTCATGAAACGAACATTGTATAACACTGCGTAATGTTAAGCCAGTCACTACTCTGAGGGGGCCGGCTGGGTAACTTTCTGCGTTACTCATTACTCTTCTATTCATTATGCGTACAAAATGACATTGCGCTGGTAACCACATTTGGCTTAATACAGCGGAACATTAATTTTTAATCCGCCTTTTATATCATTTGGAATTCCGGCGAAAGACTATTTGATTAGATTTGAGAGCAGTTAAAACGTGGCTAAGGCTTTAGCGTGCCACTGGTGGATTATTCCTCCATTTATACACACAAACCCCATAGACTCAGCATTTTGTCTGTCACGCACCTCACGGTATTGACAAACAAAACATAGTATTTGCAATAAATGGGATTGCAATATGAATTTCTTTCTTCCTTGTACCGTCCTTTGCCTCCCATTATCTACATCTTGTCTCAATGGCCAACAACAAACTTGACGTTATGCATTAGTTGTATACAAAAACAATATAGTGGAACTCATTATCACAATATTCCGGCGACCATGTTGAATGCAGTCAATGGTGCCCGAGAAATATAACGTCTTGTGCGCTAAAGTAGGAATGGCGGGCAATTATTGCATACGTTGCTTTTGACCTCATCCGTATAGGCCTATACGTATATCATTCCTACTTGCATTTGATTCGTTTTGCACAACGACATTGTTGTAGGCGAGTGTTTAGACAAAACGAAATAATGTATGCATTTCACTCTCTATGGGCCATTCAGACATTTTAACAATGGTAATACACACCATTCCCATAGGCCAGTATAACGTCTGGCAGAGAAGGAGTTAAGCGTCATAATGGGAGATCTCGCGTATAGGAAGACAATATGCCGAAGGAAACTTGTCGCTTTCTCAGTTTACTCATAAGACACCGCGCCGAATCGGCTACACGAAACCCGATATGCGCGAAGAACAAGAGGCCGTGGAATAGATGAATGGTTTTATGACGGATCGAACAATGGCCACCACAGGTGAAACGATTTAGCCACGATTCTACAGTCCTACAGGCCATCGACTAAGTATGTGACGTCACCCTCTTGTACAAATTCAATGCCTGGTTCCTGCGATTCAGCCAGTCACAGAGTCGTACGACTGATCGTGTCGTGGCACATGTGGTGGCCTTTAGACACCCACGCAGTTTGAGACTGTCACGTTCAGTCCTCCTTGTCGTTATATTTACTTGCATAGTTCCATCCTGTTGTTCAAGTGTTTCCCGGTCTGAAGCGAGGACACAGTAACTATCGGTTGCCAATTTACCGTTCTGATTTCTTTGGAATTCTTGTCAAGGACAGACGGCATACTGATCTCCGTTAAGACAAGTCTTCATTTCAGAGGACGTTTAAGTGCTCATCGCCTCATTATACCTTTTGGATGCCAATTCCGCATTGTTTGTTTTTGTCTGAATTGTTTGTTTTAAGAGAAAAACACGCTTCTAAATCAGGAAATGTTTCTCTTTTTATCGTTATTTACACACGAAGCAGCTAATAAGACGTGACTGACTAATGAATGTTTTGAAACTTTAAGTTCAAGAATGAGGCCCCTAAGAAATATACATATAATACCAATCGTTTACCAAACATTGGCATAAGCACAGTTCAAAGAAAGCGACACCGTATTTTTACATCATAAACATTTTTCTTTTTCTGAATCCTCAAGTTTATTCCAACAAAATAAATCTAATATTTACCTATACTCGGTAAATTACAACTGAGCAATTTTCATTTTGACTCGAGAGTAAATTTAAGGTTTGCTGTTGAATATAATTCTACTTCCGACTTACACAACAAAGAGACCGCTCAGTCAGCATAGTGTTCTGGGGTGAAAGTAATTGACTTTGAAATTTGTAGCGCACTGCATGGAATTGGTCATAATAATGGCGGCGTATCCATGTGTGTTTTATTTCATATTTGATTTCTAGAATGGGAAACAGATGGATATAGAGATGAAGATAAAAAACAGAGCGAGAGAGAGAGAAGGAGAGGAAGAGAAAGAAAGATAAAACAGAGAAAGGGGGCGTATCGTTAAATTGCGAATACTTTGCGTACATCCTGTGTTATTTACATCCAAGCATTCAAGAAAACCGCTAGCATTTCTATCAACGTTCCTTTCCTATATACGCAAATGAGATTAAAGGACTCACTCAAACGTACGTGACTAGTCTGCGAGATTTATATGGCTGTTTTCGACTGCAAACCTTCTTGCTGAAATAAAAGAAAGCTTTACGGATTTTGATGGGTGCAAAGTGCGGGAACTATGCCTCCACTTTATCTGTTTCACGTGTAGTCCGCTCTAAAAGAATTTCGATTTAAGTAAAAGTCAATTGCAGGAAAGGAAAAGGAGAGAAAGGGAGAAAAGAGAGACAGAGAGAGAGAGAGAGGGAGAGAGAAAGAGAGTGAGAGAGAGAGGGGGGGGGGGAGGGGGAAGGGGAGGGAGGAAGGGGAGGGTGGAAAGGGAGGGGGAAAGGGAGTGAGAGGAAGAGAAAGAGATATGAATATAGAGAGATGGTTAGATAGGGAGAAAGACATGGAGAAAAATAAAAAGTGAGAACCTGAAAAGAAAATCAAAGAGACACACAAATTAATTCGCTGGGCATGACTATGATCCAGGGAATGAAGATGGTGCACAAAATGAAATTGTGGCAGTACGACAATTAATTCCGTGGATCGCTTAGGCAGAAATCTCTGTGATAATTATCAAAATACCGCGAGAGAGTTTTGAAGAGGAAACGCTACATCCTACCACAGCAAGCTGAAATTAATATGTGAAGCGAGTCTACGAAAACTAATTGTACCTTAATCACATGATATAATTTGTTATCGAAAATAGATCATCTGCAGTGCCGCGTATGAATTATGCATCAATATACCACTTTTTAACCTCCTTTTAATGACCCATTTGGTTGACTTACGATCAGATTTCATGCATGTCGAAGGAAGATTAGTATGATGACAATTAATTCTTTTGATAAACTCATAATTTTTCCCCTTTTTACACTAGGACAAATGAATTCACATTAGAAGTCGAGTTGCGTTCGATTTAAAATACATCGGTCTAAACAATGCATTTTGGAAGAGTCGATAACCATAAAGGAAAATGGCAATTAGAAGATGCAACTATGAAATTTCAAGATTAGTAGTGTATCATGGTGGACATATAAATGAAATGATTTCGTTGATTATAAGGACGATTCATCTTTGCTTGTGGTGATTAGTTCCGAGCAAAAACATGTCAGTTTGCTTTACATACAGAATGACCATCAACCTCCGCTTTTATTCTGGTACACCCAATGCAACATGATCCTGAAATGTGTTCGAGGAAGAATTCTTATCGAGGAAATGAGAAGAAAGATTCGATGATATTTAACAATGATGATCAGGAAATGAGAGAGGACAAGGAAGGTTATTACCCTAAGGCTGTACCTAGCACCCACGCAGATACAACTCGTGCCTGTCAAGAAACCAACTACAACTCCAAGTTTCTTAATTGAAATCGTGGTACGCCATCGATGCTCATCAACTCTCATTAGTACTATTTCCCCTTTATATTTAATGTATGACAATCGATGACCTTGTGATATCCCGCGCCATTTATTCATTCCATGAAACGCTCTGTCCCCGTCCATCGTTTCCATGCATAACCTTGGATTTTTTTTTCTGTTCGTAATTCCGAACCTTTCCTCAAATACGCTCAGATTTCCGGTTCCAATTAATCTGCACGTATTGCCGGTGATTCAAAGGACAAATATAAAATATGGACACCGAATAATTACAAATGCTATGTTATCAAAAAACAGAGTCATAGCTTATCAAAAGGATGCTGCACATCAGCTACCATGTACGATATTTTCTTTCACGTACCCTTATGGCACTTATGTCCCCATTTCAGAGGCTTATCAACAGATACATTTAAGCAACAAAAATCAAAAACTCCCCATGTAATGTCTGTTAACTCTTTGTGTGCCATGTATGTATTTTCACCATCAATGCACCGAATTCCATATGAAATGAATTTCTTTAGCACATGAAGGGTTAAAGGTGATAATTTTTCACGTCGCGAACGATGATGTTCAGACGTTCCAAGCTCGAGCACAATATGAAATATCGATATTGTGTATCGTCAGTTATATAGTCATTAAGAAACAAACAAAAGATTAAAGCGTCAATCATAATTTGTGAGCGATGCATGAGGCTGTGTATCGTCATCGTGAGTGGGTCAATCATGGATGAGGTCACTGTACTAATAAATGAGAGTGATTTAAAATTTAGTTGATAAATCGTTTAATGACACTCTCATTGCAACGTCCTTCCCCTAAGAATGACCAACCATTGGCTCAATAGGTCAACCTGGATTCAAGGCGGTTGGACATTAATAATTCAAAATGAAAAATAGAATCTAGTACTCATAAGACTATTTTACCATATTATCTGCATATCAGTCTGTTGATCCGGAGGAGGAATCCATAATGACTAGTCTACTACAAGCAGACCCGTTTATTGAAAAGTTTGGTCTAGAAGCCAGTCTGCGATAGACCTTTACATGGAAGACAACGATCGTATTTCCTTCGTGGATTTCTCGACTTAACTCAAAACTCCACGAGAAGGCATTTGTGTACATGAAGGTGCATATAATAGGTGACAACAAATAAATGTGTATTTACTTTGATCTTTAAAGATTGTCCGTCCCTTTTGCAAGCTTAAAATTTGAAATCGTCTATCACGATCGTAAATTGAAGAAAGTGTGATTCAAGACCATTTCTAAGAATATAGCATGTTGAAGCTTTCTGTATATGTACAAATTTCAGCCATTAAATTTCAAACCGACTTTTTTCGTACTACGAAAAAAGTATTAGTCTTTGTTACAGTATCTATGTGGTTATCATGCATGTGTGAAATCCTAATTTTATGAGTAATTACCAAACTTTGGAGGTAATTCCTTCTATAGAACATTTTTTTTTCATAATGCGTTTTATAACTTAATAAACAGATTAATCAATAAAGCAGACATTTCAACACAAACTGCTAAGAGCCTGAGGTAAAGACTATTAATCGGACGTTGTTTACGTGCATTATTTGAATTTTACACTACGTACCAGTTTCAAATTAAGAAAATACAGCTTGCTAGCACTTCTCTATATGTTTTGCCAATGTTTCGAGGGTTTTGTGGTGATCTGAAAAAGGGACGGGCTGTCTTTAAGAATGACAGTTATTTAAGACGAATTGTAGTGATTTCCCAATGATATTTGTGCAATTTGATTTTGATATGCTCTGAAGACAGTACTATCTATCAAGACAGACAACCGGATCCTCAAAATATTTAAAACAAATAAATTTTTGAAATGTATATATACGTGGCAAAAAGGACTTTAAAATATCGACTATTGTTGGTTTAAATTCCTCGTGCTCAGTTCATCGTGGAGACGTGGTTATTTCCAATACTGCAATCTACGATATCTAGTGTCTACGTTTCATTATATTGCGAAAACTATACAAAGATACTTAAAATCATAATTCTCAAATGACAATTCGCTTATTTTATGTCATCATGTTATATATATGTCCGTCACGCAGGAGTCGTGTATATTTTATAATGAAGCCACTTTCAACAAAAGATACAAACAGACAGACCAAAAGAGGATAAATACACAATTTAGAAGCTCGCATAGAAAAGCAGAATAAGATGTCTTAAGATAAAACCAACCGCTTCTAAGAAAGAGCAAGATGCTTACAAAAACCTTTTAACGCTCTTCAAACTCTTCAAACGAGTTTAGAAGGGACTGATCTTGGCGGCATGTCGTGAGCCTCTCGTAGATTGATGGGGCAAGTACGGGCGGGTAATGGCATAGCAAGGGTAGGAGTGCATGGAGGAAAACATCGGGATGTTGTGCTGAATTTACCCCATCTCCATGGTTACTACAGCTCTCATCTCTCCCTCTAAAACCCAAACGCAGACGACACGATCCGTTCAGTCGTACGACTCTGCAACTGACCGAAATCGCAAGACTCGGTCATTGGATTTGTTCAATAAGGTGACGTCACATTTTGCAGTCCAAATGCGCTTGCGATTGCAGAATCGTGTCAAACCCGTGTCGTCTGCGGTGGCCATTAAGTACAGCCATTCTTCATTCAAAAAACAATCGCGGCTAGGTTAAAAAGTGTGAGGAAATAAACTTAACCCTCGTAGTCCCATTGACAATAAACGACGGTGTACTTGACATAGTATTATGATGGCCTTGAACTGAGAGGGTTAAATTAATGTACGCGTTCGCGCCTACCCTGAGATGTCAGCTTTATTTTTACTCAAATATATGGCTTCTTCGGAAAAAAAGTCTACCGCAGAACATCAACTCTTCACAATAACATAATCACAACGCTAGATGTGTCATCAATGTTCATTTCAAACACAATCCATCGCCATAGTTGTTAGTAGTGAGAGAGAGAGAGAGAGAGAGAGAGAGAGAGAGAGAGAGAGAAACAGCTTGTATATATATTTGAGCATAATCACGAAATCAAGACAAAACAGACAAAATAACTGTGATCCCAATCTCATCTAATTATTTGAATTCAATTGAATTTCCACTTTAAATTGTGTTCTTCTTTAAACCTGGAAAGTGATAGCAAGGGCGGCGGGGGGGGGGGGGGGGGGTATTTTGACATGCGCCGGTTGAAAACAAAGTGTAATTGATGCCCCAAACCACAAGCTAAATTATGGATGAAGGAATTAGACGTGGATCTGAAGAAAACATCACCTTCCATTTAATCTCAGGGTGATGATATGTAGCAGGGATAGGAGCGGGCGGTACGGGAGAGGAGGGAGGTGGGGAAGCGGGGTGGGGTGTGGGGAAGCGGGGTGGGGTGTGGGGAACGGGGTGGGGGGGGGGGGCGGGGGGTCGAAGTTGCGCAGGGACATCATCCGTCCAATGATCATCGATGCGTAACTGAAACAAGCAATGGGAGCCCCACCCCCCCCCCCTCCCTCCCCCACCCCTTCACCCTCCCCAGCTTCCCATCGCCTCCAACCTACACCCGCCACTGTCAAACGCTGATGAATAGGGTCCGGATGGATACGTGTATAATGAATGGTATTACACGTCATTGTAAATCACTTTCATCTATAACGTCTAGGGCATGTAGAGAGGCGATAAACATGCAAAATAATGTTTAGAAAAAATGAAATTCTCTGCGGTTGGAATTAAAATATTTCAAGCCTCCAAAACGTTTATCATGGAATATGCTACGATGGTCATCATTTAAAAAAGCCCCCCGCCCAGAAATAGTGTAATTATGACAGGATGCAATAATTTAGGAGTTACATGTATATCAAATTAACCCCTTTTTAGCACAGTTACTGTTCTACTGAAAAACACGTACGCACAAACATACACAAATACGCACACGCACGTGTAGATACTTTTCTTATTAAACCACATTTTGATTGAATATATATAGGTTGGAAACTACTAATGATTATGGTATTCTTTAGCGGATTTTAAAATCGTAGCACGTAGTGAGGAACCCCATCCTGTTTGAAAACTCATACACGTACTTATTTTCTGAGTGGTACAGCTTCATTCAGCTTTACATATTTATATTATGCGCCTAATCCTTTCTCTAATGTGACCGAGTAGATCGAGCAATACAAGAAGCCTCAAGATTATTCTTGAATGATCAATATATACTACAGACATATAATTTATTTTATATAGTTTATTTACACAATGTATGACACACGCGTTGGTACAAATGCAACAATCAATGTGTATTGTCTGTGTACGAGACAGCCTGTAAACATCATTTTCTTTCATGACTCTTGAAGGCCACGGTAGAGGACTCAATTTAGCCAGGATTGTGCAGTCGTAAGGGCTTTTGACTGGCAATGTGACGCCACTCACTGTCTTGCATAAATCCACTGACCGCGTCCTGCGATTCAGCCAATCGCAGATTCGTACGTATGGCAAGCCGTTTTAACATTTATTCCTATTTCTTGATATCACGAATTTGATTTCTTGATATCAAGAATTCGACTTCATGATATCAAGAATTCGAATTGTTGATATCAAGAAATGGTTTTGTGTAGTTAAGCAATGGCAATTCTTGATATCAAGAAATCGAATTCATGATATTAAGAATTAGACTTCATGATATCAAGAATTCGAATTGTTGATATCAAGAAATGGTTTTGTGTAGTTAAGCAATGGCAATTCTTGATATCAAGAAATCGAATTCTTGATATCAAGAAGTCGAATTCTTGATATCAAGAAATCAAATTCGTGATATCAAGAAATAGGAATAAATGTTAAAACGGCTTGCCATACGCACGACTGATCGGATCGTGTCGTTTTCGTTGGATTTTAAGCTCACTGCTGGCTAAGTCCTTGGGGTGGGGTTGTTTATTTGTGAGATACCAGAAGTCACCAGTAGTGTCTTATCCCAAGCTGGTGTTTTCCAGTCTTTATGTACTGTATGTTAATGCAAAAACGTTACATTCGTGATACCAAAACCATAGTCATGACAGTGCTCTTGAGATAATTAATCGGAAAGTTTAGGGTAGCCTAAAATATATGTCATGTCCATGTAACTTTGGTAAATTAAAAAATAAAACCATATCAAATCTCAATCTGCAAAAGTAAACTGAACTTAACATGTGTGATTTCCAAAAGACAAAAAGATACAGGCTTCGGGATTTTTTTTTTTTACCAATTTACGACTCCACACTTTTTTTGTTAATCCAGCCCACGGGCGTACCCTACCTAACATTAGAAATCACGTACTTGAAATATCAAGAGCGAGAGCAGCATTAGTTTTGGAGCCAGATACGAACTTAATATTTATCTGAATCGCATATAATCACTACCTTAGCCAGGGCAGTAGATTCTAGGAACTCATCGTAAAGGCTTATAGTATTATACTTCCTGTTCCTTTATGTTTTTTATGACGCATATTACTCCGCCAGGGCCATGTTGCATTTTGTAACTTAGCATTGGCATGGCAACATCAGGAAGGTTGGTCATTTGCTGCTTCCATGGTAGTTCCCATTAATGGTAAGTTACAACAATCGACAAAAAGAATTATGCAACAGTGTTTGATTTCTATCCTTGCGATATTAACATAAGTATGTAGCATTATCATTTGTTTAGGGCACTGCATCTTGATACAGGGTAGTACTGATAACAAATCTAAGAATAAAACGAGAGATACTTGTGTACAAGTATGAGGTGGTCTGTCTGGAAATTCATGCTAAGTTCTGACTAATGCACGGTGAAACCATGCAGTCATTAAAAATCAGGGACAACGTCCGTTGAAGTAAGCTCATAGCGCACCTATATCATTATCAACATTTTAGGGACTTGCGTAAATCGTGTTAATGATTACATGTATGCTAACAACATGTAATTAATAGTCATGTAAGATAAACTTGCGAGAGAAAAAAAATGGGAAATAAAATCTCAAAGAGAATGACAAAGTGAGGGACAGAACAGAAGAAGGCGGCAAAATAAACATTGCAAAAGGAATACAAAAGTTGAACCTACCCACTCGAGGAATCGAACCGGGGGAGTCGTGATCTTAAAACGGCGCCTTACCCATTGAGCCACAATTCTTCCCGTTCACTTAACACGTAATGCCCGGCCAGCAGGGGCTAGAATGATTTAGAAATCGATATTCAAGCTAAAATTTTTCTATGATCCCTACAGGAAAGCTAGTAGTCTCAGCTACAACATACTAAAATTTCAGAGTAACAAATTCAAACATCAGCGAGATACAGCTCCTTGAAGGTCATCATGTTCATAAATACACCTTCAATTGATATAACACGTACATAGGCCTACGTCCGATTATGACATTAATGCGTAGGCCTATATAGTGACATTTACATCATATATTGTCATTGAGACACTTTAAGTGAGAAGTTTGTTCAGTTTAACATATCAAATTGTCAATTGATTAGTTGGAATTATGTACATTTAAAATGTAATTTACATGGGCGACCATGAGTTGGTATTGTGTAATCATAGTTTATTGATATGATGGAAAATTAAGTGAGATTTGTAAGTTGCATGTTAACAAAGACATTGTAGGTCTATAACATCTAAAAGATTTTTTTTTTTTTTTTTTTTGGGGGGGAGGGGGGTTGTTGTGAAACTTAACTGAATGCGAGGAATCTTCTTGGCGTCTAAACATGTATTAAGACAATAGTTACACCATCATATATTGTCATCGAGACTCTTTAAGTGAAAAGTTTGTTTAGTTTAAGATGTCAAATTGTCAATTGTTGAAATTATGTACATTTAAAATGTAATTTTCATGGGTGACCATGAGTTGGTATTGTGTAATCATAGTTTATTGATATGATGGAAAATTAAGTGAGATTTGTAAATGACATATTAGTTGTGACATTAATTGTATAACATCCAAAAGTTTTTTTTTTTTTTGCTTGTGAAACTGTATTTAATGTGAGAAATGTTCTTGGTGTCTTTGTATGTATTAAGACAACAGTTACAGTGTCATATTTTGTCGAGACACTTGAGATGTTTTGAAATGTGAATGATTGCTGTTAGTTCTTGCATTTTTGTTTTCTTCGTGTTCGAGGTTATGTTTGTTTTGCATGTTACAAGTGTTATTGGTTGATGATGAGATACTAGAAAAAAATTAATTTGATGGGAAGTTGTCTTTAATTTTGTTTAACTGTTATAATTGATAGGTCATGCAGTTGACACTTTTTTGCAATGGAAATGATTTTGGATTTTGAAACAGTTTTTACAACAAATGGAACATTTTTTAATTTGATGATTGTGTTTTTTATTTAACACTGCCTTAATCTAATGATATTTTGTTTTAATGTGTTTATTCAGAGTAATTCATGAGTATTTTAAAACTTTGTTTTTGAGTGTGTTGAAATATATAAGCTGTTAGATCTTTTCTTGCCAGTTGAAAGTATATATTTTACAAAAATAAATGTATTTTTGAGAGGAAAATTGAATCATTTGTTTTCGTTGTATGATGTTTCATTAGCTGAACTGATGAGTGAGCATTTGTGGTTGTTATTTATGCAAGTTTTGCAGTAAGAGGTATGAAATGTTACAGTATGTAACACAATGCATTAAGTTTACCTAATAAATAAATCATTCAACTGCTAGCAATTTTTCTATCTAATGCCATGTCTAGATGGCAACAAAATGTGTGAGGTAACTTTTTACAAGTGTAACCTCTGCCCGACATAGGTAGATTTGTGTAAATGTAATACTGTTTGGCCTAATTACCAAATTAACCATCTCCATCACGAAAACATGCAGCGTTCATATCAATATAATGTGATGATAACAATAATAAAGGTCATTTTTATTGCACTGTTATTTACAATAATAAACTCTAATCAGTCAAACTTGTGCTAATAACCATTTGAACAGGTTATTGGTAGACTTGTATACAGTTTTACAAGTTCATCAGAATGTGAAATGTCTGATATTGTGGGCCTACAAGCAGGAACTTTTGTCTCAAGATTTCCAACATTGTCCTTTATAAGTGACAACAAGTTCTTAAGCTCATCACAGTTGGCATTTACGATGGTGTATTTCTTTTTATGTGGCATAGTGCTTATCACTGTTTAGAAACTGAGCGGGAGATTAAAAAAAATCAGCTCGAAACCCACCCCCTTTTCAAAAATCCCGCGTACGCGCGTGGTGTATACAGTGACACTGCACTGTACGCAGCTCGAACTTTGACGCCAACACTTCAGGAAACAGGCAACACTTGAAACAGTCAGTAGAGTCATATGCATTGTTTATATATTACATTATGGTCGTGCCTCATGAGTCATACTCATAGGCTTCTGTGAGGGTGAGGAGAGCCGACCTTATACCCAAATAAAAGGCTAACGCTGTTTTTGTCAGTGGCGTTAAGTGTTATAACCATGGTAATGACCAGGGGTGTAGGGGGGATGAGGGGGGGGGGGGGATGAGGGGGATGCACCCCCCCCTCCCCCGCTTCACAATGGCATGTGCAATCATCGTCCCCAGGTTTGGGGAATGATATTTGCCTCCTTAATTAGACATAGACATTAATAGTAAAAATAATGATAGAAATTATAATATTAATGATAATAATTATGATGATATGATAATAATCCTCATCATTATTGTAATTGTGTTTATTGGTATTAGCCGCATTCATACAGTGAAAGCCAATTCAGACGGTAAAAAGGAGAAAATCTTACAAGTAATTTGTGGTTATCTTGTGTTGTCTTCACTAAGCAAAAGAGCATAACTTTTTTTGAAGAGATTTGGCAGGATTGTTCCTCCCCTTATTGACTAACTTCTGTGTGAAAATCACATTAATCCAATAAGTCATTCGTGAGTGGGCAAATTTAAGAGGCAAAAATGTAACTTTTCAAAAGTCACAAGGTTAATTTGGGGTTTCTATCATATACATTTTTGATGAATTCCATTTCTGGTGCATAACTTATGTCCTTTCATTGTTTATCATCCATCTCTCGATGCATTTACACCTGATCCCGACATTTAACCCATTGTTCTGGTTGAGTGAGCACCGTTTAAAAAATACTCATCCCTCTTGAGTTTGAAACTTTAAAAAAACCTTTATTTTTGTGTAAAAATACAATTGGATATTTTAAAAAAAATGTAACATGATCTGTTATGTAAACATTAAAAATAATTTCCGTGTCATGGTTGAGTGAACATACACTTTAAAAACATGTAGGGGAGTTTTAAAGAAAATAGAATTCTCCTATCAAGAGTCCACTTCAAACGTAAATCACATGAACAACCAAACTACAAATTTCTTTTTTTTTTCTTTTTTTCTTTCGAATCACCAAGTCACCATAAAATCGAACACATGATAATCGATCACGAAAAGCTCATTGACAATACACGTAAACGGTCATGACGGTGCGGCGTTGTTGAAGGGCCACAACTTTATCGTCGACAAATATTGACAGGCTAACAGTTTTGCATTGAAATTACAATTATTCGTAAGTGTTTTCTCAAATTGTCTCTGAAATATGATTTTGAAAATATAAAGCATGAAAGTAAGTGTAATGGGTGATTTTAATGAGGACTTGTTTAAAGACTCTTCTCAAGTCATGAAGCTAATGTGTAATAGAGGATATAAACAACATGTATCAAGTGCTACAACTGAGAATGGAACTTTGATTGATCATGTGTACAGCAAGGGATTAGATTCAGTGGAAACAGAAGTTGTCGGTACATATTACAGTTATCATGAAGCTGTTAGGATTCTATTTTAGATTTATATCAAATAGTGAATTTACTGACAATTACATGTACATGAATGAATAGTCAAGTGTATATATTGTTATAAACTTGATTTATATTGATATAAAAAGAAAATTATAAGACAACCATGAGATATGCACAGACATGGGCTGGAAAATGCACGGTGAACTATAGACCTTCATTCGTGACACCAACTATCCATAAGCAATGTGAGACAGCGCTCAAGAAAGCTCATAGGGCACCTATTATACTAAAATTTCAGAGAATTTCCTAAATGGTAACATGTTTATGCTAACGTGATTAATAGTCATGTAAGAGAAGATCTTAAAACGGCGCCTTACCTATTGAGCCACAAATCTTCCCATTCACTTAACACGTAATGCCCAGCAGGGGCTAGAATGATTAAGAAATCGATATTCAAGCTGAAATTTCACCATGATCCCGACATCTGATTAAAAAATGGAGACAACGTTCCGGAAAGCTCGTAGACTCAGCTACAACATACTGAAATTTCAGAGTGAAAGCTTGACCTTTTAGTGAGATACATCTCCTAGAAGCTCGTCATGTCATTTCATAAATACCACTTCCATTGACATAACACGGAAGTGCGATTTTGACATTCATGCGTA
This sequence comes from Arbacia lixula, assembly GCA_963669155.1. Classification (NCBI taxonomy): domain Eukaryota; kingdom Metazoa; phylum Echinodermata; class Echinoidea; order Arbacioida; family Arbaciidae; genus Arbacia; species Arbacia lixula. The sequence continues at coordinate 15,721,012 of OZ022579.1, read as the reverse complement.
TAATGAAATTTACACCGTGAAGACGTCATCAAAATGAAAAATGAAAGCAACTCCTACTATGGAGCGAGGTCTCAGCTACAACATACTGAAATTTGGGAGAAAATTGACCATGAATTACTGAGATACACAAAAGCGGGTAAAAAAGTTCATGACGTCATACATGAAAAATCATTTTTTCGATTCATATGGCAATATGATGACATCAACATAAATTTCAAAGGTAAATCGAACATTAAATCACATTTACATTTCCCACTCTTTCAGAATATTGAAAAAAAATTGGGGGTCACCGGCCATTCTGAAGAGCTATGGCCGATTGAAGGTAGTCATGTTTTTTGCAATATTTGCACACAAAAACGTATTGACGCACGCGCAGACTTTGAACTTTGACGCACCCGCACGACCTTGTTATTGCATGGAAATGGCTCAAAATGACAGGATGTGTTGTATGTAGTGTCAGTAACATGAATCCAGTAAAAAAACAGAATTTTGACGTTTTGTTCGCGTTACGCACGAAAAAACGCGCGAACGCGCGCGCACGCGCGGAAATTTTTGAAATGCTAGAAATGGCCTGAAACATATGCAAAACAATTTTGAGTTGATTTGGAGCATTTTAAAATTTTGCGCGCGCGTTTTTGCACTAACGTACGCGTACGCGCGCGTTTTTTTTCAATGAAATTAATTAGCTACTCATTAATTATATGCATGCCAAATTTCATTACACAGAGATGACTAGTTCTAGAGCTACATGAGGTAATAGTTTTTCATTAAACTGCTCGTAGATGACGTCACGATGACGTCATGACCCTGAAAATGTTGCTGTAACATGTTCACATATATGTCCATACATGATGAACATTTCATGAAATATGGCCAATGCATTGTTGAGATATCCATGTCACAAAAATTTGGAATAAAAATAAATAAATAAACGAGACATACTTGTGGACAAGTATCAGGTGGTCTGCATTGGCAAATTCATGCACAGACATGGGCTGGAAAATGCACGGTGAACTTTAGACCTTCATTCGTGACACCAACTATCCATAAGCAATGTGAGACAGCGCTCAAGAAAGCTCATAGGGCACCTATTATACTAAAATTTCAGAGAATTTCCTAAATGGTAACATGTTTATGCTAACGTGATTAATAGTCATGTAAGAGAATGGGGTGAGAGAAAAAAGAATTGGAAAGAAAATCTCAAAGAGAATGACAAAGTGAGGCATAGAACAGAAGAAGATGGCAAAATAAACATTGCAAAAGGAATGCAAAAGTTGACCCTACCCACGCCAGGAATCGAACCGGGGGCCTCGAGATCTTAAAACGGCGCCTTACCTATTGAGCCACAAATCTTCCAATTCACTTAACACGTAATGCCCAGCAGGGGCTAGAATGATTAAGAAATCGATATTCAAGCTGAAATTTCACCATGATCCCGACATCTGATTAAAAAATGGAGACAACGTTCCGGAAAGCTCGTAGACTCAGCTACAACATACTGAAATTTCAGAGTGAAAGCTTGACATATTAGTGAGATACATCTCCTAGAAGCTCGTCATGTCATTTCATAAATACCACTTCCATTGACATAACACGGAAGTGCGATTTTGACATTCATGCGTATAATGAAATTTACACCGTGAAGACGTCATCAAAATGAAAAATGAAGGCAACTCCTACTATGGAGCGAGGTCTCAGCTACAACATACTGAAATTTGGGAGAAAATTGACCATGAATTACTGAGATACACAAAAGCGGGTAAAAAAGTTCATGACGTCATACATGAAAAATCATTTTTTCGATTCATATGGCAATATGATGACATCAACATAAATTTAAAAGGTAAATCGAACATTAAATCACATCTACATTTCCCACTCTTTCAGAATATTGAAAAAAAATTGGGGGTCACCGGCCATTCTGAAGAGCTATGGCCGATTGAAGGTAGTCATGTTTTTTGCAATATTTGCACACAAAAACGTATTGACGCACGCGCAGACTTTGAACTTTGACGCACCCGCACGACCTTGTTATTGCATGGAAATGGCTCAAAATGACAGGATGTGTTGTATGTAGTGTCAGTAACATGAATCCAGTAAAAAAACAGAATTTTGACGTTTTGTTCGCGTTACGCACGAAAAAACGCGCGAACGCGCGCGCACGCGCGGAAATTTTTGAAATGCTAGAAATGGCCTGAAACATATGCAAAACAATTTTGAGTTGATTTGGAGCATTTTAAAATTTTGCGCGCGCGTTTTTGCACTAACGTACGCGTACGCGCGCGTTTTTCTTCAATGAAATTAATTAGCTACTCATTAATTATATGCATGTCAAATTTCATTACACAGAGATGACCAGTTCTAGAGCTACATGAGGTAATAGTTTTTCATTAAACTGCTCGTAGATGACGTCACGATGACGTCATGACCTTGAAAATGTTGCTGTAACATGTTCACATATATGTCTATACATGATGAACATTTCATGAAATATGGCCTATGCATTGTTGAGATATCCATGTCACAAAAATTTGGAATAAAAATAAATAAATAAATAATAAAGAAAGAAAATTCTAACGAAATTAAGAGGTGATCTGTCGTTGGCGACAGACCACCTAATAATAAAGAAAGAAAATTCTAACGAAATTAAGAGGTGATCTGTCGTTGGCGACAGACCACCTAATTAACATAATGAATGCTGCACCACGCTTTCCCAATTACTAATCTAGCGTGAGTACACCCGTGAACTAAACTATGAAATATAGATGTTTGATGTTTTAATCGGCCGGTGCTACAAAAAGCGGAGAGAAATGGCGAATCTATAGCTTTTGTAAGAATACTGCCTTTATTCGGATATAAGTCGACCAATATTCTATCCTGAGGGGATTAATCTCTATTTTTTACGAAGCAAATATAGCTCCAATTTTCTAGATGAAACTATGATTATCTCCTAGCCCAAGCGCAATTTAGGACACCGTTTTAGATTGTGAACGTCGAAATAGGGTTGTTTATACGTTCTGGAATGAATCATGTTACATCGTAATCTACTTTTCCGTGCAGTTGTTGATGGGATAAGCTGAGTTTACATTGGATGAATTGTTGCACAAAGTCCTATCCGTAATCACGAGAACAGGTGAAACTAAGACTGCACACAGAAGAGTGTGATTTGCATCAACCCATCAATTTATTTTCCACTTAATCTCAGCTAATCTTATTCCACGGTGGGAATCAGACCCCGATCACCGAATTATAGTCATCCCTTGAATGCTCTTTCATGATATTTGGTTCGCTCTTTTGTATCTCATAGGCATTGGAGGGAAGGCTTAAGTTACTGTTTTATCAGTTCCATGTTTATCAATATAAAGGTGTGTGTATTTGTGTTTACGTGTGTGTGTGTGAGTGTATGTGTGTATGTATTTGTATGTATACCTGCGTCAGTGTGCGTGTGTGTGCGTGTCGGTATGTGCACTGAGTGAAAATCATCGGCTTGTGTGTAGGCACTCGTTAATAAGGGTGGGGACATGAAGATCCCCAGTCACTGTCATTATGCATACATGTGAGCCGCCTCACGTATTATGACGTCACTGATGCCTTCTAGTGACTTGGCGGCTCAGCCCACGTTTAAGAGCGCACGTAACCCTATCATAATTACGATGAACAAGTGAGTAGCATCACCCGTCATATATCACGTTCCTGATATCCCGTGAAGGGAGACAAATTGCCATGGTTACAGTGGTCCTGGATATGACATCTTCAACTAAAAAATGCGTAAGAGAATGATATCTTGCTACTAATAAAAAAAGGCGATGCTAAACTCCCTGTGAGTCTGTCGGAGTGAGACAGGAAAGCAATTAACCCTTTCAATACTGAGTCAGGAACAGTTCATTGACTTAGTACACATTTTCACGCACCTATGGAACTGAGGGGGTTAACACTACGAGGGCGCACTCACCGGTAAGAATAGACAGCTTGTGAATGGCTGGAAACGGGTTGTTCCCGGATGTATCCAGGATGTCAAGCTGATACACCTGGCCCTTGATCTTATAGATCTTGCGGTGGAAGTCCTCGATGGTCGGCGTGTAGCTGTCGTCGAACTTGCCCGTGAGGAAGCGGCTGACGATGGCCGTCTTCCCGACCTTGGGCGACCCGAGCACGACCAGGCGGTAGCAGTTCTCCTCGGGCGCGCTGATCTCCGAGTCGGGCGTGGACGCCTTCGACGTCATCGTCGTGATCGGGCGGGTGGTCGATTCAAGGGGTGAGGTGAATATACGGTGGACCGAGCTTGAATCACGGTGTATCTGTTTAAGGGCAAAGTGGAAAGGTATTTGGTGAGTTTAGGTGAAGTTGGACGACTGGTTAGTTTGAGATAAAAAGCTTGGCACTAAGCACAACTAGCACCAGTGCGGTGAAGAGAATTAATATTGACACGAGGGTGGAGGGGGGGGGGGGAGGAGTATGGGTCTCGAATATGTATTCGTTTAAAGAAATGTAAGAGTGTATGTATAGTGGGGGGGGGGGGGGGTAGTGCTATCTCTCTCACATCTAAATTAAACATGGACGAGGAAAAAGAAATATCTGACAATAAATTTGTGCGATGGAATCAGCAGGAAAATCTGATGAGGGACCAAGGTGAATGCCTAGTTGCACTTTCCACAGGGTTCATCCATTCATCACATCACGTGTCCACGTGCTACAAAACGTTTTCTGATCCTGCACTTGACAACAGAGGGCAAAAATTCAGCCATTTTCTCCGTGCTTCCTTTTTTCACGCCATCCCGAGTGACCCTGTGCCACCATACACGGCGCCGCGCATCAACCACCAGCTCTTCATCACCTGGTGTTTGTATGGAAAACGATTTGTCCATCCCCCCCTCCCCGTATTTATTTCTCTCTGTCAATCTACAACCTCTCTTACTCTCTTACACTAACTCTCGTACACACACAAATCCACACACGTGTACACTTATACTTTTACACACACAAATACACACACAGACACAAACACACACACCCACACACATTTCCTTACACACAAAAATACACACACATATTACTCTCTCTACATACACGTATTAGCCTTTTCGCTGAACCTCTCTTCCTCTCTCCGCCCCACTCCCCTAAATCGTCTTTATAAGGCTTTTGAGAGCAGCGCACTGCTTTTTTTAACCTCTCATTTCGTCGTCTATTCGGGGAGTTTCACATCTCCGATATCGCTTCTAACATGTCTAACGATATATATATAGGAAGAGAGAGAGAGGGAGAGAGAGAGAGCGAGAGAGAGCGAGAGGGAAAGAGAGATGTGGATACAGAAAGAGTGTTTGTGTGTTTGTGTGTGTGGTGGGTGAAACATATATAGGATGGGAGAGAAATAAACGAGGGAGGGGAGAAAAAGAGCAGGAAGAGAGAAAATTGGATAGAGACGGAGAAGGGGAAAGGGAAGTAGAGAGAGAATCACGAAAATGAGACACTGAGAGGAGAGAGAGAAATAGACAAGGGGGTTGAGAGAACGAGAGCAAGAGAATAGAGAGAGAGAGAGAGAGAGAGAGAGAGAGAGAGAGAGAGAGAGAGCAGATGGATCAATTTAAGATTTAAGAGTACCATCTGTCTGATATATTATAAAATTATGATCTATACGTGTCATATTCGTCGTCTAGCTTTGCATCCCCCTACTCTGTCTCCTCCCCCCCCCTCTCCTATCTCCATCTACCGCTCCTCTCCGCCTCTCACCCGCCTATCCGCATCTCTCCACCGCGTTACTAATGGAAACCAGCTCCCCCTTTTGGCGTTGCCCAATCCCATGGTTCGGTCCAGCCACGGATCGCGTATGATCGGCGATCGATTTAAGATACCCGGTGGATGAACATGCAGAGAGGTCGGTAATAGGGGAGGGGGTACGAGGAGGGGGCGGGCTTGGGTCATCTGCGTTTAACGTGGGTGTTCATGAACACGTTCATTGAACCAGTCTCCATCTGCACTTACCCTTTCAGAACTAAACCAGGAAAAACACGCCGTCTTACTACACACTCTGTGGACCTATGGTAGTGAGAGGGTGAACCTTTGCATGCCATGTGTTCATTTCGTTTCCATTAAGCTACACATATCATAATCATAGATCAGGGGGTGTTTCACCAAGCTGTTCGTATAGTTACGAACGACTTTACGAACAACTGGTGATCCCTTCTTGTGCTAAATGCGATACCACACTTTGTTAATTGAGAATCTGATTTTAACACAAGAAGGGATCAGCAGTCGTTCGTAAAGTTGTTCGTGACTTACGAACAGCTTGATGAAACACCCCCAGAAATGCGAATCGTTTATCTTCCTTGTGAGCTCGGCATGAATTCTTCTCCTGCTCCTCATGAGTAATGACACACATGACAATATGAAGCAGAAATATCTAAGCAGCCGTTTAAGTTTTCTGGAGTTACAACATAAAGAAAGAATACACCTAAATATAAAAGCAATAAGAACATTGGATTATTTATCAAAAAATCCTATGCAGAAGATATCCATTGATACTCGCACTCTGATATATCTCTTTTGGGGCTCACGAAAACAAATAAGAACGATTCATCAATTAAAATTACAGGGGTCATATTCATGAAACCTTTTAAGTCTACAGCTAGTGACTTGTAGATCAATATACTTTAGCAACTTGCTGTTTAGTGATGCTTCATGAATGTGTCCCCAGATAGTTAAGGAAAAGAAAATAATTCCACGCTAGATAAGAATGAAATATATATCACGATGATTTGCCAGGAAATTAAGAGGCAAACGTTAAAGTCACGACATAGCATAGGGACTGGCCATAGAGCTGTTTCATAGTAGCTAATGAATATTCTTTTATTCTTTTGCCCGATATGATGGATTGAATCTGAACCATGATATTTTCAAAATGTAGACACGGTGGAGTGGATGGCACGTTGAAATAATATTTGTTTACAAGAAACGAAGGGAAATACGATGCAGGATGGATACGTGAGTAGGTCAAGAAGGAAGAATGGAACAAACCGCGAGCCTAATAATTGGTTGAATTGTACCATGCGGATAAAATTAATGTGATGCCAAACGAGAAAGAATACAATTTGTTTGTATTCCTTTTCTTCCGCATTTGTACATCACCAATAATCAAACAATCGGCGCCTTGTCATTTATAATTAAAGATAATCAAACCAAGCTTGAATAAGTCTACGCTGCGTAATTAACAGTTATAGGTGAAGAGTCTTTTCGTTCAATATCTCCCTTTTTCTGGGTTTAATGATTGGGAATGAAACAAAGAATGTGAAAGTTAGACAAGAGAGAATTGAGGAAATGGTTTTATTGTTGTAAATATAGCGTGCAGAGTCTGTGGCGTCGATTATCTATACGGCAATCTACTTGAAAATGCATTATCCAACCGCCTTCTGTTATAATGTGTGTTTTTGTAATTTAAGATAAAACACTATCCTTTTATTACTCCAGCCTCTCTGTAATTCTTTGTATTTTCTTTATCTATTTTTTTCCTTCTTCCATCAATAAAGCTTCTTTAATGGGCGAATATGTTTATTGTGTTGTATTCATGCGTGTGAATATCATTATATGTGTGTGAGTTTGCATGTGATACATAGCTGTTTGTGTGTATTTGTATGACGTGTGAGTCGTGTGAGTGTGTTTGAATGTGGTTTGGGTTGTTTTTTATGTATATATATATATATGTATGTATGTATGTGTGTATAGGCGTATGCGTGTATGTGCGGATGTAATACATGTGTGTGTGTATGTGTGTGCGTGTGTGCGTGTGTATGCCAAATCATAAGGGATTTTATAGAGGAAGAGAAGAATTTGGCAATTAAAGCGGGTAGATTGCAGATCCACCTACAGAAATGGGAAACTTTACAAATTGAGGTCTGATTACATTGCAGTTCAAATTTGAATGAGAAGAAATAGCACATAGGGTTACAGTGGTGTGTGTGAGTGTGTGTGTGTGTGTGTGTGTTTGTGTGTGAGTATGTATGTGAGTGTGTATGTGTGTGTGTAGGGGTGGGGTTGGACTGGTTTTTGTGTGGGGGTAGAATTATATGTTCGGGGGGGGGGGTATCAGAAAAGATTTCATTCTTATGTATTATGGAATTGCTTTATTATCATTACTATTACTCATTTCTTTTAGTACAGTGTACAGAGTTATGATTATTATTCTATTTAAGAGGAATACAATTTAAAAGCTGCATATTCAGGTAGAATATGGCACATATATATTGTATTCATATACAAGTGGTGCATCATGCTTTATTGTGTTTATCGAATCAATAGAAATATTACGTTTATTGATTTGTAATTCTGTGTTATCCTCAACACCCCTCTCTTCACGATAGTGGTATCCGTGATATCACCTCTATTGAGCTTATTTGAAGATTACATTGTTTCTCTTTGTCTTTTGTTTATAATAATAATACACATGAAAAGTTGATTGCTCACAAAATAAGCAACATAGATCGAATCCTCCTAATAACATCATTCCTACACTGTCCCCTCCCCCTTTCTGGACACGTCGGTTACCCCCACTCTTCCCCTCCTAAGCATAATCTCTCTCCCCTCGTTCCCTTCGGTCTCGTTAGACCGGTACCCTCTCTACCAGTCAAGTACCGCATTCGTGAGTCATTGCGCTGCCGATGCAATCTCCAGACTCTCTATCTCTCGTCTCCCATTCTGTTATTGCCCCTTCAAATAAAAAGCTGGCGAATAACGACATTATTTTCAAGCATTCATGAATGGCGTGCGCGCTTTCCAATTTCTACCCAAAATTTCAATCAAATCAATACAGGAATCGAATCACGTGCTTGGTTAGCTTTCTGCACCAGCCACTGCGTGCCTTGACAGTACCTCACATTATTATACATTTTACAATTCCAGTTGTCATGGATACAACATGGAACATTCCAAGGCTTGCAAAACGTAATGATAAAGCATGCACGAATATCATATTTCCACATTTCACGTTTCTATGGAAGAAGACGGCGCTGTCTTTATTTGCGATTGATCGTAATTTGACTTGACACTGTATAAATATTAGAGTTAGGGAAACGGACTTGCTTAGATCAATCGTAACTCCTTAAAAGACTGGGTCCTGATATGATTTAAATGCTCGCGGGGAACGCTAATGACTTTAAAATCTCGGTAATAAAATACTAAAAATTTTCGGTTTTGATAACCTACATCTGGGTAACGAGTAAATCGAAGCGCACTTGACCGTATTTCCAGGCACCGTGGTTACACATAATTATACCCCAACTCAAAAGAATAAGAGGAGATATAATGGGGGTGGGGTGGGATCAGGGGTGAATCAATCCATTTTAAGACGGGTCCCTAGAGAAATACGACTGAAAACAAACACGCTCTCCATTTCTCCCCTGGCACTGCAATTGATATCCACCACCATGACATAGCTATAACACAGCATGATGTATGACACCGCAATCTACAACACTCGCTTATGTGAAAAAACCCTAACTTCATTACCTTTTGTAATTATATCAAATTATGAGTTTTGTAATAAAAACTAGCATTTCAAATCAGAGAGAAATGATACGTGAATGGAACAAATTTGGTTTCATTATCTTCTTTCATATTTCTTGCAAGCACAGCAGATGACTTTGTATTCAATTCGATGTGTGAAACATGTCGTGATTTACTACTAGAGAGGATAGAAATGAGAGAGATAGAGGGGGGGGGGGGGGTGGGGAGACAGAGGGGGCGGCGGGGGTTTCCACCATTTGGGTTAAAAAATAAATACATCTTAATGTTCATCTCAAGATTCATCCTTCCCGGTGTGCAAATACAATTCTCCCGGCTTCATTCCGAGTCTCTACCCTAAACGTAAAAAAACCCACTTCATATGTTACCGCGCTCCTCGCCTAAAAAAACAGAAAAAAGGTCGCTACGATGTAATGGAATTGAAAATAAAATTCATCTCCTCTCGTCCAATCTTTCGCGGAAATGAATAAAGCGGCTGACCCAAATAATATCTAATTGAGAAGGGCCGGGGAAGGGCTTACTCATAGGGAGCCTTCTTTTCCCTGCGAAACCTGTTGTATCGGCGAAGAAATCTGGCGGATTTATTCACCAGCAGTCATCTATATACACGAGCCACCTACACTCTGTAGTGAGTTACCTGCATTATGAATGGAATTAATCCTGTAAGTGCCAGTGTCGCATTTTGGCACGAGTGATACACACAAATCCTATAGAGAAGCAGTTTGTTTGGCACTCAAACGGTTAAGCAAGGATCAACCCACTTTGATATCAGCACCAAATCGTAAAAGAAATGCACTTGATATTGTAGTAAGTCAGTGTAAGTCACACACGATAAACTGAAAGAAATGAGAAGGAAAAGTTATTTTTCACTTCAGAGGCATATTGCATTATAGATTTTCAATTATTGTTACTTACCATCAATGATAACTACCACGGCAACATCCAATGAGCTCCCTTTACTGCACCTGTTTCCATGGTATTTACCATCAGTGGTAAGTTACAATAATTGAAAAACTATATGCAGCATGGCCCTGCTTCAAGATGACGTGCTGTCTATTAGGGATATTAGGGATATAAAAATTATTTACATGTACATATGATATACACATAGCATAAGAGAGAGAGAGAGAGAGAGAGAGACAGAGAGACATAGAGAGAGAGAGACAGAGGCTAGACAGAGATATGTCATATGATGCTAGTTGTGAAGAAGGGGAAAATAGAAAAGCGGTTTGTATTTAAGACAAATACAAACAGAGAGCGAGAAATAATTACATAATTACATACGTTCACAAATACACAAACACATAGAATGCAAACTAATGGTACAAAATGTAAATATTTACCTCAAAGCAATAGATACAAATGAAGTTGACCAAGAATTTAATTCCAACTTGCAAATCCCGTCTGAAATAAAGCAAGGTGTCGTCTCGTTCCAATTGATTCCATAATTTACTTCAAGTAGAACTTTGTGGGCTTTTTCTTCAACTTTCAAAATCAGATCAGAAAAATAGCGCTACACGATCTCTTCCATTCTACGCTGATAGAACTAATACTGTATTTGAGAAAAGTGAGCTGTTTTGTTTTAAAAAAACAATATCGTATAATGTAATCGAGCAGGAGACAAAAGCGTCGAAAGCGAAGAAAGTACTGGCTATTTCAACGAGCTCCTCATACACGTAGACAAAAAAGAAGAGCGATTTGGGGCCAAGAGCAGGCTTCAAATTTGCACCGACGACCGCGAGTGCAGTATGAACAAGTAGTGAGAATATTTTGGCGCCGGTCGCTCTTTTATACGTGCTAGTCGAGTGCAACTTCAACGAGTCAAACACGCGCTTTTCGTGTCGCACGCACGCATAATGTAAGCACTGCAAGTTCGTGATCATACACACTCGAGCATCCCTACTGATAGTCACGTACGTGTGCAGACAGAACACACACACGCATATACCAGCGCGCCATAGCAGCATGTACAGTATGTTGAGGATACGTGCTGGTACTCATTCAAGTGCCTGTACACGCATAACGTACGTGGTGCACGGATTCTATGAAATTTTTACTTTTTAACGCCCAACCTCAGCGCGCCGTCTTGGAGGGCTGGAGTACGTATGTGGGTGAACCTTTTCATCCGCATGATTAAGTTCCAGGGGTGTTCTCATTAAATTACCCGGGTCTCTCTCGTCATTGAGATACGTATTGTCTTTGGGCGATGGTATGCACCTGTTTCTTAATCATGCAAATGGTTATGGAAGATATCAAATCTTAACATGCCACATGTTGATTATTTCACCACCAATAAACACAAAAATCACATAAAGTACATGTTTGTCTGGCACAAAAAGTTGGATATGCATGATTTTAGTATGAGCTCACACACACACACAAACACACACCCACAACACACACAAACGCACATACAGGCATATTCATGTACATAAACATAAAAACACATAAACACATTAACACACCCACTCACACACACATTCAGACACACACATACACACACACAAATAACAACAACACACACACACACACACACACACACACACCACAGAACGGAGGGTGAACAATACAAATAAGGTGATGATGTCAAAGTATACATTGTGTAGGCTACATGTATGTCTTTAATTCTATGTTGATCTCTGGGTCACATCTTCCCGGCATTGTATCTACTTCCTGTTTGCATAATATACACCTATATTGGCCCGTATGATGTTATATTGCATCGTAATACAGGCCTATACATACATAGCCAGTAGACCGAGTACTAAACGTACTAACTTTATGGAGTGTAAAACAAATCATCTGATGATGTCACAAAATCATTCATTATCATCACAGAATCAGTGGGTGATTTAATTTATTCACAGTAATTATTACGTGGACAAGCTCAATATATCTTAATAATTCCGAGAACAAAACAAGTGACATTGAATCAATAATAATGTTTCATTTAGTTTCTGTTGGCATCTCATAAAGTTATTTCAGTTTTGGTACACGTATTAAGATAAATTACTGTTGTGAAATAAGGGCCAATAGCTATACATACACAATTGCACAAATTATTGCGTGCATGTGTGCGTGTGTGTGTCTGTCTAGGTGTGTGTGTGTGTTAAGGCATTGTGAGTCATCCTTTTCAATTCAACTGGAATAACACATCATACAATGGCCAAAAGGCACACTGCGTCATGCAGAAAACAGCAGTACATTACGATCTACCGAAGATAACGTGAGAAACTAAAAGATTACGATCAATGCTGGTGGATTGCCATGAGAGTGCGGAAGCTCGATATGTAATATAAACATTGCCATCAATGATTCACGTGTGGTGTGGAAGTGGAGTTGGCTAAGGATATATGTATGGGTGTGAGGGGTGGAGGTAGTTTTTTAGTTTCCGAAAGTAAGTTATAATTAAACAGTGTCGATGTGTTGCTTTAGATGGATTTTGCTCACGGGATCTTCTACGCATGTTCATAATTACTAAAGATATGAAGGAAATTAAGGAAATGGCGAGTGAGAAAGAAAAAGAGAGAAAGAGAGAGAGAGAAAGAGAGAGAGAGAGTGAAGGTGGGGGTGGCAGGGAGCTTGGTAGATTCTAGTTACTGTAGGGAAGTTATGATTAAACATTATTGATGTTATGTTTTAGGATGATTGTTCTACTATACGGAATATGCCATTCATTTCTTGTTATAACCATAGGCCAAAGATGTGAAATAAACTGGGGAATAAATAAAGAGAGAGAGAGGGGGGGGGGGGGGGTTGTAGACTTTACTGATGGTAAGTTTTAATTAAACGTTGTCGATGTGCTGCTTAAACAGGATATTCCCATTCATGATCTTTACAATAGGAAAATGATACGAAAGACATTGGGGAAGTAGAAAGAGAGATTATAGAGAGCAGGGGTGGGGTTGGGTGAAGGGAGAAAAAGAGACAAACAACTCGAGCTAGGGGTGGACAGGTAGGGGGCGGGGGGGGGGGGGGGAGAGATATAAAGAAATCGAGGGAGGAAGAAAGACAGTCAGATCAAGATCCGGAATCTCTTCCTATCTGGAGAGTCGAATTATGACCTTTTAACGTGTTGATCTATTTAAAGTCCTGTTGTCTTTGCATCGCATCATGGTGCAGGTTGGAGTCACTCACTGGCTTGCGGTTGTTTTCCAACGCGCAGCATCGCACCCTTTCACGTGACCACCCAAAGCTAGGGCTGTATTTTCATTACCACTGACGTAATACTGGCCCCATTTTGCCTGCTGGCGGTTTACCTACCTAATTTGGGCTATAATTATCATGAATGATGCTCCCGCCCAAATAAACAAGGGACGTCGCCAGTTGCGATATTCTGGGCCGGCTTGCAGTTGCTCACTCTCCTGTTAGAAATATTGTCAAGTTGGCGTGAAGGTGCACGCGAGTGTACGTGAGTGTGCGTATGCGTTTGTATGTGTGTGTGATGTGGAAAATAATGTTGGAGTAACAACTAGTATTTTGAATAAAGCAAGTGGGTAGTGATAGCCATATATTTTACAAATCAGGGAATAAAAGAAAAGTTAGCTGTATTAAGTGTGTTTGTGTGTGTGTGTGTGTGGGGGGGGGTATGGGGGTATGGGGTATGCACATTTAAGATCAGTAAATCAAGGATACCTTTTTTTTAAGAATCGATAAAGGTGGGATGAAAGAAGTTTTCACATGTTAGCTGGTGTAGTAGGCCTGTGAGATCATAAGAAAAGGAAGGAAAAAACTAAGACGAGGTGTGGAATGGGGAGAAAGGGTGGGGGGGGGGGGGGGAGGGGGGGAGAAAATGAGAGAGAGAGAGAGAGAGAGAGAGACATGGACACAGATAAGTACTGTAGAAAGAAAGGTGAAAATTATAATATCATACTTACAGCCGTTAGAAAACAAGCGATAAACAGAATTCTAAATTACATGTATGTTTGCTGACGCAATTACAGATGCTGGTCATGACTAGCATCTCAAAGAAAATCAAAGAAATACTATATAATCAATGACAGAAGCACATCCCAATCACTAGCATACAGGAAATCTAGATAGAAAAAAACATGGAAGTACAGCGGAACAACTAGTGAGAAAAGCCATTAAGTCTAATTGAAAGTTCCCGCTCACTGCCTTTTCCGGGTGCTATACTATTATCATGGATCTATGACGTCACATTGGGCTAAGCATACGTATGTCCCTTTAGTTAATTCAGAGTATGTATACATAACACTTTTCGGTGCACTGTAGTACGGCGATCACGTTGCATGGCTCATTACCTCAGCGTAATATTGTTTGAAACGTGAGCCACTGGGGATGCATTACCAAGATGCGGCGCGACGAACTGTGGAAAAGGAATTCATCTGGCAGTGAGCTCCGAGAAACTACAGGTGGCATTTCCCAGAAAAGGGCATCATGCTGTGTTCATGATGTGTATGAAAAACATACCTAATTTCCGCTTTCTTGTGTAAAATTACACGGTTTCCTGTCAATTCATTTGATGGACAAGGATAAGGGAGTGGGGAAGGTGAAGCTTTCCTTTACTTGCACGTAAAAGAGAAGTAAGAAAAGAACTGGTCAAAACTTCAACAGCACAGCACCCGGTGAACACACCAGGCCCCATCGTTAAAAGAATTCCGATTGGTCGCAACAAGACTTGCGATTGATATGAATCGTAACTCTGTACATTCGAGATGGGGGTTGGATTTGCGATCAATCGCAACTATTTATAAAGACAAGGCCCTGTTAAATGCTGATGTAAATCATGACTATACAGTATAACCTATAACGCAAAAGGTAAGAACTATATACGGCTGGCGTTGCTCTGTCAATGTTTCCAGGGTTTCAGTGTACATTTAGAAACCATGTAAGCAAATATCTTGACGCATGCATACTATGGACTGGGTTCGACATATCCTAACCAAAGTTTACGATCGATGATTGAAGTAACATGTCATTACAACTGTCCGTAGGTTCATGAACAGTTAAAGACAGTTGTTTCGATAGATGTGTTCTGATCTATTCTCCTTCCAATCTCTTGTTTGATGCATTTTATGTCGTAAAGCTGTACATTCATTTTTTAAGACCATCGCAGTAAAAGCCACCGCATATGACACAATCTGATCAGCCTTCCGACTTTGCGACTGGCTAAACCGTAGCCTCGTAAGACCCGGTCATTAGGTTTGCACAAGAGGTTTACGTCACATGTCTAGTCGTAGGCCTTGGCGACATCAGAATCGTGGCAAACTCGTTTCGTCTGCGGTGGCCTTTCGGGAACATGTTGACAAAGGGTTTCAATCAATATGTATATTTCCAGGAGTTTTACAAGTTTTTAATGAGTAGAAATTACTAACTTTAATACAAAAACAACACAACAGCACAAAGATATTTAGATGAGATCATTTAAATTTAATCAGAGGATAAAATATCCATTTCAATTTACCAAATCGCAAAAAAAAATCAATTCTTTAAAATGGCTCACATACCCTGAAAATTAATTTCTGTTTACAACATGGCCTATCTCTTCAAATTACACAATCAATTAAGTATTTCATTAACATTGCGTAGAATGTAGTGGAAGGTAAATTAAATCATATTCACAAAAAAATGTACGAGGACAAAGTAACCCTGATAAGTAGAATTAAATGAAGTATACACATCACATAAGTACCAAAAAATTACACAGAAATGTTCCCACTCTGTTGTGTGTTTGCGAATAGTAATAATAATTGATACTCTACTGAATCGTGTTTATTGTTCATATTGGTCTGCGATGACGTCATGTACGGAATGGTTAGTGTTTTTGTATTCCATACCTGAATACGGTAATACTTTCACACTTAAAATAACATATTTAGTGATATATCTTCAAACGTAAATACATGCATTATAATATATTTGATTCCGTAAACAACTGGCAATATCTTTCTCAAAATTTTCCACGTTTCTTTACTCCAACTTAGGATATCTTCAAGGACAATTCCGGACTGGAGATAAGTTGCTGTAATGAACACAGAATATGAAATAGCGATCTTCGAATAATTAAAACATTCATAACTGTTTTTTTCCGTTCTTCCTCAAACATTTCTGCTACTGCATCTTTCTCAGATTTTTCTGCATTCATCTTCGAGGGCAACTCAAATTCGGACCGGAGTCCCCCTATAATACTACAGATATAGACCTCATCACGTCTAGGTAGGACGGTAACAATAGCATATAACAAATATATAATAATATGTATCTCACACTAAACAATTTACATATCTTGAGTAACATATATGTAAATACATGTATTATATGGATGTAACAAAATACACGTGCTTATATGGTTAAAACAGATACAAAGATTACAAAAAGCTTCAATTAAGATTTTCTTACTTGAAATCAAAACATTTTTGGCGAGGAAAAAAAGAGAAACCATAATTTGATTTTATGTCATTCTAAACACCTCTTGAAAGCAATACTACGCTGTTTCATTCTAGCCCAATAATCGAAGTGAAATTCAATCTAGAGCATGTATAGATACAATACGACTGTATGATCCATCCGTGAACTAGTTCAGTCCTGCCAAGCATTTGTTTCGCTGGTATAATGTACATAATGTGACTCATGGTAGTACAATAGTTGACTGTGATATAGGCGTGGATATGGTATCGCGTATATTGTCACAACAATCGCTTTATTGAAATCAGTGCGACATAAATCTGCTGTATTGACAACACTGGAATTGATATGATTGCTTTTTCACTTGCACGAGAAGATGAGGGAGAATGCGGAAGAGGGGGAGGGAGAGAACGGGTGTGAGACGCAGAGAGAGGGTGATATATATACATAGAGAGAGAGAGAGAGAGAGAGAGAGACATAGAGAGAGAGAGGTGGGGGGGGGGGCATAGTAGAGGCAATAGAGGTAGAGGGAGACTGTATGTCGCTATGACACAGAGAGATACAGATGTAAGGTGAGAAATACAACACTACTTTCGTGACTATTATGATTTTACATTATCACACAATCTCAAAACAAAACCGGGAATACCACTTGTTGATCCAACCTTTAAAAGTTTTGGCCTGCGAATAAACTATTATTGAATACATGTATCTTCCTTCCCACAAAACCACCAACCATACATAGATGGTCTGTCAAATTCCTAACTGGTCAGCTGAGTCTGAATAAAGCAAGGCTTTTTAATCTTTTCATCTAGAGTCCAGTTTGGAGCTGGAGGGCATTGACAGGGCACCTGCCCAGAGACTGACAACCTTGACCTTGAAAACTACTTTCACTCGACCTTGAACAAAAAGCGAGTGTGACTATAACGTCAGTGGGCCTCTGACGTCATATCACTCCCCTTCCACTACACTTAAAACTTCGCAGTGGAGCACTAATTTTATTCTGGAATTTCGCGCGAGAATTGTCGGCATTTGTTGGAGCAGAGAGGTGTAAGGAATGGAGTCAGCACGAAGTGTAATTTATTCCTACAGCAGTCGCGTGCATTGATATCACAATGGAATATTTGACGCGTTTGGCTCTTTGATCGAGGGAGATCCGCCGCCAAACAAGCATGACAAAATGTAGGATGCATTTTGAGGAATATATATTCTGTATGCACAGAAGATTTCAGAGCCACTTCATGAACTGAAGTGCATGTGCAGTAGTATTACATCTTATAAAGATACGATTCTGTGAATTTCAGATTATATTGTTGCTTCGTTTTTGTGATAAAAGGAGAATACTGTAGAAAACATGCCAGAGAAATGCCTCCATATCGCACATTTCCGAATCATATTTCCTTAAAAATATCTTGTAAATCGTTTATTGAGTGTTTCATCTTTCATGGAAACAACCTCAATTTCGTGTGCGGAGGTGTCCGAAAAAGTTACGGACCAAATTCTTTCTACAATTTTTTTTTCAAAAATTCCCTTCGCTCATCCCAAATGATCGGCTACGAGCTCCCAGCGAAGGCTGAACGGTTGTCATACTTCTCAAAACAGATTTTCTTTTGTTATTCAGAGGAAGGCACTACCTAATTAGAAATACAGCTGATTGTTTAAAACACCTGAATGTCTTGAATTGTTATGAGGCGGCGGACCTCATAGATCAAAGGAAATCTATCCGAGCGCAGTCCATCCATGATAGGTCCATGGTTGGAGCCAGTGACCAAGTATGCAACCACAGGGAAGTTCGGTCATTAGTACAGACACATGGGGACGGTCTCCACCGCCCCCTCTACCTGCTTGACCAAAGGAATGCTACCCAAACCACATCTTTTTCATCCCAGCCAGATGCTACATCGGGCAATCATCAGTCGTGCATGGACGTGTACCAGTGCAAGGCCACAGCGTCACAGCTGTGGAAAGACAGTACGTCACGTCTATTCATTATGTTCAACCCACTCTCATTAAATTGGTCAAGGCGCCGTCAAGCACTTATTCTTTCACGATCCAAATTAATCTCCATATGACACGAACACCCAATGTCCATCTCTTCCACCTGCGTCATCAAGGGCATTCACACACGAGAATTACTGACTTGCCCAAGGCTGAAATTTCACTAATTCTTCTGCACATTCACATACAAGTTTGAAAAACCGCACTAGCTAGCGGCGCCGCATACTTCATGCATGAATTAACGCAACAATATGCGCGCATTCATTGAAATTTCGACTAGCCAGGAAGCGCGCATTCCTAAAATATCACGGGTGTTCACACGAAATATCGCACTGAGAGCGAGATGTTTGCGTTCACACATATAATAGTGAGATTTGGACGAGGTAGAAACATCAATGTTGAAATCCCACTCATGATTTTGGTGTGTGAATGCTCCTATTGTCATCCTTTGTTGAGGACGGCGTCAAGAGCATGTTCGTTGGTCTTGAACTAAATAAGGTGGTAGGTGAGAATGCACGCGTTTCTTTCACCCAGGCGGCTCATTACTCGCGAGAACAAAAGGCGCTTGCATTCGTCGGTCTCCTTGAATGACGTAACTGGTTCGGCCGACCGCAATCAAGATTGGCAGGTGCTTATATGGGTTGCGAAGATGTCACGGTATTTGATACATTCCCCATGCTTGTTCACATTCCGAGAGGCATGAAAGGAGATTCAGCAGGTATAGTTCCCATCTTTTAGAAAGCTGACTTCGTGAGAGGCACATAGCGAAGAGCCGATATATGGTTTTCAGGTGTCATTCAAAGCTTTTATAAAGCTGACGTGAGTATTATTACATCAGGAATTTGATATCAGCACAACACAAAAAGTAAGTCCCCTTTAAGCAAAATAGCATAACTTTTGATCGAAGAGGTTTAGAGCAAAATAATTTGCCAATATTGTTTCTTAACTTAATGACCAACTTCCGTGTGAAAATCACAATAATCCAATCAGTCATGCTTGAGTGAGCACACATCAAAGGCAAAATTGCCACTTTTCAAAAGTCACAAGGGTGATTGTTTATGCCGTTTTAACAGTACATTTTGGCATTTCTTTATCAATTTTTAAAATGTATTCACTATGACACGAAAATGACTTCTTACGTTCAAATACAGTAATAGGTCATGTTACATCTTTGTAAAAATATCTAGAGTTTTTTTTTTTTTTAAAGTTCCAAACTCAAGAGGGACGAGTATTTTTTAAACGGTGCTCACTCAACCAGAACAATGGATTAAGTGTCGGGATATGTGTTATTGCATCCAGAGATGGATGATAAACAATAAAAGGACATAAATTATGCACCAGAAATGGAATTAATTAAAAATTCATATGAAAGAATCTCAAAATTAACCCTTTATTAACCTTTATTTATACAACCCTCATTAACCTTTATTGTGTGCTCACCCACGCGTGACTGGGTGGATTAATGCGATTTTTACACGGTTAGTCAATAAGTTAAAGAACATTCCTGCCAAGTTATATTGCTCAAAACCTTAGGGGGGGGGGGGGGACTTACTCTTTTTGTTGTCTTTATTTCCGAGCTGCATGTATAAGTCTATGCATCATACACTATGTACCGTCACCAACACTTTTGGGGATAACATGTAACGTTTGTGAAGGCAAGATGTAGACAAGATCATTTTCATCATAAATACACATTATACAGCTCTCACCCCTAGACTACATATCTACGCATCTTCATCGTATGCATGAACTCAATTTAGACAACCTTCTTTTTTAATGCTTTACGTTCGAATGACGAACAACAGATAAGCAAAAAAAAATGACACAGATTGGAAAAATGTCTTCTTTACACATAGTATGCAAGAACAATGACAATTTTGTACAGGAAGTCATTGCAAACCACTAGAATTGCCCTTGAAGTTTAGTGATTATGTGCTAGTGATCATGATTTTCAACAATTTTCTTTTAATAGTTAGGTATACCTTTTCCTCACGTTTGCCAATCTTTGTCTCTGAGCTGTCCATGTTTATCCAATTCAACTTATTATCAGACTATCACTAATCATTGAAGGTTCACATGACTCTATTCCTTAGTTAAGTTAAAACAAAAGGTGCAATTGTCACATGAACTTTAAAGTCCTTTGCAATACAACCCTCTCACTACCTTTGGCACCCATGTGTGTTCAAACTCGAGTGACCTTTGTAAGATGTGGTGCTGAAAAGTGTTAATCCATGTAGGTCAAAACTAAGGAACCACTTATCTTCTAATGTGAACGAAGCTTTATCTTTGCCTGAAGTAACCTGATGTCCAGCCTGTTTCAACATTTTAATGCAACATCCAAAGATAAAGTGTGGATATCACCAAGGCCTGATGGAAGAACACTATATAGAACACTATATAGAACACTATATAGCCATGATAAGTCTTGCTGGTACCAGAAAAAAATAAACCTAGGATGACAGCTTGAATTAGAAAGGTCAAAAAACCTGAAAGCAAGGTTAAGCATGGCCATGAAATTAAGAAAATCCCTCGGAGCTTCTGGGAGTTAGATCCCTTTGGGGGGAAAAAAACACTGTTAAGTTCAACCCTCTCAGTACCACCCATTAATAGTCCCATGTCAATTATGGCACAGTTTATTGCTTGTGGGACTGCACGAGTTGCACAGGAGATGATCATAAAAACAAAATACGATTATGAAAACATAGCACTACTCTGCAGTACGCATCAAATCCCCTCGGCGCGGTTAATGGGGAAATGGCACTTGAAAATTCAAATTGGAAAGCAAAATGTCATACATCTGCAGCTGATAATGTCTGGCTACTTAAAATGAGGATGGATGGATTCACCCGCTTGTTAAGATTCAATCTAGAGACATTACAAAATCAATTTGCTTTCACGGTTTATGCATGACAAATCAGCTGGTAAAACACTTGGTACTTCTTTTGGTTTCTTTTGGGCAACCACAGAAAGGGTATTTTCCCCCTCTAACAGTGAGTGCAAAGCCATAAAATAGCCAAGATAAAATCTGACGTAAAGGAGATGTCTCGCCACTTTTCTCACAATTACAGGAAAACATTACACAGGAAATACAGAGAATAAAGTGACATTCTCCATTTGGAAAAATGCTGATTATTATCCTAATTCTCCCAACTGGACCCGCATGCTCTACAATTTCAGGCATAGACCCAATACTGCTTTATGAACTTCATCTTTCTTACTTCAATAAAGAAATGCCCTAAATTTGAATGAAAAAATTATACAACTGTATGAATAAACAATCTACGTTAACAAATGGATCAAACTTTGATGCGTCTGTACAGAAACTTAGTCTTTCATCAATCTACATAATGACATTTATATATTTGTCTGAGTACAACTTAAAATCCATACATTTGCAAAAATAAAATCTACTTAGAAGTCACAAACATGACAATGGTACAGCATTCCTAAAGCTGGGCTCAAATGTACATTTTTCGCATAATAATTGGCTGCTGGCTATTATCGATAAAAGTCTCTTGCAGTAAATACACTTCAGCTGTGCAACACATGTGACTTACTGACAAATACTACATACAATGGAAGACTGAGATTGTACAATTCAAGTTTGGCGTAAAATACACATTTTCATTCCAGGCATTTGTTCTACATATATCCACTACATAATCATATTTCTATCTTAAAACGTCACAGATCTACAATGACAATATTTACATTTCTACTTTTGGCAGAAAAAAAAAACAAGGATGAAAACATGTAAATACATTTTACAGTTTGTTCACCTAAAAGTACATTTTTATTGCAAGTTAATGAACACATTACCACAATATATTTTTAAAAAATTAAAAACCATTCCCTACTACAAAAAGTACACATGAATAATTCTGAAGTTCTTTAAGTAAAAGAGTAAAATATAAAATATCATGATTTCATTTACATTTTCTTAGGACTTACAAATCATAAATCACAAAGATTACACAAAAATGTATGTCGATATTGAACATGTACACTGTATATAACACACAAAGCTTGGGTATTCACCATGCAGAGTTTCATATAATTAGATAAAATTGTTTTGAAGATATTTTACCATAAATCTTTAGACGTATTTGACCTTTCTCAGAAAACAGAATTCTTCAGCTAAGCACATTTCGTGGGTGACAGTTATTAAATCAACACATTACCATACACATGATAATCCATGTAAAATATGAGAGACATGATTAACATTATAAATATGAATATGAGTTGACAATAAACATGAAAACAGCGTAATGATCAAATATCCTGGAATTTCTGCTATACTGGACTTGGGGCACCTTAATGGGAGAAAGAGTTGTTAGGTGTCCCCGAGCTTGGCAATAATGAAAGGAGTATCAAAAGTCGAGGTGATGTGGTTATGAAATGTTACTGAAAACCTACCAGTATGACAAGATTCAAATGCAGCTATGACACTCGCATCTTTCAACAAGATCCACACAGCTGGACCCTGCCTTATAAAGAAATGTGATTGATTGCAATTTGCTATGTGACTGACATCAAGCGTAACTCGGTACAGTAGAGATAGGGGATTGGACTTGCAATCGATTCAGATCGATCGCAACTCTTTATAAGACAGAGTCCTGGGGGCCATATTCATGAAAGCTTACTAGCCTAGTCAGTTACTAAAAATGCATGTAGCTGAATGCGCTTTAGCAACTAACTAGGCTTAGTAAGGTTTCATGAATATGGCTCCTGCTCTCCACCCAGGTATATTACATGGGTAAATGGTGGTAGGAGCCGACTGACTATGTGGATGATCTTGACTCAGTGATCGTGATTGTGCTTGGGCAAGACTCATCTCCCAGGGAGCAGAGATAATGAACACAATATGTTCCTGTCTGGTATCATCTCGGGTCTCTTTGTAACATCCTTCGCAATATATATGCTCAATTTGTGACATGTATGCAAATTTTCCACTGATCTACAGGGAACATCCTCTAAGTATATCATTTAAGAATTCATGATGACAATGATGATTATGAGGAGGATGAAAACACAATGAAATGGTGATGATGATGCTGTTGCTGATAATGAAGATAGCCATAAATCAACTACCTCTGAATAAATTTACCCAGAAGTTATTGAAACACATATGAAAGCACTATGTCAAATTGGTCATTTTATTTAATCTCCTCAATACTTAAAGAGGTGAACACGTCACCATTCCCCCTAGCATTTCTGTCATTCTAAATGAAAGCGGCTTATGCAGAAGTTGTCAAAATTCACTGGAGTAGGATCTTTTCATCCAGCTATACGCAGTCCACCGTTCTTCCAAATCCTTGCGCTGTACTCTGGAGTATATGCCGGCACTGCAGTAAGGAATAAGATGTGGAGGAGGAATAGAGGAGGGTGTGGAGATAAAGGGATGGGTGTGGGGAAATCCCCAGGAGAGATGAGGGGAGACCCCCAGAAGATCAGATGGTCAGGAAAAAGTGTAGAGGTGAGAGAGAGGGATAGAGGAGTGTGGATGATGGAGAAAAGGGGGAAGTGAGAGAGAAAAGGGTAGGACATCGTAGGATATGGGGATAAGAAGGAAAGATGAAGAGAAGGAGAGTGGAATTGAAAAGGGTTTACAGATGCAGAGGTTGAGAGGGCAGAGATATGGAGAAGAGGAAGGGGGATATATGACGACGAGGTGGGGATGGTAAGGAGGGAAAGGGTTGGATCATCGTGACAAGAGGATAGCAGTGAGATGAGGGCGAGGGTTAATGGTGGAGGATAATGAAATGGGGATAGGGATGGAGACAGGAGAAGGATAGTTGGATTCAAGGGAAGAAGACATGAGAAAGAAGAGGAGGGGGATTTAAAGGGTGTACATTTGCAGAGAGTGAGAGGAAAATAGAGAGGGGTGGGTGTGGTATAATAACATGAGATGGAGATGGTGATGTAGGAAAGGTATATTCATCGACATGGAATGTGGAAAGGGTAGTGGAAGGGTGAAAAAAAGGTAGAGAGAAAGAGAGAAAAAAAAAGAAGATAAAAAGTTATCAATACAAAAATCAATAATGGCCTTAGATTATCACAACTGTATGCATACACGGTACATATGTGCATTGAAGAATACGCTTTGATGTAACAAGGAATGTATTACTTATGTTTATCATCATTTTTATAGGGAAACTGTTCAACATTCACAATTCACTCTCACAGATTTACATCAAAATCCATGATCACAACACAGCAAAGTCAAAACAATCTGATGAACACAGTAGGAATTGAGACAAAAGCTTACATTCCTACATGTAACCTTCTCACTGTGATGATTATTCCTGTGCAGAATTGTCCATTGTCTTCTTCAAGTTATCTATGTCAAATATTTATAATCTCTCAAGAGGCAAAAATGCAATTGAGTCTTGCAACCATGGTCACTTGACAACTGTGTCTCAAAGGGAACACTAAGAATCAGATCTAGAACATGGATTATAACTACAGCAACAACAACCACGCAATAGATGCATTTCTTTTCTAATTGACGTTCCTCCCACACAGATTTCTTCACAAATCCTGGGACACATGAGTGGATTCAGAACCAGTTTTCTGTTGAAATTTTCGGACAATAAGCAGGCTTTTCTTACAAGCTGTACCCTTCGATGTGAACCAGAAAGCTTGCGAAATTGAAGCCAAGGTGCTCTATTTACAACACATCACCTGCTTTAGCCGGCCATATACTGTCCTAAATCAATATTTCTTTGGAAGAATTGATTATGTATCTTTTCATCGTTTCCCGCACAAAATGTCCATGACTCTGTTTATATATTGTAACCTTATACTTCTAGTATTTGAATGTTTTTTGCTGTTGTGTATTTTGTATATATTATTTAAATTAAATGATTTGAAATGGGTTAAAAAGAATACTAAATTTACAGAAGGAGTAATAAACAGAAAGAATATTATAGCAAATGGATACATTTCAGCATGCACTTCCATCATATCAGTGAAGCACTTTCCACAACAAAGGCAATACACAGAATAGTCTTGAGCTAAAGTAATTCAATTGAATATTCAATTGAATATTCATTATTCAAATACATTTTGTTGAAAAAGAAAAGGAATGTCTCAGCTACTGGCTGCCAATTTCTCAGATTATCCATTGACCTAAAGAATGAATTGCAGTCATCTTTGACATTCATTTTTTTCGACAACCATATTAACTGAATATTCAATTGAATATTCAAAATTCAACCTCTCACAAAATTGGAAGGTTAATTCCTGCGCAGCCTAATTTTCATACCATTTAAAAAAGTGAGTAGTGCTCATCCAAGCATATGTTATTTTCAGAGGAGTTCGTGTCATATGAAAGTTGGGTCCATAAGCTATCCATACATATAATCTGCCCCCCCCCCCCCCCAGAATCGTATAATTTTTATTTGGGTGTCATTTCAAAAGTGTATAGTTTGTTTTTTTGAGACACACGGTATACCAGACAGAATGCTGCTCTATGGGATTTGTGTGTAAATGAGGTCCATTATGCAACAGGGTCACATAAAACGATAAGTTCTCGTCTTCAAGACAAAGTACTGCTCTATGAGATTTGTGTGCACAAATGACACACAGCCAATGCAGGCAAAGATTTAAGAAGCTTATAAGAAAGGACTTAGTAAGGTCAAATGTGGCTTTCATACATAGCTTTCTGTCCATTCCAAGAAAAGCCTTGAGATTCATTCAAGCATCCTCTAGTCATCTCATTGTGATGCAAATGAAAGCAATCGTTTGATATCAATACAGTGACCTCATTTATAATCCTGTCGGGAGAAAATGAATAGCATAGATGGTATTTCTGATCGAATGCACTTCATAAAGATGCAAATGCGAGGATAATTCATTGAAAGATTCTCAGTATGCCAGTAGCAACAGCAGCAATATATACATAGGAATAAATGAATGCACATTTTATTACTATTACATCAATTGACCTTTTCCTGTCAAAGCATGCTCTTGGCCATTGTGAGTTTGTACAAAAGAAAATTACACAGAAATATCTTTTCATCGTTTGTAAATAGTATTAACGCACTTCCTATTTCATTTAAATGTTTTCAAGAAACAAAAGAAGGCACAAGGTAGTTGTATGTGTGGTGGTTAGTTTGTCTGTCTGTCCCTCTGCGTGGCTTTCTTCATTCAATCTTTGTAAGTCTTATAAAGAACCTCCTCAAAGGAATTTCAGCGTGAATCATGATTTTTGTTTAATGCTTTAAATATTAAAGAATGCATCATAAAGAATGCAACATTGTGATTCTACTGTCTTGCTTTACATTTACAAAGAATGTCTTTTTAGGTTTTGAGACTGATAAAGAATGCCATTAAATGTTTTGAATCATTGAACAGAGGAGAGGGATACTGAACAAACCGGCAGTTACACAGACTAAAGAAAGAAAGGTATACATCATGTATACAGACACACACACACGCACACAGACAGACTGACTTACAGACTTAAGGAAGAAAGGCACACAGACGAACAGACAGACAAACTAACCACCCACACACAAAACTACCTCGTGTCTTCTTTTGTTCATTGAACTAATTTAAATGGAACAAAAGACAGATGGACTTACTGACCACCCACTCATGAATCTTCCCAATGTCTTTGTTATATCGTGTATCTTCAATCCTGGGTAAAATTGAACATTTATTATTAAAAGGTATTCTTTCTTGTATTTCTTTTCTTTCTCGCTGCAGGGCAAGCTAGAGCATGTATGAGTTGAAGGACAGTTGTTTTATGTTGCAGATCAATCATGTCTGCTTGAATGAATGAATGATGATCTATTCTGTCATCTATACCTACAGCAGACACTCCGGAGGAAAATCCATTTAAAATTTATTCCATAGGTGCGTCTTCACTCACCCGATCAGACGAAGTAGTGAGCTGGTTTGCTGATCCGTGGAACTAGCCTAAAAAAAATTGCAATTGCGTCTTCATTAGCTCAAAACTCGGTATGCATAAATTATCCTGATATTCGCGCATGCACAGTGTGCGATGGAAATAGACCACCACTGTGTGGCTTTCGGTTGTGAGCTCGCATTCACGCACATAAAACCTGACCTAAACAATGCCTCAGTGTGCGCTGATGCATGGTGGGATCAAGAAAAATTCAGGCTAATGAAGACGCTCTGCGAACTAGCTCCCTATATGACCATCTAGCCCAAAATTTCTTGAGAAATTTTCTCGACCAAACAGCTAGCTATTTCACCTCATCTGGCGCATGAAGATGCAAACAGCTAGCTATTTTGTAATCTGGCTAGCTATCCTCATCACTAACTAGCTACCTATTTCGCCACATCGGGCTAATGAAGACGCCCCTCATGAGACTCATGGCCAAGAAGAATCACCTCCATCGCTAATAGTTAAAGGTAAGGCAGAGTTACAAGTGGGCATGATTACAGCTGTACTCATTGCAAACCCTTCTGCTGTCAACACCTGGGCCATGCTGCATAAATCTTACCATTGATGGTAACTTTGCTATCGATGGTAATTCCCATGGAAAACTTGAATTTGATTCGCTGTCCAGCGATGTTAGCATGGTATTTACCATTGATGGCAGATTTACCATTAATAGTACGTTTTATGCAATGAGGCCCTGGTATGGATTTTGTCAAATTTCAACAACTTTATCATTTGGAGATGATTCCTTCTCAGGATATACCATCTGGGCCCTGTTGCGTAAAACTTACCATTGATGGTAACTTTGTTTCCAATGGTAACTTGTATGGAAACCTTGAATTTGATTGGCTATCGAGTGGCGTTACCATGGTAGTTACCATTAATGGCAGAGTTACCATTAATGGTATCTTTTATGTAATGGGGCCCTGTATACAAAACAAACTGACTTTCTAAGGGATTTATGTGTATTAATGGTGGAAAAATACAAACATGGCAGATAAAGAGGTTATAAAGCAAACATTCATTACTCTCCACTGGAGGGATTGTTAGGAAACCAGAATGACAATTTTTTTAAAATTCGAGCCACTTGTGGCGGATAATGTACAGCTCTATTGGATTTGTGTGTATTACTGTTGACAAAATCCTAGCATGGAACATAAAAGTGTTGATTCTAGCTCTTACCTTTAAAGGGTACCACCGGGCAGAGATTTAGCTCCATTACATCAAAGATATATCTCAAATGAACATCAAAAGGAGCTTGAGATCCTGAGTTTATTTCTATTGCTAGGGAATCATTTCCAATATCACATTCAATAGTTCTGTCAGCATAGTTCCGGTAATTTTACCACCTCACAATACTCTAAGTGATCGCAATTGTGATATCACAGCCAGCAAAGAAAAAAAAATGTTTTTGTGCGCACCGCTCACTGTGCAATTAATCGCTTAGGTACAATAATAACATATGCCTATTGATCAAGTGGACGTGCAAACGAAGTGGGGAACAGAACATCAAGCCGATATTATGCGCACCTTATGAATTAAATGCACTGTTCTCAAATAACGGAAATATATCAGACCCCACAACAGTACGAGTGGTATTTAATTCTAGTACCAAAATAAAGAAGCATCAGTTTTGTGATGCGCGGTGGTCCCGGCCCTTTAATGCTATCTTTCCTGGTGCTGTGTTTTCGTGCTGAAGGTACATGCCTGTATACAGCTCCTACCTGGCAAGCCAAGCCTACTATGTACAGCAAATCCAGGGAGCCTTGTATTGTATTGACCCAGCTGTACTGGGGTAAAGTTTAACCGTTTGCCCTTACAGCCAAATGCCTCTTATACCCTCAAATCAATGGGGAAATGCCGATCATGTGTAGATGCACTCTTTGCATGACTTTTGCCAGGGGACTTATTTGATCATGGAAAATGCCTGGTTTCTGGGATATCTGCCATTACTAGTCTATCCATATGTTTACTACATTAATACTTAGAGACATGCATGCTGTGTTTTTGTATGTTTTCCTGCACAACATAAAACATGTAGGGGCATCTTAACTATGATTTCGCTAACGTTTTGTTTCTCAGATATGTATTGAGTACTGCTACTAACAGTCCATTACCCTAATAGACTGATATTCTATGATTGGCTCATTTATTCGTATCTACTACTTGTCCTGTGCTGCGTAAAAAGAACATTTTAAAGGGCATATACTGTACTGGGAAGGCAAAAAAACCTTCAAAAGGTAACTGTTAGCAATCCTCTTGCCAATGGTCTTAAATTCATGTATTGTCAATTTAAGAAACTTGCTGAAAGTTATTATCCCTCAAATGATCCACATTTGGACTAAATAATGATTAATGATGTAATCACTCATTACTCCAAATGTGGACCATTTGAGGGATAATAACTTTCAGCAAGCTTCTAAAATGGACAATACATGAATTTAAGATCATTGGCAAGAGGATTGCTAACAGTTACCTTTTGAAGGTTTTTTTGCCTTCCCAGTACAGTATATGCCCTTTAAAGGAACAGTTAATCAGCTGTCATTAGGATTCACAAAACTTAAACTGGAATATATACATGGCACTATACCTGCATGTTCAAGAAAAGGCCTTGAAAACCCAATTGGATTACTACTCATCTTCATGCCAATGGTAAGAAGAGAGTCACATTCAAGATGAGTGTTTCTGTACCTGATACAATTTCTAGATCGAGGAAGGATGTACAAACATCCAGAGGGTAACTAACCCAGGTTTTGAGGTAAGAAACTCTTGTAATTCAGTCATGCAATTGATACTTTAAGTGAGACACATGTGTTTCTTGACAGTGTTTCTTGACACATACCTCCCATCTAAATGATGAATGTAAACACTAGCCCAGATCTTGAAATCTACTGGCTCTATAATTGAGAATCACACAGTCTCCCTCTCCTTTTCTTCTTCAACCTTTTGATATATTCTATCATCTCTAACGCTTTGTTCTCTCCTTCATGCTCTCCATATTTTGTGAATTTCTCGCATATCTCTAGCTTCAGCGATTAATGTTAACACGCTATCTGAGAGCATTCAGGCAAAAACATTTCCTTCCGCACAAGTCTGTCAATACAGACTCAATATTTGCGCTTTCTTAAAATCGTATATCTTTATGGTCAGATCAGAGCCTGGCTTTTGTGTTTCAATAGCGAGGCATTTTCAACACATGGGAAGTACTCAATATACACACAACTGGCAGATTAGGGTCTGGTCTGATGTTACAGACACAATGTTTTGTATCTGGAGACTACATACACTCCAGCTCAAAGGAATTGGCATATAGGGAAAGGGAAAGGGAAGAAAGGGAGGGGGCCTCAGTTTTAAACCACGGTATATTTTGTCCAGTTCAGCATGAAACATGATGCTTTTTTAGGCTAAAGCATCGTGTTTCATGCTAAACTGGACAAAATATACTGCGGTTTAAAACTGAGGCTCCTTCCCTTTCTTCCCTTTCCCTATGCCAATTCCTTTGAGCTGAAGTGTATTTGGTATGGCATATGAATGATACCAGAGTGGCTTCAAAGAGTCAGTCATGTTAAACCCTCGATGTGTCAGAAAATGTCTTGCTCTGTGGGATTTATGTGTATTGTGTTGTGAAGAAAGGCACATGAGGCACCCAAAGAATTAATTAAATCTTAATTTGGAATAACGTTTGCAAACAAGTCCTTCCAACTCTAGCATTTGTAACTTATTTTAACACATCCCTATGACATCCTCCTGTTATGTTGATGAAACTTGAAACTTGAAAGTGAGAATAATATTTTGAACTTAGTATTACTAAAGCTAGCATGAGTATATAATATAAACACATTCACTATGAAAATTACCCTCCTCCCCTTAAAGGAACTTTGAGGAAAAGGGGAAAAGAACATCATGTTAATTAAACAATATTTCATTAAAACTTTTTAAAACAAGTATTTCTAACTCTAGCTCGTCCCCTTAAAGGAACTTTGAGGGAAAGGTGAAAGAGAACATCATGTTAATGAAACAATAATTCAGTAAAACATTTGAAAACAAGTGTTTCTAACTCCTAGCGTGAGTAACAAATCTAAACACATCCCCATGTGAAACTATCCCAGAAGCCCTGGTAGGAACTCTACAGGCAGGATACTAGAGCATCGCATAATATGAGAAGTATTCTCGCTCCACTCCGCCACAAGTTGAATTACCAGATCTAGTTTGCTCTTAGGAAACATTGATCCGAGAGACACAGAATCCCACAAAAAATACGAAAAGTAGCGTCTGCGGAAGTGAATGTGATTATGCGTCCCTGGAAAATCTGATAATACTGCATCCTTAGTATAGTGAGGCTTTTCCCTTTCTTGTGTATGTCTTTGAGTTGCAAACTGGAGATCAGGCAAAGTAGGGTAATGGGTATTTTTTTTCAGCTTATAGCTCCTGCACTGCATCCATAATGTGAAATAATGCACACAGAGCTGTTTTAACCTCAAGCAAAAGTGGATCAAGCAAAGATAATGCACTCATACGCACCAACACTCTATAAAACCAAATGGTAAAGGTCTACTTGTCCATGACAAAGGCTAAACAAATATTTTATACATGCATGTAAGTTATGTCCTGAGACGGTTGCAAACTCCTGATTATACTATGTACAGGTAGGGTACTGGATACTTATTGGAGCTTTAAGATCTCCTTTACCTTGTCCATAATATGACACGATGTACACTGAGCAGGGATAATGCACTTATACACACCATCACTCTCAAACCAACTGGTAAATCCTTACCCATCCATAATTTAGGAAAAAAACATATTTCAAACACAAATATAAAAAATTTGGTCTCATTTTGCCAGGGTTGCCTCATCACTAGGAACACTGCTTTTCATGTGGGCCCTGTACATTATGTATTCTGTTTTGAAATATTTCCAGAATCTTGTAAAAAGTGAAATCCTGATTGAGATGCCAAGTTTCACACTAATCCGATCATGCACTCTTATACTTCATTATGCTTTGCCATCTACAAAGAAAAGTTCTTAAAAAGTACCTAGATACCAAGTATCCAGGGCAACAGATATAATGTGAGCCTGCAGAACTGTTATGATGCATCATATTCATGGCCTGTCTCCAGGCAGTATTTGAATCAAGAGTAACCTAACTATCGGTTCCCAGGTCCAATCATCTGACCGGGCTTTCTTCCATCGCCTCTCTGGCTCAGCATCATCTCTTTTCTACACAGGGTAGCCCTGTTACAAAAGTCACAAAACTTCATATGGAGTGACAGAGCTACCAACATTGAAATTCAACAATCAGGAAGATTTTGGGAAATTTCATCAGAAATCCAGGAGAAATCTATCAAATGCACACAACCTAATGACGATAATCTATGAATAATCAGGGAGATTGGGTGATGTGATGAAATCCAATGTAGTATCATCGGTTTATTTTCAGGGATGTCTCCTGCGAGAGCAGGGAGACATGGCAAGTCTGCAGTGGTATACTCTCACAATAACGTGTATGCAATTTCACAGTCATAGCTTAATAGACATCTTCAGGATTACGTTTGAAGTGCAGCGACCATAGTTTATATTCATATACTGTATTGCAGCAAGCATCAGCGTGGTTCACAAAACAGCGTAGCAGTGGCTCGCTCTCGTGGACGGAGCATCGCGCTAACGTGTCTAAAGCACCATAACAAGAGCCCTTTAAACTCCTCCACTAGACCCTCTCAGTACCATCCATGGAAAGTCCCAAGAATAGCAGTAGGATGCAGAACATTACCTGTGGGACTGAAATAGTTTATTAAAAACATACTGTACTGGGAAAACAGAAATGCCTTCAAAAAGTGATCGTGAGCAATCTTCTTGCCAATGGTCTTAAATTCATGTATTGTCCATTTTAGAAACTTGCTAAAAGTTATTTGCCCTCATAACATTTGGGGAATTTTACAGATGATCATTAATTACTCCAAATGTGAATGAGTTTCATCAAGTTTCTAAAATGGACAAAACATGAATTTAAGACCATTGGCAAAAAAATTTCCCACGATCACCCTTTGAAGGCATTTTTGTCTTCCCAGTACAGTACATGTAGTATGCCCTTTAACTACCTGGTGCCATACTCGTGAAGCATTGCCAACAGCTAAGCCTAGCAAGCTGATAGAGTGCATTCAGCTATATGTATTCTTATACAACTAGCTATCCAAGAGGCCATATTCATGAAAAATGTCGAGCTGGTCACTGGTAATGCATGTAGTTGAATGCATTTTAACACCTTGTTAGGCTTGGTAATGTGCTATAAATCTGGCCCCTGGTCTTCTCTCAAGAAAAGAGACACAAAAGTGCAGGATTATGTGGAGTATGAGTAAAAGCTTTCGCAAGAAATGTTGCTATTTTGGGATCTCTGGAGGCTGAAACAAACCCTTTAATCCGATTAAGCTCCGAAAAGCTTAGAGGCGTGCCCTTTAGCGCTCTCCCACATGATCAGGAGATTAGCCAATCAGGGGGGAGGGATTCTCCCCTGAAGGTTGATCAGATTGAGGTGGAACCCGCAGACCAGCCACCCCTGCCCTTAAAAGGTTACAAGAGGTTTAACCCGCTCAGTACTAGACAATTTCTGGCCCATGTCAATAACAACATAGTTTGTCACATATGGGACTAAGAGAGTTAACTCGAGTACACACAAGGCCTATCTAACCTTTTGTGTGGCTGATAATTTGCTACTCTATGGATTTCAAGTGTATTACTTTTTTTGTCAGTTTCTCCTCCGGCTCAAATCTCAAGGAGAACTTTCAACACTAACTTTAAACAAGGCATTAGCAATATTGTGTCTCGCCCACTTGCGAAAATAACCAGAAATATCGCGATCTCCGTTGCTACGCAAAAGAATTGTATCCCTGACCTCAAATGACCTTTGACCTTATCCTGTGACCTCCAACGGTACCATAACATGAAGGTACCCCCAGTGCATCTATGACCCAAGTTAGGTTGTAATCCAAGCAACCTATGTGAAGTTATTTGTCAAAAGAGAGTCTTGCAGGTAAACTTTAACGTATGACCTCAAATGACCTTTGACCTTATCCTGTGACCTCCAACAGTACCATAACATGAAGGTACCCCTAGTGCATCTATGACCCAAGTTAGGTTGTAATCCAAGCAACCTATGTGAAGTTATTTGTCAAAAGAGAGTCTTGCAGGTAAACTTTAACGTATGACCTCAAATGACCTTTGACCTTATCCTGTGACCTCCAACGGCACCATAACATGAAGGTACCCCCAGTGCATCTATGACCCAAGTTAGGTTGTAATCCAAGCAACCCATGTGAAGTTATTTGTCAAAAGAGAGTCTTGCAGGTAAACTTTAACGTATGACCTCAAATGACCTTTGACCTTATCCTGTGACCTCCAACGGTACCATAACATGAAGGTACCCCCAGTGCATCTATAACCCAAGTTAGGTTGTAATCCAAGCAACCTATGTGAAGTTATTTGTCAAAAGAGAGTCTTGCAGGTAAACTTTAACGTATGACCTCAAATGACCTTTGATCTTATCCTGTGACCTCCAACGGTACCATAACATGAAGGTACCCCCAGTGCATCTATGACCTAAGTTAGGTTGTAATCCAAGCAACCCATGTGAAGTTATTTGTCAAAAGAGAGTCTTGCAGGTAAACTTTAACATTTGTGACGGACGACGGACGACGGACGACGGACGGACGACGGACGACGGACGGACGGATGACGGACGACGGACGGACGACGGACGGACGACGGACGGACGCCATTTGGATCCCTTAGTCTCGCCTTCACCTCCGGTGGGCGAGACAAAAATCAGCTTTAGAATACACATATCAAGAGATAAATGACATAAAATGATTGAAACATTTACCAACACACTAATATACACAATCAAAAACGTGTTGAGGATTAGGCAAGAAGGCAGTGCATTATTTAATACCCACCCCTTATAAGGAAATAATTCAGTTGGAATTATGTAAAACACGCCTTCACCTATACATGCACGTACACTTAACTTGACATGCAAACCATGTAGCAATGGCACACATAGAGTGACAACACAAGTAAAACAAATTACACTGGGGTTCAAGGCAATTTAGCACCCCCCCCCCCCCTCCCATCCCTAAACATGCACAAAATAAGCTTCCATAAATAATGTTTATTTCATGTGCCAGGCTTAAAAACTTAAAAAATTATTAATGATTTCATCTGATTAGTTGAGGAGTTTTTCTCTTTATAATGGCTCATTATTCATGAACTTTCAGAACAAGCATCATTGTTTCAAAACTAAATTTAAAAAAACAACAATGAATATTTAAAGGAAAGTAATAAAAATGCCATATTGATTAACACTTCACTATGGATTTGATATTTGAATGGTGCAGAACAACTTAACCCAGTAGTTGAGGTCAACCGAAGTATTTAATGTGTCAATGCACTGGTGATTACTAGTCCCAGGATTGCATAAATCATATTGCAGTATTCTTCTCATTCTCAACATATATTTTGAATGAATCCACTGGAGACTGTGCCAGAAATTGCATTCTCCTCACCATTGTCCAGTGCATACCATAATGATGTTCCTAATGGACACTGTCTTATTGCAATCATTTCACTGCATCTCCCCACACAGCACCTTGTATTAAAGCTGCAAGCAATGAAACTCTTTCTTTATTCCGTTTAAATCTTCAGCATCCTGTTCCCACATTATCACTTTCATCCCCCACTCCACTCACATTCATCATTTACATCACACCTATCAACTACTTAGAATCGTTAAAATATTTCATCCTCAAAATTTCTCGCCACTTTTTCTTTGTGCTCCCCCCACCCTTTATCACTCTTTGTTCCATTTTTCTCTACCTATCTCCTTCTTCATATTTATCATCCCATCTTTCTCTCCCCATGTTTATGTCTCTTCTTCCCTCCATTTTCCTATCTTCTCTTTCCCTGACCCCATTTTACGTTGTCCCTTCTCACTGACTTTCTTGCCTCTCCGCTTTCTATCTCAAGCTTTTTTGCTCTAAGAATTTATGTCCCTCTCTGCTCACCCCCTCTCTCTTTCTCTCTCCCCCTCCCTTCTCTCTCTCTCTCTCTCACACAAACACACACACACACACACACACTCTGTATCTCACTCTTACTCAAATCTCACTCTATCTCTGTCTCTGTGTGTCTCTTTCACTTTTGTTTTTCCTTTTCTATCCACTCATCCTTTCTCTCTGTCATTCATTTTTCCTCCCCCTTTCTTTCTCTTCCTGTTTCTATATTTCGTCCCCACCTTTGTTCTTCTTTCTCTCTCTCTCTTCTCTCTCTCTCTCTCTCTCTCTCTCTCTCTCTTTCTCTCTCTCTCTCTCAGCCTTTCTATCTCTCTTGCACCCTTCCTCTCAATCTCTATGTGGTTCTTCCTTCGGTCTCACTCTTTCTCTGTCTGTCTCTCTGTCTCCACCACTCTTTAATATTCATCCTTCTCTCTCTCTATCTCTCTCTCTCTCGCTCAACTTTTCTCCAGGCACCGCAGCAATTATCCTGCAGAAGTGTGAATAATGACTGAACTATGTGTAACGCCAACTTCATCAAACAGCTCTCTAAAAAGAAGCAAATCCCTGGGCGAATGTTTACAGCAAATGAATAAAACATCTCCATTTTCTTTAGTTTTTGAGAATAACTCAAATCAAGTTACACAAATGGGGAAACTCCCTACTCATGGAATGAATTGAAAGTATCTTTTTAAAGGTGTTAGTTTCTAAGAACAGTTTGCTACGTTCCATCAAATAATGTAATCTAGGTAATCAAATCTTACATTACTAGCGTAATCTAGGCATGGACCTATCATGGATGGACTGCGCTCGGATAGACTTGCTTTGATCTATGAGGTCCGCCGCCTCATAAAAATTCAAGACATTCAGGTGTTTTAAACAATTAGCTGTATTTCTAATTAGGTAGTGCCTTCTCTGAATAACAAAAGAAAATCTGTTTTGAGAAGTACGTCAACCGTTCAGCCTTCGCTGGGAGCTCGTAGCTGGCTTTTTACATCACGCACTGTGAATTAGTTTTGGGGTGAGCGAAGGGAAATTTTGAAAAAATTGTAGAAAGAATTTGATCTGTTACTTTTTCGGACACCTCCGCACACGAAATTGAGGTTGTTTCCATGAAAGATGAAACATTCAATAAACGATTTACAAGATATTTTTAAGGAAATATGATTCGGAAATGTGCGATATGGAGGCATTTCTCTGGTATGTTTTCTACAGTATTCTCCTTTTATCACAAAAACGAAGAAACAATACAATCTGAAATTCACACAATCGTATCTTAATAACATGTAATACTACTGCACATGCACTTCAGTTCATGAAGTGGTTCTAAAATCTTCTGCGCATACAGAATATATATTCCTCAAAATGCATCCTACAGTTTTCATGCTTGTTTGGCGGCGGATCTCCCTCGATCAAAAAGCCAAACGCGTCAAATATTCCATTGTGATATCAATGCACGCGACTGCTGTCGGAATAAATTACACTTCGTGTGCTGACTCCATTCCTTACACCTCTCTGATCTAGGTAAATCTGCTGTAAATCTACCCATAAATATAACTTGCTTGGAAAACACACCCACACACATCATCTTAGAAATATTCCTTTCTTAGTGTTTGCTTACTATCCTCATGCTCTTGGCTTTATTTCTTTCTTCAATGATATTGTCCCTTGTGATGTTTTGAAAACAAAATATCCTTAGACTTTATTTACAAGCTTTTCTGGTTAGTGCTATTGGTTCTTCCACATATTTTTGTTATTTCAATGTATTATCTCTGATTTATCAAATCATGTTAGGTCTTGTCTGTATTTTGTCAACTATTAAGAATTTTACAATATGGAGAAAAACAATATACATCTCATTACAAACCATAATTGTTCATTAGTTCAGAATGTAACATTGTGTTAAAAATCAATACTCATTATTAACCGAAAGGTTTAGTAAAGTGTTATCTAATAGAATATCAATATGAAAATATGAATACTATCATAATGCTGAGCAGCCCGTCTAGCTATACTGAGCAAAATGTCACTTAAGGCTTTTTGCGAGAAGAAGTCACAGAGTGGTAAGCCATTATGCTCTCTCGCCATGCCGATTCATCACAGCGTCTCGTCTCGAGAGAGCAGACAGCAAGAGGAATCTTCTCTTGAAGCCATCTTCAGACGATGTACCAGGAAAAGGAGGGTTCAAGAACGCAGCTGCCACCTAACGGCTCAGCCACATGCCTCAGATAATTTCTTACCCTTTTACTTTTCTTTAGATGATATCTTTGAAAAAGCTAAAAGAAAGTAATTTCTATCGGAATTCCACAACATGTGAGCAGAGCTTTGTAATGTGTTAAATGACTGCACGGTTTGTTGTACACATCTACGTAGTTTCTTTAAAATGATCCATTGTGGTCTTGAAGCTAATTTGTAAGAATTGTTCATACATCCATTAACCTTTCTTGTGCAGGATAAAATGCTACTCAAAGGGATTTGTGAGCACTTGGACATTATTACTGACAAAACTGCACATCTTTCACACAAAGAGTTCAAGTCAATAAAGCAATATGCATTGAGAAGGAGAAGAAATAAAAATGGGAAGGAGA
The DNA here is from genome assembly GCA_963669155.1 of Arbacia lixula. Lineage (NCBI taxonomy): Eukaryota > Metazoa > Echinodermata > Echinoidea > Arbacioida > Arbaciidae > Arbacia > Arbacia lixula. The sequence continues at coordinate 15,681,587 of OZ022579.1, read as the reverse complement.
TGGGAAAACTCATACAAAACAGGAGGACAAGAAAAAAGAAGGAATATCAAAATGCAAAATAAGACTTTAAGTGCAGGAGGGATAAACATACACCTTCATTCCTTTTCTGGCTTTAATAGTGTCTTGTAGGTGTGTGGAGAGTACACATGAATATAACTGAAGTTTACAGATCATAAATAAAAGGTACCACTTGGGAAGGCTTCAAATCTCTATACGTGTTACTAATTGACTAATTCTGGTGCGCAGGGGTGGATTTCTCAAAAGGATGATAACTCTGGTGATAGTGCTAGGTCAATGAGCACTTTCTGGGCTCTGGTCCTGTCTCACCTACATGCATATTCATGTATTGGCGATGATCTCAGCATTGTGTGGCTCCCCACAAGGTCATGAATATGCATATCCTGATGTACCAGTAAATCATGAATATGCATATCCTACAGAACTGGTGACTTCATGCCGTTGCTAAACAGTTGCATGTCTGAAAATAATGAAGCTTTAAATGTTACCTATTTGACTCTAAAAGACAACTTTAGCTTTGAAGCACTTGAATACTAAGCTGTTACTACTAAAAAAATTCACCTGATTCACACTTCAGATGTAATTACTCTAACCACAAGTGTAACATTAGTAATACACATGAGGTAGTGCGTGTATCATCTATCGCCCAAGGGATCACACATTAATGATGTAATTCAAACCTCTGGAATTACCATCAAATATTTTTTCTCTCGAAATAATGAGGTTCACAATTAAATGGGGACAATGACAAGAGAATCCCTTGTTTGAACTCTCTTTTGTCAGCCAGAGTTACTAATAATTGTAAGAATTCTCACTATACTCTCCTTCTCTCTCTCTCTATTTCTCCTTTCCCCTTCTACTTTTTTTCTCTTACTCTCTCTCTTATTTTCAAACTTTCTTTCTCTCTTTCTTTCTCTCTCTCTCTCTCTCTCTCTCTCTCACACACACACACACACACACACTCCCTCTCTTTCTTTCTCCCCCTCTCCTCTTCTTCCCCTGTTTTTCCCATCATTTCTGTGCACTCCTCTTCACATTTGTCTTTAATATCTTCCACTTCATAGTCTGTCCATCTCCCCTTTCTGCATAATCATCATTATTTCTCCTTTTTTTTCTCTTTCCCCTCCTCTTTCCCCTCTCAGTTCCCCCTACCCTGGGAACGGCTCGCAGAGGAACCGTCCGCTACCCTGGAGATGCCCAACTGGATGCGAGGGGTTTCCATGGCGACATACAAAGCTGCCACATAGTTATTGAGAGAAGCGCAAACACAGAGGAATGACAGCTCATCAGGGGAGGAAATTTGAATCTCAAGGTGTCATCAAATCGAGGGGGGTTCTCCTTCAATCAGAAGAGGGAAGATTCTGCCCTGTATGGCTCATGTAATCGAAAATGAAAATATCTGAATGAATACGGGAAGGATGGCTGGTTTCTCTGGAGCACAGTTCAAATTTGATAAACTTGGTATCGGGTCAGCTGATTGGGATCTGGTGGAAGGTTTGGATGAAGTCTGATTGGACGCGGAGGAAGAGCCGGTACAGGAGGAGCAGGAGTGAGAGGGAGACAGGGGGTGCAAGGATGACTGGGGGATGGGGGAGAAAATATGCATGGGAAATACAAGAAAAAAACAAAAAGGACTTACTATAGTAGAAGAAGAAAACACGAAAACATATTAAGTTAAGACTGAAGAACAAGGAGAAAAGTATGAAGAGAAACTAACAATGTATTAATTCTTCCAAGCTTTTTATGCATAATGCAATATTCATAATGCAACACACAAGTATATCTTGTGTGATTTGAAAAGATATAAAAATAGAAAAAAAAAGAAGATGGGAAAAAGAAATAACAAGAGGAAGTCAAAAAACATAAATGAAGAAGAAGAAAAAAAAAACATGCATGCAGAAACTGATGAATATAATCCAGCATTCAATCAGTCATTGGATATTATGATACAAAGCCGACAGCTTGTGATGAAGCGCACCTGAAAACCTCCCATTAATCCGATCTACAAACGCTACACCGCCACAAATCAAGCTACGGCATATGCACGCGATGGAGAAAATAGATAACACTCGCACGCGACGGCACACAGAATTATGCAGAGGGAGGACTTTATGCTGAAAATGGTGCAACAACCTCAATAAAAATCTGTCAAACATCCATTAGTCGCATTACTCTTTGATGCCTGAGGATGCAGTAGCTTGCTTGCTCTCGTACGAGATCTGCAACACGTTGTTTTTTCCGCTTTTGACAGACTTCTTCGCAAAAAGAGCACTCGATCTGCTTACGGGGAGTCAAGCCGTGATATGTAATTGATTTCAATACAAAGAGGAACAAGCAGATGCAGATTCTCTTTGGATTTGAGGTAAAATGTGAAAAATAAATCAATGAGATGTATTGAAGTTTTGTTTAGTTATGCATAGGGACACAGCTAACAAGCACTGCCTCTATGGGATCCAAACTTTGACAATTGCTTGCATCAAATGCAATACCATTTTACTTTGCATATACTGCAAAATGGTTGAATAAATGGTTAAATACATTATTAAAGGTTTGGCATACTTTCTATGCAAGATAATCCAGGCAAATGGTATTGTCATGGCAATGGAGACTAACACATTGTACTGTCGGCCAGTTTGCTCTTGAAGATCGCAATTACAGGACTACAGAAGGATGAGTGTGAGGCTTGACTTGCTACTCCTGCAACAACTTGGTTACATATTAACCATATACATACAAACAGGTACGTGCAGACTTTCACTCATACCATGGCTGTATTTGGGATGTATGAATCACAAACCATACGCAGTCAATGGCAAGGATTTGAGGATGGAAATCCTCTTCACCCTTTCACTACCATAGGTGCATGGAATGTGTAATAAGGCGATGAGCTATTCCTGGCCTAGAACTCAGAGGGTTAACCCACCAAGGACCATAGCTGCATATTAAATGTGTAATACGTCTATGGGCTTTTCCTGGCTTATTACTGAGGTGTTTAACACTCTCACTACCATAAATGCATTACATATGTAATAAGTAAATGAGCGTCTCTCAGATTGGTCATGAAAGGCTTAAATGCTCTTTATTAGCAAAATCAAATTCTATCACATACATTTTCTCAGTTAGTCTGGAAGCCTCCAGTGCTTCACCATTCTCTCCCTTCCGCTTCCTGCACCTATTCACGGTAATCCCTCAATAAGTAATTACTAACTCCTTGATGTTTCCATCCACCTGTTTGTATGACTTGTCCATTGATGTTTTCTATCATGCAATGTTTCTTTGATGTAATTTTAATTGATTTTTGCCATATATCCCTAGATGCCCTGATCAAAATGTGAAAATAAACCATTGAAAGACAACATGACCATCAACTCTTGCTGCACATGATTAGTCTGCTCTAACTAGACCTTTGTATTTAACCGTTTGAATATATAAGAAATTAGCACAACAGCATGGGGCTATATTCATGAAACCTTACTAAGCCTAGTTAGTTGCTAAAGCGCATTCAGCTACATGCAATTTTAGTAACTGGCTAGGCTCGTAAGCTTTTATGAAAATGGCCCCTGTTGGTAGCCAGGCTATCGGATGGTGGTGCGTTTGATGAGACGTTAGAAGAGGTGGTGGTGACTGGGGTTTAACCTCCCTGTGAACCTTCCCAGGTCTGACTGGCTCAGGTGTGAGGGAGAGACAGCGAGGAGACAGTGAAGGTCTTGTCATACTAGATGAGTTCATTATTTCATGGGGATAGGGGTGGGGCGGGGGGGGGGGGGATGTTGAGTCATGAGGGACATGGATGTGTGGCTTGTGATGGGAGGGGGAAGGGAAGGAAGATGGAAAGGACAAGAGAGAGAGACAGAGACAGAGACAGAGACAGAGACAGAGACAGAGGCAGAGAGAGAGACAGAGACAGAGAGAGAGAGAAAGAGAGAGAGAGAGAGAGAGAGAGAGAGAGTGAGAAGGGGCGAGGCAGGGGGAGGATATGTAAGTAGAGAGATGGGAATCAAGACGAAAGGGTGAGGATGGATGTAAGGAGATATGGTGAAAGCGAGTGTAAAATCGGAGGAGAAAAGAGGGGGAAAAAAGAAGAGAAGGGAAAGAGAGAGAGAGATATGAAAAAAATGAAGTCAACAGTTCATTCAACCCCAGCAGCAATTTCCCTTTTGCTTTCACAAGAGATGGTGTTAGGGAGTATAAGATTGGAGGGGGAAAATAGGAGAGAAAAAGAAGATAGAAAGTGAGAGGGGTAAGAAAAGAAGAGGGTGTATACAAGAAACAAAGAGAAGACAATGGGAAGAAAATACAGATGGTTAAGAAGAGAAGACGAGATATAAATACAGAAAGAACTATGACAGAAAGTATGAGAGAGATAAAGAGGTAGAGAAGTAGAAATAAAGAGAGGGAGAGAAAGAGAGAACAAATCACAAAAATATGATAAAAAAATATAAAGTCAACAGATCATTCAACCCCTGAAGCACTTTTCACAATTTACCTAAAGTTCACTTTTGCTTTCAGCAAAGCATGTCAAAGAGATGGTCTCCCAAATTAATCTGATCTAACATACTGGAGCCTGTTCATCAAATGAATCTGACTGGCTCTGCAGACCACGGAAACTCTCAATAAAACTTTGGCTTAAACGCAAGCCACTCTCTGCATCATTTGGGTAACTAGAGCCCTGCGTGACTGGACTTCTGTATGCGTCTACATTCAGGTACATTCACACTGGGGGTTAAATGACAAATACATTTGCGGGGCCTACTCTTCAAGTCTGATGTCATCAAAATGACATCCTGAACTTATTGTGTGCACTATACCTTTTAAGAAAGCACTCACGTTTGGCCCTATTCGATTGTTCCTCATTTCCGGTGAAATTTGAGAGTTGTTTTTTTTTTGTTTTTTAACCTGTTCGCTATTCAGCCCACACATTTGCTGGCCTTTGTCCATTCAGATACTAAGCAGTGCGACCTCTCCATAATCTGCTGCATGGACAATAGAAGACAGACTATGAATGGACGTCAAATTAAGCCACACTGCAGGTTTATGGCAAATGTTGACATCCTAACTGGACCAGGGTTCACAAAGCCAGGAAACATTCATTTAAAAAACAAACAGTTGTGTGAGCTCATACAATTATCCTTCCATGATGTTTCTGTCTGATTCACATGCGTCCAATTCTCAATATCGCAAATAAGTATGAAATATCACCATACGCCATGCTATCAGCTTTTCAGCCAAATTTGTTGACCGTTATACCTCCCGTCTTGTAGTCCCGACACGTAGTGCTTTGCGTCGGTGCTATGAACCCTAAGGAACGCTAGCTCCTATTAGTCAAGAAAGTTCTCAGTCCTACTGCAGTTTTCTTCTGAAACATCTTGTAAAAACTCTCTATCTTACGGTATAGTAGTAAATATAGGACAAATTTCTGTGGGAAAGTGGGTTTCCGAGAAAGTGTTGATGGTAGTGCGATCACTTGTGCTGACCTAGAAATATAACCAGAAGTGCCCAGTTCACCACTTTACAAGCTCCAAATCCAGAAAGTGTTAGAGTGCCACAAGCGGTGATGCTCTACACTTATATTCAAAATTCATGTGCATATAATTTTTATGTGAATGAGACACAATAAATGGTCTGAATCATGCTATGTATTACATATATATTAGCATTATAAAGTGTACAACAAACATGTACATGCAAAGTTAAGATAATGCTTGCACTAAGCTATAACAACAAATTTTACAATGACACATGGACACTATTAAAGAAAATATGTCCTAGTAACTATCCATACCTGTTTTTTTATGTAAAAAAATTACACTTTGAATACATGCTTAGCCAGCCAGTACAAATCAATCATTCTAAAATAATAATTTCTACAGACTCGTGACACGCTGACAATACAGCTACGCTGGCATTTGCACTTCGCTAAACCAATACAAATCATAGATCCACAAGCCTCCTGTCAAACAGAGAACATCATCTCCACATGATATTTTCTTTCCAAATTATCCCCAAACTTTGCCACGATGTATACACACAGACCACACTTCAGCTATGCACGAGCCGAAAGAGCGGTGTTTCCCGGGCGAGCGAAAACATTTCTCCGCCCGCAATCCATTCCGAGGCTTGTGACCCCCAGCAGCTCTCTGCGAATCGACGAAATGCAAATTTGCTTTCCCCGCTCACTCCGGGCAAACATGGTGCGAGGATTCCAAACAATCAAGAGTCATGCTCGCTCCATCAAAGTGATTACTCCAGCTTCTTGGTCTCCTCGTGGACCGAGAGAGAGAGCGCCAGGCTGGCATGCTACGCACCCGTGGTTGTTAGATTCCCTTTGGTGAAGGGGAACATTGCCAGCCCCTTAAATAAATGAAAGGTGTGCATGTGTTCTTGAGCAAACTCTCATTTATTTTACATTTTAAATGTATTTCCCTATTTCCTATTGAACTATTCTTATGTTAACAGAGGACCAAGTCAAAAAACAGCTCCTGGCGGATTCTGGTGTTCCCCCCCCCCCCATGAGTTTGGAAATTAATGAATTATAACAATTTCAAATGGAACATATCCTTTATAGACTAGCTGATTTCTGTCAAATGCAGAAAAATCAGGGAAGCAAGCTGTGGGAAGTTTGAGGGAAATCACGCAAGTAATAAGAAAGTTGGGCTAGTTTTATAGTCAAACACAGACTAGCTTTATGGGGTGCAAAATAAATCATCTGATGCTGTCTCAAAATCATTGATTACCATCACAGAATCACCACTGTGGGTGATTCCAGTTACGCACTGTAATCATTGTGTGACAAACCCTATACACCATAGTGAATCCAAGGACAAAATCTATACTGAATCAATAATAATGTTTCACATTGTTTTATTATTCCCACAAACTACTCCAGGTTACCTTTGTTCTGAGTACAGGCAAATCAATACACAACATCTTCAATTGCACATTTAAATATGAAGCGCAGAGGCCAGTACTAGTATTTTCAAACGCACATTTATCGGCATGAAAGATTGACACTATATGAAACCAATGTTAGATTGCCAACCACGCCCATACGGCAGCAGGCCAATTAGTACAGCTTGACTGTCACTTGAACCCAACTAAGAATCTCATAAAGCGACTTGAACATAAATGTACATGTCGTTCCTATCATGGGTGATGACCAGCATCAGGACATATTTACGTGAGAAGTGTCACTTTTAGTTTCTTGTATGTTCGCAAAAATACTGATGAAACAATGGCACAAGGATAGAAAAGAAACGGCGCTTCGCCTTAATGGCATGCCCATTTATACCATACTAGTAAGGTGTCTACGAGATATTACAGAGATATTCATTCTCCGAACTCATTGTGGAACTCCTTCAATTCCTCCTCTTCTTTGTCATCTACCTCTCCTTCTTATCCTCTTCTTTCTCTCCTTGTGTCTGCTTTCTTCTTTAATCCTGGCTCAAGTTATTCACACATGGTAATCAAATCCACTCTTGTCTAAAAAATGTGGAGATCGTATCATCACTTTCATCCCTCAATGTATGGTGTCTCGATCATATTCCGTGTTTAACAGCCTTTTCATGTTTTAGCCCTTGTTACATTATCTTTCTTAACCGTTTAAGCTAAGTATTGCTTACAAAGAGCACATTAAGATATCATAAAATCATACCATATTCTGATTTTTTTTCCATATTTTGTTTTACATTTGTGTCATTATCAGTTATCATTGTTTATGAGTTTGATTACTACGGTAACCGTTACATGTAACTCACAAATCTTATGGAGGTTAGATACAATTAAACAGTCATTCATGATTACCACGCACGCAGAGCGATTCCAATCCATTTATATCAACCTTCTAAGAAACCTTGAAGAGCAGTATGCTATCCCTCCTCCAATGTCAATAGGTGGGACTGTGTAAACATAGTCGCCAGCCAGAAGACAGATCGGCTGCTGAACTTGTATACAGATTACACCTAATCTGCATAATCATACCCCCTCTGGTGGCTGGCCTACATCCATTAATGTCAACTCTTTGTTTGCAGACTCCTCTTGCCCGGTGGAATCATCCGGGTTATGAATGAGTCAATATTTTTGCACGTTTCCACGAAGTTTCTACAACGCTCCCTTGCGTCACCAACGCACGGAACACAAACACGATTGGCATTATGCAGCTTGGACTATAGCCCGCCAGCGTAAACATGCCAAGATTACCCGGCGCTTGGAGAGGATTCTCCTCCTAAAACAAATATTTTTCTCTCCTTTCTTGGAAAGGACACATAAGGTCCACCATATATATTGATTTTATTGTTGCTGTATAGATTGAAAATATTACGATTGGAAAAGATTTCATTTGGTAGAGGGTGATCATCCTTGCAGGGGGGCACCACTGATTTGTTATTCTATATCAAACGGCCACCACAGATGACACAATCCAATCAATTGTATGACTCTGTGATTGGCTGAATCACAGGACCTGGGCATCGGCTATGTGCAAGAAGATGACATCACATGTCCTGTCTTAAGTCCTCCTGATGGCAGACTCGAGGCAAAAATGTGTTTTCTGCGATGGCCGTAACTCTAGGCGACCAGTCGCAATTTAACGATGGAAATAAATTCAAAAATACAGAAGCCCTTTGCCAGTCCAGAATTGATTCTCTAGTGAGGGTGTCGCAGTGGAGTAGTTGTGAACAGTGACTGAAGGTTCAAGCCCACCCATGCCACTTGTTTCCTTCAGCAAGCTACTTTACCCACATTGCTACTCTACACCCAGGAGTATAACTGGGTACCTGGTACGAGGTGGGTGATTTTCTAAAAGATCTTGACCCAGTGCCATTATCATGCCACAGGCAAGGAAGACTTTAAAAGAAATGGAGCCTTCGCTGTTGAAAACAATACATTTTGCAACATTTCTTTTATGACTTTTCCCCATAATTGGGATTACTCACATTCTATAATTGCATAATCATAGCGATATATTACCCCTCAAACTTGAGTTGCAGAACTTTTTGTGAGGGGTTTATATGTCCAGTACCTTTACGCCTGAGCATAGTGTAACTCGAATGATGGGGCAGTACAAAATACTTTAATTATATTGTCATGAGAGTTTGATCTTGACACAGTCCAGCACCCTTCATTCTACTTCTTTTCACTTCCTAGTAAAGAAACAGAAAGAGAGAGAGAGAGAGAGAGAGAGAGAGAGAGAGAGAGAGAGAGAGAGAGAGAATAAGAGAGAGAGAGAGAGGGGGGGAGAGAGAGATAGGGAGAGAGAGAGAGTGAGAGAGAGAGAGAGGGAGAGAGAGAGGGGGGAAGAGAGAGAGAGAGAGAGAGAGTAAGGGAGAGAGAGAGAAAGAGAGAGAGGGAGAGAGAGAGAGAGAGTAAGAGAGAGGGAGAGAGAGAGAGAGAGAGAGAGAGAGGAGAGAGAGAGAGAGAGAGAGAGAGAGAGAGAGAGGGAAAGCTAGAAAGAATTAACTCCCAGGTGTTTGTGTAAGAAGGTGACGTCATATTTCCTGTCTTAGGACTCTTATGAAGCAGCAAAAATGAAAGAAACAGCCTAGAACTGAGGCTAGGTGTCAGATTCAACAGCACAAGCAAGGGACATCAATCTGTTTTTTCTTTGTATGTCAAGGTGCAGAATATAAGCAATTCCTTCCCCAAAAAATGAATTTCTCAGTATTAAAGCATTTCAGCCACCTCTGTGTATTTAGAGTAGACATTAATATGATTGAACTGTATTGAAGCACCTTGCTTCAATAATTATGCAAATTCCGATGCCCTAATTTGGTGTACTTTTCACACAGTGCTCATACAGTGCATTTGAAAGAGAAAGAGGCAGAGGACTTGACAACACTTTCCCTACACATCTCCCTCACTCTGCAAACACGTGACCAAACGCACTTAATCAAAGCAAACAGTACATTTTTCGTACGATTTCCCCAGCTACCATCTCAATTTTTTGTGCTTTGTACTCATGTGATATTCCTCGAAAAGAAGCCTAGCATTATAAATGAACAGGAGAAAGTGGATATGGTTTTGTTGATCAAAAACAAAGTGTGCTGTGCATAGGATTTTTATAGAAGAAAGGGAATAGTCTTCTCACTTCCTCTGTCTTAACCTTGCTGCAACTTGTTGATTTCCTGCTTCATTAGTGTCTTCATTACTCTTGTGAAAAACAAAGTGAAATGAATAAAACAGGAAGAAAGGAATAAGGAGAGGATACAATTAGGAAAAGGGGGAGGATTAATATGGAAAAACACAGGAAGAACTGTAAAAGGTTAGAAATAAAGAAAAGGAGAAGAGAGAGCACAGAGAAAAAGAGAGAAAGAGGGAGAGAGAGGGAGAGAGAGAGTGAGTGAGAGAGAGTGAAAGGAAGGCACAGAGAGGTAGAGAGAGAGAAAGAAAGAAGAAGAGAGAATGAGAGAGAAAGAAAGGAGAAGAGAGCATGAGAGAGAGATGGAGAGAGAGAAAGAAAGAAGAGAGAGAGAGAAACAGAGACAGATCAAAAGAAAAGAAAGCAAAAGAAAGGTACGAAGAGAGCAATAACCTCATTCCGAGACACCACAGCTAATAATACTACAAATTTTTGTCTGTTACCCGACAGCTACCTGTGAGTGAGTATTTGTTAGCAAAAGAAGGGCTCTGTCCTCAAGTTGATGGTGCTGTAAAATCTTTGTTGACAGACAATTTTGCCCATTTTCATTTTTCTAAGTATCCTTCACTCCAGGAAATTATGGTCTCTGGCCATTTATCAATCATTCTAATTTCCCTATACCCCCTACACTCTCTGTCACCAAACATATTACTCATTAACTTACGGTCATTGACAGGGCTTGTGAGCCTGGACAGGGAAGCACTTGGTACATTGTAAATCATGCTAACTTTATTGCCGTAGTTACCAGGGTATTTTCCTTACTACATCGTTTTGTGTATGTGTCGTGAAATTGGAAATTACTCCATGATGAATGGTTTGTATGTTCATATTGTCTCACTCTTCCATGTATAACGATGCACCAAAATGTATTTTGTTGATGCGTCAGACTTTTTAAGTTAGACTTCATTTTTCTCTTTTGTGCCGTAAAAGCAATCGTTATCTCCTTTTTTATTGGCTTGTAAAAAGCTTGCCCCTTCTGTCAACTTGTTGACTCACATACATGTATCACTCTTGATGTTTGTATGTTCTTGTTATTTGTATTATCAGTAATTTCCATCAATACCCTGTTAATAATTAGGTAGTTTATGTATCATATGATGTTTGAAGGTTTGCATGGTGGTATGATCAATCACTGATGCGGTTTCCGGTACACCATGTGTAAAGTCCTGGAAGGACTGAGATAAGAAAAAGTGGATAGAATTGGAGGTGAATTGGAAAGGTGAGGAAGTGGAGATTTGAAAGTAGAGTATTCTTTCGAAATAAGTGTAGTCCTTAAAAGGACTGTAAACCAGAAGGAATGAAGAGCTGATGAGTAGAGAAGATGAGTAGAGGAGTAGGAGCCTCCTTCTCTACTCATCAGCTCTTCACTCCTTCTGGTTTACAGTCCTTTTAAGGACTACACTTATTCCGAAAGAATACTCTACTTTCAAATCTCCACTTCCTCACATTTCCAATTCACCTCCAATTCTATCTACTTTTTCTCATCTCAGTCCTTCTATGTATCATGTTTGCTTTTTATGATGAAGGAACATACACATTCAAACTTAAAACTTGAACTTGACTTGAACTGTCTGTGTGCCACATGTGACATTATTTGCAAGTAATATGTACACAAAATTAATGGTTTACCTAGGACACAAAGACTGAAAGCCTGTAGAACAGCATCTTGTCTGGCAGAGAGAGAGTTCATCCGTTCATCGGGTACAAAGGGCAAGATCCACTCTGTACACTACAGCTCAAAGGAATTGGGATAGGGAAAGGGAAAGGGAAAAAAGGGAAGGAGCTGCAGTTTTAAAACGCGGTACATTTTGTCCAGTTCAGCATGAAACACGACGCTTAAGCCTAAAAAGCATCATGTTTCATGCTGAACTGGACAAAACATACTGCGGTTTAAAACTGCGGCTCCTTCCCTTTCTTCCCTTTCCCTTTCCCTACGCCAATTCCTTTGAGCTGTAGTGTACATAATGTGCCTGTACTTTGTTGGGGAAGAGCATGTAAAATGCATCTAGCGGAGGCCGGCAAAATTGAATGAGTCATACAAAGAAGGTTTCATTTATGTATTTTCCACTCGTAGAAAACATAGAAAATGAATAGAAAAACAAGCTGACATGTTGGAGGAGTCATTAAGAAAGTTCAGAAGGTTAAGAATGGAACTGGAATTGTGATGTACAAAGTGGGGATGCACACACAGACATATACTGTACACACAAACAGCCGTAAAGACAACCAGACACATACACACAGACACAGACACACACACACACACACACAAGAACAAACTAGCTTTCACACTGCTATAAAGAACACACATAGACACATGGACATACACACACAGGTACGTCAACATACATGAATATATACACAAAAGGGATATAAAATGTCAGAATGACGCAAGATGGAAAATAGCTGTTAACCATAAAACACAAATCATCAATCACATGGGTTTGCATGTGCAACAAAAAACACCCACATAAAACAATCTCTTAAGAAAACAACTGCGAGATTTGGCAAGACATTCCCCCCCCCCCCCAAAGTGTCAAGCCACATTTCTCCAATAGAGTTAATTGGATTCTGAACACGGAGCCGCCATGGGCTTCAGACATGGACGTGGAGTCTGTGGTCTCCACGACGACCGTGGCGGCCGCCGCCCTGGCAAATGTGACGAGAACGATGCCCTGAGGAAGGACAGAAGTTGTGCTGGGAAGCAGCTGAGTTTGATTACGGCCATGTCCAGTCTAGTCCGCACCTAACGCAGTTTGAACTTTCTGGCTGATTTTCTTTGCTTGGCTTGTATCTGTGTAAGATTTTATTGATCACTTCAAGAAACTTTGGGCTGTTTCATTTTGTTGTGTGTTGCCAATTGTACTATAGATTGTGACATGCACATGTTTTTCTGCAATGAGACACATTAAATTACACATGTGCGGAGCAGGTGCAGCATGACATTGATATATTAAATCTATTCAACTTTTCTATTCTCTTTGTTCGTTCTCCTCTTACACTCTCCCTCTCCTCTTCCTGCGCATCTTCTCTCTGCTCTCTCCTTTCTACTCTTCCTTTTCTTTCCAACCCTTTCCCCTCTTTCATCACTCCCCCTCCTCTTCCTGTCCTTTGCTCTCTCTTCTCTTTTCTTTCCTCCTCTTTCCATCCTGTTTCCTCTCTCTCTCCACTCCACTCGGATACCCATCCTCTTTCATCACTCAGCTTCTCCTTCCTCTCTCCCTCTCCTCTCCCTACCCTGTCTCGTCTCCTCTTTTGTCATTTCCCCCTCCCTCCTCTCTTCATCTTCCTCTCCTCTCTCCCTCTCCTCACCCTACCCTGTCTCCTCTCCTCTTTTGTCACTTTCCCCCTCCTCATACCCCCTCTCCCACCCCTCTCCTCTCCCTGCCCCTGATATGTCCCTCCTCATTACCACTCCTGACTTCAAGCCTTCGTCATCTTAGTTAACCTGCAGACCCTGTTACCGTGGCGATGATGTTCGCACAGGGTGCTCTACCAACTCATTAGGATGCATGTGGCATCTCTACCCCGGGGCCTAGAAATATGTAAAGACGGTGAGATCATGCAACACAACCCGCTAGGATTACCCAACGCTGTCCGCTCTCCAGCCCACTACTGAGACATGACAAGTTTGCTGAATGGGGGTGTTCAGAAGGATTCCATGAAGGGAGGGGTGGGGGAGGGGGTTAAAGGGTGGTGAGTGGTGGGATAGGAGTGGTAGAATGGTGAGTGGAAGGATGGAGAGCAAAGGGATGGGGAGTGGTTGGATTAGGAGTGGTAAGATGGGGAGTGGAGGAATGGGGAGTGGTAGAATGGGGAAGTGGTAGAATGGGGAATGGTAGGATAGGGAGTGGGGATCACATCACTCCTTGTGTGACCACCTACACAGTATATTGATCAGAAATTGACTCATAACATGTCTGTAGATCAGACTACAACCCAACTTGCTAATTGTGTCTTCATAAAGAGGCATGTAGTCTGGCTAGTCAGGCCAGTTACTCTCAACTTACATACCCATGTTTTCAAACAGTGTCAAAGCTGAGTCTGTGCTTGTAGACTACATCACTAGCAAATTACAACATGGCATAACAGAAAGTCATCCCAATTCCACTTTATGACACCCTGAGGACCATAAGGTGGCATCACATGAGGCTAGATGACAAATATTATTACTATAACTCAGTGGTAGCCTTACACTAATGCTGATGAAATGTGATTAGTCTTCTGGGGTGGGTTTCACAAAATGCAGACAACACTAACCTTAGCTTTAAGATGGGCAGCGTTATCTGGACTCCAGTATCCCACATCATGGAAAACGAACCAATTTCTTAGCATGTGGATACACATTACCATGATCCTCTTCACAACGTTAATTTCTTAACATGTATGTACATGTATGGGGAAGGATCAAAGCCAAAGTTTAGAACTGAAGTTAGACATGTCACCAATTTGTGAAATCTGCCCCCCACTGACCATCTGGATAGTTCAATGACATGAGACCTTTCCACTGACTGATTTTTTGTATCATAACTCAATGCATCATGGCTCTACACATGAATGAGCAAGATTATGTCATTGCTTTCATGGAGAATGACTTTGCAATGGTCCAAACACACATGTAGACATGGGGTCTTTTTTAAAGGGAATCTACTGTACTGGGAAGACAAAAAGCCTTCAAAAAATGATCATGAGCAATCTTCTTGCCAATGGTCTAAATTTCATGTATTGTCCATTTTAGAAACGTTCTAAAAGTCATTTGCCCTCAAATGATCCACATTTAGGGGTAATATTAGTCAATTAAATGCCAAATCACAAATTTTCGGCCCGAACGTTTTGAGGATTTGTAATTTAATCACTCATTACTCCAAATGTGGATCATTTCAGGTCAAACAACTTTCTGTATGTTTCCAAAATTGACAATACACGAATTTAAGACCGTTGGCAGGAAGATTGCTCACGATCACCTTTTTGAAGGCTTTTTGTTTTCCCAGTACAGTATATTCCCTTTAATGGTTGTGTATCATATGTAGATTCAGTATGATTCAACATGATAATGCACTTGTGAACCAGTTTGTGAATTTTCTTTTGTGGATTTACAGTCTTCTCCCATCTATCTATTCGCAATATTTCAACTTGATGATGCACTTATGAAATTAGTAAGGATGTTCACATGTAGTACAACTTTATGACTGTTAAGTACCAACAATACGACAGTTTCAAACTCCTCTATGTACCATCCTTGATGGTCTGAAGGTGCACACTCTAATAATCGCAGAAATTTTAGCAAGATGTTTCCATGTAGTTAGAATGTGCAGTCAGAAATAATCATAAGTTTTAAAGAACAATATTGGTGAACTGATAAATACTATTTAGAAAATAGTAAAACTTTCGGTAACACCATGTGGTTGTATTCTTTCGGATAATTGGCCCACTTTGGGGTGAAGAAAGGAAAGGAAAGCGAAAAGTGAAAAAAGTTTTATTATTTTTTATTGTCTATTTTATAAATAGTATTCATTACTACACTCTCACCATGGAAACATTCAAAGAACATTTAATATTGGTGTTCAATAAAGTTCAATAAATGTTTTGACGACATGTAAGGAACTGCACTTCTGATACAGCCAACAGAAGCAGAAGAAAAAGTGTACATGCAAGATGCACAATAAATCAACACAATTCATGAATACAGTTCTAATACCTAATGAAACACTGTAAAAAGAAATATGCACCAAATATTGATTACCAAAAAGTTTCCATATTCATGTATTTCTCAGTATTTCAGAATCTCTGAGGAGAAAATGATAGTGCGTTGCTATGACAGCTTCAATGGTAATGGTAGTCAACTATGGTAATGAAAGTTATCACTTGAGATGGCTTAATGAAATGAGGGGGGATGACTGACTCGGAACGACTTGAGAGGAATCAAGCACATCTTAAAGGTAAAGGATAGACATGGTAAAGAATCATGGGGTCCATTATCAATGCGCACAATAAATACACACAATTCATTAGTACAATTCCAATATCTATTTATACATTGTCAAACATATGCACAAAATAACAATTATTACAAAGTTTTCATTAGGATCTTAAAGGTAAAGGGTAGAAATGGTAAAGACTTACGGGATAAGGGCCCTGTTGCATAAAACTTACTATTGATGGTTACTTTGCTATCAATGACAACTTATATGGAAACCTTGAATTTGATTGGCTGTCTAGTGATGTTACCATGGTAGTTACTATTGATGGCAGAGTTACCATTAATGGTAAGTTTTATGCAACGGGACCCTGTTATCAACTGAGTGCCATTCTGTCAAGATCATCGGTCTCCTTCTTGTTTGATTTCAGGATACCAGGCAGGAATTATCCCAAATTCATATATTTTAAAGGGCATATATGGTCTTAAATTCATGTATTGTCCATGTTAGAAACTTGCTGAAAATGATTTGCCCTCAAATGATACACATTTGGAGTAATTAGTGATTAAATCACAAATCCTCCAAATGTTTGGGCCGAACATTTGGATCTCGATATGGTAATGATAGAAGAGCGGTTCTGCCCTGATTGCGGTGAGAAATCATTACCTTTTAAGGTATGGAAAGTGGTAGATTACTTTAAAAGTATTAGCTGTGGGCCGGCCCTCTATCACAAAGAAAAGAGGGAAAAAGATAGCAAATGTCTGTATGAAAAAAAAACATCACTGCTTTCTTTTATTGCAAGTCCTAGCCAATGTTTACTGTGGTGCAAATCATAGATTGCATAGTTTGTCCTTTAACCTCTAAGAATACATACAGCTACATAGAGTATCTGTCTCTTACCTCACTTTTTGGATCATTTTGATGTGTGTGAATGTAGAAGCCATACAAAACATTACGCAAGGTTGAATATGGAGGACATATCAATTTGAAGGTTACTTTTATTGATGGTAACATGAAAAAAGTGCTCTCAAAATTTCATGAGAAGCCATTGCAAAAATTAAGAAGTGAATACCTACTAGTGGCAATGAAAAAAAGAGATCATCCAACAGCAACGCATCAGCAATGATCTGGGTCTCATACTTCAAAATGGCACAGCTACTGGTATCAGCTGTACTTTGTGAAGTCTTTCTGGCGTACAATGTAATGTACAGTACGTTTGAGGATAACAGTCTGGGGGATGTTTCACCAAGCTGTTTCTAAGTTCCAAATTACTTTACAAACGACTGATGATCCCTTCTTGTGCTAAATCAGCTTCTCAATGAACAAAGTGTGGTACCGCATTTAGCACAAGAAGGGATCACCAATCGTTTGTAAAGTCATTCTTAACTTACGAACAGCTTGGTAAAGCCGGGACCGTTTCATAAAGGGTTACGATGGCGTGTCAATCAACAGATCAATCATACGACTAATCTATTGATTGATATCCGATTGATATCAATTGTATCACAAAGGGCCTATGATCAATATGGATCATCCGTTGAATGTTATATTGATCATAGCTTGTGTGTATATCGATCAAAAGCATACGATTTATTATGCATAAGCTTGGACTTGGCATTAGAAAGTAGTCCTGGTTTTTGTGAGATGGTGAGGTGCAATGGATAGCAGCTTACTCTTTGTGATGTGCATGTATATGGGGCCCTAATGTTTTCAACACAGTGTAGCCAATTTGAAAGCCTGAACAATGATTATTTTTGCACATTACAGGACCCTCATTGAAATAAGTTAGGAGAACACAGAACACTTTACAGCTTGTCCCAATAAAAATTACAATGGCACTTTCTGCACTTTCATGTATATTGATGGAAGTTTATTGACCCTTACAGGGTGATTCAGGGTAGATGCTGAGAATCATATAAATACAGACAGCTGATTACATAGTCATCCAAATTCCTCTATCTGCTCTTCAAATATTTGATTAAGATAATTAACAATTCAATAATTAATATGATTAAGAATTCTTCAAATATTTGATGAAGATAATTTATAACAATTCAATAATTAAGATGATTAAGAATTCCTGAAATATTTGATGCGATAATTAAGAATTCAATAATTAAGACAATTAAGAATTCTTCAAATATTTGATTAAGATAATTAACAATTACTTTTTGAGTGCAACATAATGGTCCAGTAATACCAAAATAATGAACTTGAGAGTTTCCCCTCAACATATGGTCACAATATACCTGGGAAAGAAAGAAGATTTATTTTCACCTTTGAGTGATAATGCTTTGAGGGCTCTGAATGCATGATTGGGACTGGTATAAAAAAGTGAAAGATACATAAAATATTTACAAAACCTTGCTATGACAATAGCTACAGCTTACCTATAACCTTCCCACTTGCAATTCAATATGCTCCATCCAGACAAACCTACCAAGAATTTTGGCCACTTGATCACACCTCACGCAATCATCGGTGAAACTATGAGGCTCATGCATGCGTGGTAGTAGCAAAAACTACTTGAAGAGTTTTGTACAGTGCCAACCTGGGGAAGCATTACCACCCAATACATAATATAAGACATGATTGTGGCACGATCGTCTGACCATAACTTCATAGACCAATAACACAGTGGGGCAATAATAATATGATTCAAGTAAGCTCCTAGAAGTTATCACTCAAGACGGCTCGGTGAGAAAATGCTGCCTGCGTGATTCGGTACAACTCGAGCGGAATCAGGCGTATACATTTAAAGGGCAATTTCCTTGGCCTTTGCACGACAGCCAAGCACACATTATAGGACATGATCAGGAAACAAATCTTTAATAGAATGACCATGACTTCTAAGACCAATGGCACTGTGCAACAAAAGCAATATATTTCAACTAAGCTCATGGAAATTATCACTCAAGGTAGCTCGATAAAAGATGAATGGATTAATGATTCAGAACAACTCAAGTGGAATCAGGCATGTTTTTAAAGGCACAAAGCTTGGTAGACAATTTCTTTGGCTCTAGCATGACCGCCCAATACACACTATAGAACATGATCGCAAACCAAATCTTTTGTAGTCTGATCATGACTTCAGTGACCATTGAAAAAATGACCATCAGGACATCGTAACATACATGTACATGTGGAGCACATTTTAAAAGTGGTTGGAAGATCTTTAGGCAATCTTTCTGGTGCACCTAGAAAAGAAGTTCAAACATATCGTTAAAGAAAAACCTAACTCCATATATAAAAGTGATCATGTACATGTAAGGCAAGGAAGGTCTGTACAGTGTATGACATAAGCAATCCGTATTTCAAAGAAGCCATTCATGGTGCTGTGTATGATCCAAGAATTATCACCTTTTCTACTTATTTTGTAATAAACTTCCTCACTACTACATGTTTTACTTGTTTTTTCAGGAGTGTGTTTGTGTGAGCATGTTTGACACTACATATGCACACAAGTGCCTACGTGCATGCTTGTGTGTGTGTGTATGTGCGTGTGTGTGTGTGTGTGTGTGTGTGTGTGTGTCTGTCTGTCTGTGTGTGTGCATGTGTGTGTATGCAGGTGTGTGTGTGTAGGTGTGTGTGTGTGTGTGTGTGTGTTTGTGAGTGTGTGTGAACACGTACTTGTTGGGACGTTATTAAATTTGAGGAGGGGCTTTAATTCCGCGGATAGCCTTCACAAAGTGTTTCTCATTTCCCCCAAGACTTGAACTTCAGCATCGGAGGGTTGAGGGATGGTCGGGGAAAGAAAGAGTGAGAGAGAGAAGAAGAGAGAGAGGGGAATGGAGGGGGAGTGAGAGGGGAAGTGAGAGGGAAAAAGAGGAGTAGAGAGAGGGGAAGGCAGAGGGGAGAGAGAGAGAGAGAGGGAGAGAGAGAGGGAGAGGGGGAGAGAGAGAGGGAGAGAGAGAGGGAGAGAGAGAGGGAGAGAGAGAGGGAGAGAGAGGGAGAGAGAGAGGGAGAGAGAGAGGGAGAGAGAGGGAGAGAGAAGGAAATAGAAGGAGAGAGAGGTGGAAGGGAAGGAGGGAGGGAAAGAAGGTCAGTAGAAAAGGGGGAGAGAGGGAAAAGAGAGAGAGAGAGGGAGAGAGAAAGAGAGAGAGATAGGGAGAGATGGGGAGGAAGAAAGAGAGATAAGGAGGGAAGGAGGGAGAGGGAGAGGGAGAGGTGGATGGAGAGAGATCGGTATAAAGACAGTGTATTTATATACATGTATATGTATATATATATATAGAGAGAGAGAGAGAGAGAGAGAGGGGGGGGAGAGAGAGAGAGAGAGAGAGAGAGAGAGGAGAGTTGAAGTGAGTGCACCCTGCCACAACCATCACAGGTCAAATGGAGTGACAATTATTATTCATATGCAACTCCAGCCACACACTGGCCTGCACTTTGATACCCACGGAGAATGAGCAACCTTCAGCTCACATCAAACCAAGCCCACTTCCTTGAATGATTGATGAGCAGTTCAATGGGAAGGCAAGCCAGACAGACTGCTAATAAATTCTAACTATCACAAGGACGATCTGACACTTGAAACTTGACACCTGCCAATGGATCTAAATAAACCATTTCACGATTGTACTAGGTTTGTGCAGAGATCAGTGCACTGCAAATTGTGTAGAACTGTGACAAGATGCCTAGTTTGTACCAAACAAAATATTGTAAAATGGTAAAGCGACTACAGAGACAATGGCAAAGAAACAGTGTCCTTTTTGCAGGTCAAAAAACTACATTTTGTAAAAACAACAGGAAATGAAAGGAGAAACTGTATTGGAACTTCCCTCCCAATAAAAGAACTGGAAACTGAGTGAAATTATAGCAATCACTGGATTTTGAGGAGGTTTGGGGCTGGTCGTCCGAACCCAAGCAAACGGAGACTGCTGTGTGCTATGGTCAGCACCACAGTGCATGCGTTCAATGGGAGCATGCTGGTGGTGTGCAGTGCTAGCACACTGACAGGGGCAATACGATTGTGAATGTAGACTTTGAAACGTAGGTTTCGAATGTAAACATCAATACTTTTTCACATTTCCTGAGAAGCTCTGTGAGGCTATGACTGTGAGATTTCACATACTTTATCGTTAAGGAATACTGCTGATTCATGACTTTTGCAAATGGGACACCCTATCTTTAAAGTTTGTTTTAGAGAGTAACCATCTATTCCTAATCTATAAACCAGTTAACTAATGTACAAGTTTTGTCTTTTGCGATCAAATATTCACCATTTTGCTCAGACAGGAGGGAGAAATCCCGTGCATTGCTATCTTGTACGATCTTTTTGTTTCCGCTTCACGATCAAACTTTCTATCTCTCTCTCTCTGAGAAACAAGAAAACACGACACAAACCACAACAAATTGCATTGTCTGCTAGTGTACTACCTGTAAATCAAATCGCCCGGCCTTTATATAGCGGCACTAATCAAATAGCTCCCTCTCATGAATCTAGGAGTGAATTGAGCTGGGTAGGCCTGACCAGAACGAGATTCTCCTTTTTACCTCCAGTAGGAACAGGTAGAAATGGGTATTGTATCAACATTTATGGCAAATTAAATTCATTATGAGGGTGTGCAGTGTCAGTAGTAAAGTTACGAGTGTGTAGAGTTTTGCGCAGGTGAATCTCAATTTCTATATTACCAGGAAGTGCATTTGAAGTACTGGGTACTCCACAGGAAGTGGAGATGGTGCACATATGATACTTTCCTTTATCCTTTGTAATGAGGGATACACATTGTCACACACCCAACAATTCACTGTGATAAGATCATTCAAGACTACTGTCAAGAAAAGAGCTTTGTTGTACGTACAAAAATGTCTGTGTTAGTTCACATCTTCATTAGATTACAGATATAGAAACAAATAAGAAATGGTGAAAATCCTTTTTTAATTTTGGACAAAGCTCATGAAACACTAAAGTAACCCATACTTGGGTGATACTAATAGCGTACATAGGGTCTAATTTGTAAAAAAAAAAAAAAAATGTTATTTGTTGCTGCTTACATGAATATCAATGTGTTGGGATGGGCAGGCTGTCACTCCTACCCTACACTCAAATGCATACATGTACATGTAGAATGGCATTTATATGGTAGGGGGAATTTTTGTGAAATAAGAGAACTGAGACACTATTCTATTTACACTCAACAAAATTTACCAATATTGATTTCCGCACAAAAAGCATGGCCAACTATCTTTAGAAGCACTCAAGCGTTATGTTGTGTAAGAAAATAGAAAAACAAAATGAGTGAAATCAAAGTTAGAGTAATGCTATATAAATGTGTTGTCCATGTGAAATCCATTTTGGCCCAACCTCATGAAATCACTTTAAAATTGCACTTTATGTAATTAAGACATGAACTTCCAAACTTGTCCATTTTCCCTACTTAAATCTTGCAGCCCTGGTATTTAGAGCCTACACCACCTCAGTCGCACAGACAGGCTCAGCAAACTGATATAGTCATTGGCCTTGAATCAAGACCAAGCCCTCAAGATTTCTGTGGAGGTCACAAGGTAAAGTCAAGTGTTTCACAGCAAGTGCCTCCTGCCCATGCATGTAATGTATGTGCATGACTCGTGCTAGTGAAACACCATTACCCAGTTTTACACCATTGCACTATTCAGACTCTGCTTGACAGTAGATGTTAGAGGAGGATTAACACCAAACACCAAACACCAGACACCATGAGGTGTCACTATTCAGACTCTGCTTGACAGTAGATGTTAGAGAAGGATTAACGCCAAACACCATGAGGTGTCGTGGTGTAGTGCTTGTGAACTGTGACTGAAGATCTCAAGGTCCCAGGTTCAAGCCCACAGAGGGCGTACTTTATCTACAATGCTGCTCTTCACCCAGGAGTATAAATGGGTACCTTGGCCCGATAACACAAACATTTGCAATCAATCACAAAATGGCAATGGCAAATCAACATCATTGTTGCATGCGCTTTTCATTCAAAAGGTTGACCAGTAACCAATCAAACTTTGTCTTTCAAAATTGATCGCAAACCTTTGTGTTATGGGGCCCTGGTAGGTGCTTGGACGATTATGTGAATGATCTTGACCCTGCCGCGATATCATGCGGCAGGCAGGGCACACTCTCGTGGAAGTGGAGATGGTGCACATATGTGTGTATGATATATTCTTGTATCCAGCAAACCAGAGTTCAAGCTGTAACATCCCTTCTAATTCAATCTCAGGACCCTAAATGGAACAGACACTCTACACCATTAAAAAAACCCCACAATACTAGCCCACCCATGCAAGAGCTTGCACAGACATATAGTTGTTTAGTCCAGGGCCCCGTTGCATAAAACTTACCATTAATGGTAACTCTGCCATCAATGGCAACTACCATGGTAACATCACAAGGTCTGTGCAGCCAATCAAATGCAAGATTTCCCTAAAATTTGCCATTGATAGCAGACTTACCATCAATGGTAACATTTATGCAACAGGGCCCAGCTCTTACATTTACTGGCATGGCCGATCCTTAAAAGAGCAACATGTCTCACTTACCTTCTATGCTTTTTGTATGCACAAGCTCACCCACTTAAAAGTGATGGAAATGATGGATGACACACCACGAAACATGTATAGAGACACTGCCAAAGACTGCGAATCAATTTTCATCTCTTTCCAATTGAAAGTCGTAATAGTCGCATAACCGTCATAATCTTATAATTGACAGACATCACAATGGGAATTGCATGTAATTTCTATTCCTTGAGCATAAAAAGGTTGAAAGTATGTCTACTGTTATAGATCAAACGTACAGAAACATTCAACCCCAGAGAGACAGCTTCAAGTTTTATCAATAGTCATGTGTATTTTCTCTGACCACTACACGACACATCAAACACATCTCTTATAAAATTGTCTTTACTTGTGTCATTGAGATGTTAGTGTTTTCTTATTCCTGCATGTGTAGTAACACGTGTAAAAGAGGAAAGAACAATTGACATCTTAATTGATAATTGTTTTGGATCCTAGGGTAGGATAGACAGGGTGACAAAATGTCTATCATCTACATCAATATCTAAAGATAAACACTTCATACCCCTCATCTTCAATTGTCTTTCATAAAATTATTTCCCAATGTTTCTATGTATTTCTTGTTCTTTATGTATGCATGCTTATTGTCCAAAATCAACACTGGTACTCAAAACAGGTATTATCCAGTGTCCTTCCTGTTTTTCAAGCATCATTTCAAATGATTGTATGATATACACCTCCCTAAGCTAGTGCCAGTGTATTGTAAGGTTTCTTCATTTTTTGTTTACTAACTCGTGTGTAGTAACATGTGAGAGGTGGAAGGAAACTTCTTGCCTTCTTGAAAACTGTTTTGAACCCCAGCATGTACAGGATGACATATAATGTATAGTAATTGTAAAAAATAAATATTTCATATTTTTCAACATCACTTTTTCTTTAGTACGGTTGATTTGATTTCATAGTTACTGCAACGTGCATGTGTTGCCATGAATAATCAAGACTAGCACTCAAAACAGGTATCAAAAAGCTATCTTTAGATTTTCCCTTTCTTCAAGCATCACTTCAAATGAGTGATTTAATTCATCTGTCATAGTGAGTGTCATTGTATTGTCAGGTTTCTTTGATTCCTGTTTACAAACTCATGTGTACTAACATGTGAGAAGAGAAGAGCACACTTCACTTGTTTTGATTGAAAAACGTTTTGAATCCGAGCATATGTTTTACAAGAGGTGCGTCTTCATTAGCCCGATGTGGCAAAATAGCTAGCTAGTTCTGATCGGGATAGCCTAGCCAGATCACGAAATAGCTAGCTATTTGCGTCTTCATTAGCCAGATCAGGCTAAATAGCTAGCTATTTGGTGGAGAAAACTTCCCGAGAGATCTTGGGCTAGCTCGGAGCGTCTTCATTAGCCTGAAAATTTCTCGATCCCGGCATGCATCAGCGTGCACGAGGCATTGTTTACGTAATAGGTTTATACGTGCTTGAATACGAGCTCACAACCGAAGCCATGCGGTCGTTGCCTATTCCCGTCACACACTGCGAATGTGCGAACATTGGGATAATTTATGCATCCCGAGTTTCCAGCTAATGAAGACACAATTGCAACTTCAGGCTACTTCTCCGGATCGGCAAACTAGCTCGCTATTTCGTCTGATCGGGCTAATGAAGACGCACCTCCTGTGACAAAAACACATACAGTTTGCAATAACAATAACAAAAAGAAACACCTCAAGTTTCTCATGGTTACTTTCTCTAGCAATGTCATTGTACTGCCAATGCAACCCTTGTTGCTTAAATGGACATGTGCTTTATTCTTTTACATCAAAGAAATAGTCATTGTACTATTTTGCGAGCATCACCTCAAATGATTGAATACATTTACTTCCTTGAGTTCATGTCATTGTATTGGAAAAGTATCTATATTTATTGTTTTTGTCCTGTGTAACCACAAGTATTCAAGACAGATATTCAATATTAGATGAAAAAATCAATAGTCCCTTTCTCTTCACTTGCGTGGTTTCAATGCGCACACAAAATATCCGTCACATAAACTGTTCGTCAGTTTCGATCATTGTACTGTATACGCTTTGTTTTCTTTGTTCTTGTTATTTAACATCTTTTATTGTCCGCTCCTAGTACCTATCATAGCGTCAATAACGAAGATGACGGAAAGATGCATGTTATCGCCCCGGGCAACACATCACATACGTGAGTCCACAACACGCTTTGTTCGTTGCTTACGTGAAAGTACTTGCTCAAGCACATTTACATTAGCACATTAAGTGGTCTTTTACACAGCCCGGGGCTAGGGTTGAGAAACAAGCTCACAGGACGAGGCAACCGGGGAGAGTCTTTTCGGTTGGTTAATGCAGACCTGGAGATGATTGCGGGTACGTCTGGGATCTGGCGAGTTTGCAATTCATTAACTTGGCTGGGGGTCTCGAGTCCGTCTGTGAGGTGCTTTCATAACGTGATTACCATTAGCATTTTGTGAGGATTCTTCGAAATTACCAGAGTCTCTAAAGGTTTGAAGACCATCACAAATGTGAAGGGAAAGAGAAACAAATAGCCCGAATCGCATTCGAATCTTACGCCTTATCTTGTAAAAAGAACACATGGATCAGCTAGGGCTGTACCATCAATTGTGATGTGTAACCAATGTTGTTGTTTTTTTAGTGTGATGCTATTGCAAAAATGAAACTTAACCCGTTGTCTACTGAGCATGCATAAATGTGGGCTGGCTTTTCTTCGCTTGGATAATGAGCAGCGGACCCATGCATAATCTGCTGTATGAATAATGGAAGACTTGTTATGAATGAACTTCGAATGCCTCACAGGATGCAATTCAGCAACACCCTTTGGTTACTGCATTTCCATGGCAAATTTTGACATCATAACTGGACCAGGGTTCGCGAAGCAGGAAAAGCTAACCATGAGCAGTAGGTTTAGTTTATTTCTTTATAGTTATATTTCCTATAATCATAAACCTGTAAGTGTCACCTATTCTGATGCATCAACATAAATAATGGAAGAATAAGTTGAATGAAGACATGCCTGTTCGAGTATGATATATAGTAATTCACTGCCTCATCATGGACGTACATAATCATCTCATGTGGCCTATCACACCATTATCACCAATAAGCATTCAAAACTAATTGTTGGGTTGCATACCTATCCCCCCCCCCCAAAAAAAAAAGATTCACAGCTTTTGAATTGTACATTGCTCAACTACTTTAGAGGAGTGGGGTGGGGTGGGGGGGGGGGGGTTCTTAGGAAGTATACCCCCCCCCCTCCCCTTGGGATCTAAAATAAAATTCCCTGATAGACCAAAAAATATTCCCATTTAGATGTTGCAGGGAAAATCAAAAAAGGAAAACACAAATATGCCATAGAACAAGTCATACAGCAAGAAAAGCACAAGAAATACTATAGATGATGCAACAAATGTTGAAAAAAGGACATGATAGCAAATTACAAACAGCTGACAAAGATCAAGGGCAGCATCATAGAATCACCAACACCCTGCATCCACGCTGCGTTCGAGTCTCGGCGGGCTGAACTCCAACTCTGAATGTGACACCAATTAAGCGTGTTACCTGCCCCATGGCCAGAGGGGCTGTTTATGCTGGCGATGTGTTGTCGCTCACAGGCTGTTAACCTGATTGGCACTACGATATCATGATAACTTCCCCGCTTCGTCCTAATGACACGATGGAATCACACCTGCAAGCAAACGGCAAAGATGTCTTCCACCCCAGACAGCACCAACGGCTTTCACCTGTCGCGTTATCTGAATTTTTCCTCTTCTTTTTGTAACCTTTTGTGATGAATTTGTCTAGCGTCCACATTTGCTATCACCATCCCACCCAAAGATGACACTCTGCGAATGGCCTTCATCTGACCCATTATCATTTTTCCCCTCTTCTTTTGTAACAATGTTACAATGAGGACATAGCAAAGTTGTCTAGCATCAGCATTTTCTCCCGCTGTCTCATCCAAAGATTGAAACTTTACAATACCCTCCATCTGTTCTGCTATCTTATTTTCCTCCTTTTTGTAACCTTTTTACAATGAGACAGTTCACACTCGCTTTCACCATCTCGCCTAAAGATGATACCCTGCTATGGCCTTCAGTTGCCCCATTATGTAATTTTTCCTCTTCTTTTTGTGACCATTATACTACGAGACAGCAAAGTTGGCTAGCCTCCACGCTTCCAGTCTCAACCAAAGATGATATTCTGCAATGGCCTCCATCTGTCCAGTTATCTTAACTTTTTTCCTCTTTCATAAAGTTGTCTAGCGTCTAAGCTATCTTTCATCGTCTCACCCAAAGATGTTACTCGGCACTGGGCTTAATCTGTCACATTATCTTAATTGTCCTCTTCTGAGACAGAAAAGTTGTCTTGTGTCTACACTTCCTTTTACCCTATCACCCAAAGATTATAATCTACAATGGTCCCCGCCTCTCCTATTATCTTAATTTTCCTCTTACATTTGTAATCTTTTTAAAAACAAGACAGCAAAGGTGTCGAGCATCTACACTATTTTCCATCGTATCACCCGAAGATGATACTCTGCAATGACCTTCATTTATCCCATTATTTTATATTTTCTCTTCTTAAAATGAGACAGCAAAGTTGTCTAAAATCCACACTTTCTTTTGATTTCTCACCCATGTTATTGTATATCATTGTAAATATGTTGAACTCTCATACCCCGAGAGGGGGTCGATAGAGTTAATAAAATCTTATCTTATCTTACCCAAAGATGACACTCTGGAATGACCTTCTTCTGTCCCCTCATATTAATTTTCCTATTCTTGTTTGTTGAGACCAATACATCCGCACTTTCTGTTTTTACTCTCTTCCCTCCAGGAAATACTCTAGATCGCATCTCATTCCGTCGATTATGTAAATGCCATTTTTTTATGAGACAACAAAGATATATCATGGTCATATTTTCTCTCACGCCTACTGTATCTTGTCCTCGATGTCCATACCACAGGTATTTAAAGTCATGTACATATTGTTTGCATCGGAAGAAAAACAAAATTATATTGTGTATATTACTGATAATTTCTGGTATATGGAGATGGTGTGGTGTAGTGGATCAATCTCTGGACTCTCAATCTGGAGGGTATGGGTTCAAACCCAGCAGATGACACTAATATCATCCCTTTCATATATCACAATGTCCTCCAGCGAGACATTGAATTCTCAAAGCTCCTCCATACCTGCATGAGATAGATCCTCGTAGGACTTCTTGATCGTGACTGGGGTACGCCATGGTCATCGTGGAAAGCGGGTGATGCTAAAGTGGGCAAACCAGGCTGGGTTTTGCATGAACAGGGTCCCATTGCATAAAACATACTTTTAATGGCAACTCTGTCCTCAATGATAACTACCATGGTAATATCGCTCAACAACCAATAAAATTTAAGCTTCCCATAGAAATTGCCTTTGGCAGCAAACTTATATACCATCAATACTAAGTTTTATGCAACAGGGCCCATGTCAATGATTTTTATTCCATATCTCCATCTTTTCCACATCAAAATTAGCATCCAAATTGCCACATTCTGTAAATCAGTTCCACGAGCCAAGACAGCTTGTAACATCACCAAGGGCAGCAATATTGATGTGATTAATGCATTAATGCTAATGGACTTTTTCCATTATCCCATCAGCGTACACCAGAGTGTTATAATCCGTATATTCCCCATATATCATATATGTATATTCCCTTTCATATCATATATTCCCTCTAATATGATAGGGCTGCCACTTCCTTTTAGATTTCAAGCCCGCTTTCAAAATTTAGAGCCAAAAAACAGAATCAGACAACAAATTAAGTTTGATCGGTAACTCACAATATTAATCAAAGTTAGTTTTGCTTTAAAGGGAGCATACATGTATAAAAGCAATCACGGATATTTCAGAAACATTTGCTGGTCACTGGCCTGCACACTGCAGTGTTTCCATACTGTATACTTCCTGCATACCGCTTTGCCTAATATCATTAGACTACTTGTACTAGATTTTCCACTAGCTCTACTCTGTCTGTTTATATGTGCATCAAAGTGCAAACTAGTTGTGCTCTAAAGGCATTGCATGTATAGAAAGCATTCATGGACATTCTGGTAGTGTCTGCAGAGTGTGTAGTGTTTGCCTTCTGATGAGACAGCTAAGATTCGATTTTTCGCTGGCCACATTCCATCTGTTTATTTGTGCATCACAGTGCAGACGAGCGTATGGTCAACCTATCCATGACTGCTGACTACCCCAACCTTTCAAATGGATAGCTCACCCTGAAGTTCTGCTTGTTTCAATAAAAGCAGACACATGAAAGAAACATATCAGTGAAGGTTTGATGAGAATCTGTCAAAGGATTAGAAAGTTATGATCTTTTGAGGTGTTGATTTTGTGACGTCACATGCAAGGTGCTCTCCCATATGTTGTATACAATTTAAAAAAAAAAATAAACATCCTTTCACATTGTACCTTTGCTTTTGATACATCATCAGAAATAGGTTTTACACACATACCCATATGAAAAAAAATCCTTCCGTTGTCAAAAAGAGAAAGGAGCAATTTATGGAATTATACTGTACACAACATATGGGAGAGCATCTCACATTGGATTTAGTTTAATTTTAGCAATTTTATCATATCAAGATTAACACTTCCTAAAAGTTCTTGGTATCTTGAAATCAAACATGAACAGGATCCATGGTCATGGCATAATGGCACTTCATTCATTGTGGATCTTGCAGCCTTTACCAAAACTACCCCGTATCTTTAAATCGCAGATTACTAACTCCCCTTCTGGTAAAGAAGAAAGTCGATAAGTATTCCCTTCAGCCATCCATTTATCAGCTGCACAGAGTAGGTGCAGTCTTTTCATGAGCACAAGCTGACTGCAAAGCCATACATTTTAATAAAAAAGATTTCTGAGACCGATATCATCCTCTTAAGCTACCATTTCCCTACACTCCTACCTAACCCCACCCACACCACATAATCTCTAAATACTACAGCATTCACTGGTATTCTTAGCACAATCCCGCTGCAAGGTGCTTCGACATACCTATCAGCATAGCTTTCCTGTACCAAGTAAGGCCTAACTCATTCGATCTACAGCAAGCTTATCAGTGCATAGAAATCACATATGGGCCATTCAGATGCGATATTCAATGGGTTAACGTAACCATCCTTGGGCCCGGCTGACTGTGATGATTGTTAATCGGATTCCCGGGACCAATAAAATCAAACTAAACCAATTATTTCCCCCCCCCCCCCCCCACTCCGCCCCACCTTAACAGGATAACGTGCCGCTGATGCTAAGAGTGTCTCACTGTGAAAAGGTCCCTAGTGACTGGCGGGTAAATCTAGGGCAGGTCAACTGCTTCCAATTTCATTGATCACAATTCCGACACTTAGCTACTTTCTTACAACGTTTTTCAGTGTGAATGTACATTTTTCGTCATAAGTAATTATGCACATTTCCCTCTGGAAATTACTAGGATTGTGATGGATATTTTCTTGCTACACTAGAAAATTTCTAAGGATTCTAGCGGGAAAATGCTGGCAATTATTCTGCTGGGAGTATATGCCATCAATCTTCACAGTTTGGCACTTTCTTTTTCGGAAACATCTACCATGAGTTATCCAGTACACAGTACTAATATTACCTTGCAAAGGTTAGATTTCTCTTTGAATGGTTAAACTCTCAATCATTCAATATGCCGATTGAGTTAGGATTTTCCCTGATTAATGGAGACCATGACAACGAAGAAAATTAACATGCACAAGTTATGATGATCACTCACATGATCATATCACAGACCTTTAAATCTCTTTGCAAATTGGATGCATAAACTGAGAGTGTACGATAGCACTGCTGCACGAGATTGCATTTTTGCATCTAGGGAATTAATGTCACTCAAATACCTTTAATAAGTCAATATATCCCATGGTGAATAAATCAGTTCTAATACCCAAAGTTTGGGGAGTCGGTCGAGTCGGAATGTGCTAGCCAATTCTAACAATTGTGCACATAGTAAACACAAATTTAAAAAAAATATAAGCCAATCTTACGTAACCGCAGCAGGTAATGAGGGAACATATAACCATTATCAGTACGGAATCCTGATGGCGTTTGACAATGACGAGCTGAAATGTGTGCGTACAATTACGTCACGCCACGTGGAAAAAAAGGAGCAGCTAATGACGTGTACAGGTTGATCATTAAGGCAAAGCACTGCAGGTGTCACACACTTCGTGAGTGTGGTGAAAAGGCAGCCCCCCTGAAAATGGAGCAGTGAAGAAAAGAAAAACGTTGCATGGATTTGGGCACTTTTCTTTCTCCACTGAAATGCCAGAGAGAGCCCCTGGCGCATGAGCCCTCATTAACCAATGAACCCTGCCTGTGTCTGATAAAATGCTGCTCTATGGGATTTGTGTGCATTATTGGTGAAAAAATGACCACCTGGCACACAGAGGGATGAGGAACATTTTTTTTTAACTGATGACATTTATGTGGGTCATAAAGCAATATGGTATTTTGAATGATTTTACAACAAATATCTCAGTTAGTTGGGATTAGAGGTGTTTTACCAAGAGGATGCGACATTTTCCCATATGACGTCACGCAGGTACTGCCGATTCTCATTCCCGCAAATATAAGGAAAAGTCATCCCATGATGCACTGCGCAAACCACATTCATGGCCCCATTGCATAAAACCTACCATTAATGGTAACTCTACTATCACTGGTAACTACCATGGTAACATTACTCTATGGCCAATCAAATGCAAGGTTTCCATAGAAGTTGCCATTGGTAGCAAAGTTACTATCAATGGAAAGTTTTATGCAACAGGACCCAGATTTTGTTTTTAGTCATGTCCGCTTCCAGTCTAGTGTGTACGAGTGTATGAGACCAGAATCAGACAGGACTGGCCAAAAATATGGGGATGTCGCTTGGTGTCGATGGTGGATTGTGGGAAGACATTCCCCTATATGCTGTATGGAGAAGTTAAGGGCCCTGTTGCATAAAACTTACCATTGATGGTAACATTGTTACCAATGGCAACTTCTCTGGAAACCTTGAATTTGACTGGCTGTTGAGTGAGATTACCATGGTAGTACCATTCATGGCAGAGTTACCATTAATGGTAAGTTTTATGCAACAGGGCCAAGAAGTGGTCAACTTTCAGATGGCCATGGCTCACTTACTGCTAAATCAGATTGTGGTCAAACTTTTTTTTTCGCTCTGCTGATTTCTGTTTTTCTTTCACAACAGCATATGAACTTGCCCTTTTTTGCTAACAATTTGCCCGGGCGAATATCAATTCCTTCATTGATAGCAGAAATGAGCATGAGCGTTGCAATACAAACACATGCATACAAGTTCATGGCAGTGCTGCATGATATTTCATTCACATCAAGTTCATGCCATGTTGACGAAATATCAAAAAGGCCATATTGATTTCATGATGAAGTCGTGAAGGTACGGTCTGATTTCAAATATTGTCAGCACTTCTTACACAATCACTTTCAGATTGTGGGCATTGGAAAGCTTCTGCATAAATATAACAAAGAGAGGGATGTAAAAAATGGAGCACTAGCCGCCTATTTGCAAAAATTCAATATCATGCAACACTAGTGCATAGCATCTATTATTGTAACATTTGAATGCCTTTGCCTCAAAATACATGTAACCCTAAGAAAAACATAATTTTCATGCTTTAACAAAGGTTAATGTTCAGGGAAAGGTCATTTGTCACTTGACACTCATACATTTTTGCTTCTTTTTTTCTATGCAGGGTCTTCTGCCAAGCTTAGCATGTCATAGTTATTCTATGTTGCCTGGCAACAAAGCAAGCAAAGAGCAGAACCTGTGGGGTTTATGATTCTTCAAATTTCATTTCAGTTTAATACTTGAGGACAGGGCGGTATATTTCATTCACAGAACACGTCTAAAGAGCTGTAGGATTGGCATACAGTGTATTCCTACATACACAGAAATCTAATTTCCTGGCAAATTTTCAGGGAAATATATATTGTTAAATGTTTAGCTTGTAAGGTTACACAAGCTTATTTCTTATTGGATGCCGATCTAGACATATTGCAATAAGAGGCACAAGATGACTTAAGCATACATTGCTTCCATTGTGAGTGTTTGATGAAAAAAAATCCTGCTGCTGTAACTTCTTTGGTGCAGCATTGAGGCATTTATTGCACCGTTAGCATTACACACAAAATACATAGAGAAGCTATTAGTCTGCCAGAAAAAAGATGTGAACACCCACAAACATCTAATTAACAGACTAACAAGAAATTAGAAAAAAAAAGTGTGGCAAAGGTGCAGACTTTTTCTATCATTGAAAAAAAAAATCAGGAAAGTGTGTGCAGGTGAAAGACAGGCTGTCTCTGTTGCAGGTCATAAAAATAAGATTTTGTAGAAACCACAGGAAATGGAAGAACATACAGTATTAGTACTGGAAACTAACTTAAAGCGAAATTCAAAGCGGTCAGTTGATTTGAGGAGGTTTTGGGCAGGTCGACCGAAACCTATAGCCTAGAGACCGGAGACTGCATGCTGTACGCTATGGTCTGCATTGGTCTGCTCCACGGTGCGTTCAATGGGAGCAATGCCCGAATCGCGCGCCTCATGTGAGCGTGTGTGTTTGTGTGTGTGTGTGTGTGTGTGTGTGGCGATGTACACAAATGTATCGTGCAGTCTTTAAATTGTCTTTGTGTAGAGTACTACAAACACAACAATGTTTCAGACATATAGGAAATATACAATGAACTAAAACTACATGCTCTATTATATATTCATAAAGGTGTTGATAGCAGGATAAACCTCTGACCAACTTCGGAATGAGCATGATCAACACTTTGTTTGAAAACATGCAGGGATCATGCTTGAACATTGAAAAATAGTCTAATGGCCGTTCGTAACAACTTGGCCAGTTATCATGAATACTCGGAAGTTTCTTATTCTCTGTCTGAATAGTTCATGAAACTTTCGCCAACCTGTCTCTTTGATTTGTCTTCCTATCGTCAAGGCAACCTGCACGTAGGGATTAGTCTTCCTTTAAGATGGCAAACGGACCACAGGAAAGGTGTTACATGCGAGAGTCTTTTTATCAAAGCCCTGATCAAATTTACACAGATGACAGCTCACAAACACAGACTGACATAGGACACATCAAGCTGTCAAATGGAATAGCATTTTTTTTTCTTCATGCAACTGCAGCAAAATTTTCAGTTGAATATGTGTTTTTCAAGCTAAAATAAGGGGGGAAATGGTACAATCCACAAGCAAGGAGCCACAATATGCTGACCTTTTTAAACACAGATTTGCATTTCTTGTCTGAAGCCTCGCTCCTCTTCATACCACCCGCTCCATCCTGTTTATTGAAAGTTCATGACCTCTTCCATAACAGAGAATGAGAGCACAACATACAGCTGAACCACAGAAATTGGAGCCTTGCCCTACAATAGGGGCATCTTCATTAGCCCGATGCGGGCGAAATAGCGAGCTTGTTCTGATCGGGTTAGCTATATAGCCAGATCACGAAATAGCTAGCTATTTGCGTCTTCATCAGCCAGATCAGGCAAAATAGCGAGCTATTTGGTCGAGAAAATTTCCCAAGAAATCTTGGGCTAGATGGAGCTAGCTCGAGCTAGTTTGCGAAATAGCTCAAGCTAGCTCGGAGCGTCTTCATTAGCCCGAAAATTTTCCGACCCCAGCATGCATCAGCGCGAACGAGGCATTGTTTACATTACATTTTTATACAAGCGTGAATGCGAGCTCACAACCGAAGCCACGCGATCGTGGCCTATTCCCGTCACACACTACGCATGTGCGAACATCGGGATAATTTATGCATCCCGAGTTTCGAGCTTACGTATCCCGAGTTTCGAGCTAAAGAAGACGCGATTGCAACTTCAGGCTAGTTCCCCAGATCAGCAAAATAGCTCGCTATTTCATCTGATCGGGCTAATGAAGACGCACCTAATGTATTTCATAGTATACTCATTTAACTATTTATGTGCCATGTACACTACAGCTCAAAGGAATTGGCATAGGGAAAGGGAAAGGGAAGAAAGGGAAGGAGCTGCAGTTAAACTGCAGTATATTTTGTCCAGTTCAGAATGAAACATGATGCATTAGCCTAAAAAGCATCATGTTTCATGCTGAACTGGACAAAATATATCGCGGTTTAAAACTGCGGCTCCTTTCTTTTCTTCCCTTTCCCTTTCCCTATGCCAATTCCTTTGAGCTGGAGTGTATGTATCCACCCACCATTATTGCACACAGATACCATAGAGCAACAGTGTATCTGGCACAAGAAGGGTTTATGAAGCCTTAGGGGTGTTTCACCAAGCTGTTCTTAAACTAAGAACGACTTTACACACGACTGGTGACCCTTTCTTGTGCTAACTGAGATACCCTAATTTGTTCCTGTTTTAACATAGATGGAGCTAATTTCGAACAATCCTAATCACATTTGACAAATTATAAACTTTGCATTCAGACACTTGTTTACAACAAGAATTTTATTCTATAAAGATCAGATTTCAACTTAAGCTGATGGGAAATGAAATCATTGAAAATCTGATTTAGCACAAGAAAGGATCACCAGTCGTGTGTAAAGTCAGTAGCTTAAAGACAGTTTGGTGAAACACCCCCTGGAATCTACAGGTAATTCCTTTACAGCAGGGACTGACATCATATTTCTCAGGATTATCTAATAAAGAAATACCTGGGAGCTCAGGGGGAAATGAGTAACAAAAAAAAAATTCCCCAAACAAGCCCCCGTAAGTAACGCAAATGCCCCTGTGAACACATAGTTTCATCCTAGGGTGCAATGCAAACCATGGCTCACAGTGTCAGTTTCATGACAACAGGCTAGACAAGAAGCTTCCTCAAATTATATTTTATCTTTCCCCAAACTTGGCGCCTACCGAGAGATTAAATAGCCAGAAGCGTTATCAAACAGAATTTTTGTCGATGAGACGACAATGTTGCAATGATAGTAATCGCGCTTTAACGTTTGAGTAATTTAAGCCATCGCTGTATTGTGAAAAATGTCGCTTTTGTATCCTGTAATATACCTCCAAGCCTGTGTAGTCCCTTGTGTTTAGCTACATGTTGGTAGCATTGTCCGTGTCAATGACTTGATGATTGTAATCTAGCCGGTAATTTCAGTTCTTTGACGACCAGAAGGAGAGAGCGTTCAGTTCACTGACTGCCTTTCGCTTGTAATAGTGTCCGTCTCTAGCCATGTGTGCACAGTTTATTAGCCTTTTGTTCTCTTCATATGGCACATTTGCAGATTTGCAAACTCGGGGGAGTGGTTATGTACAAAATTATGCAGAAACATGCAGATCTGTTAAATCATTTAATGAACGCCTGAATGAGCCATGCCCGCCATTTCCTGTCAATACGAGGGGCACAGTTTTTATTGAGTACAATCCATAACATGTAAATACAGTCTGGGGACAGGAAACAATTTGTGCTGTCATCACAAACTGGCTATTTTACCTAAATGCCAGTTCGTGTTGATAGTGACGAAATAGTCCCACACAAAATAAAAAGAGAAGAGGATGAAAAAAGTGACAAACTTTCTATAAAAGCTATGATAAATTGGTCACATTTTCGAGTAGTTACCAATTTCAAAACTTACCTTCAAAACGAATTACATGGAGACAAAACCATCGATTTTATATCTATCTGCCTTTCTTTTATTTCATTCTTCTCTTCTCTGTATATCTACTTTGTGACATTTTCGAGTAGCTACAAATTTCAAAACTTACCTTCAACACGAAATTACATGAAGATAAAACTATCAATTTTATATCTATCTGACTTTTTTTAATTCCTTTCTTCTTTTCTCTGTATATCTACTTTGTGACTAGTTCACAACTCTCATCACTACCCTCTTCATCTACTTCCACTTCATCCCTTTTTGGGGGTTTAGAACACAAAAAAACTAAAGCTAAAAATAGTCTTGTGAAAGTTTTACAAAAAAATAATCTCTCCTCTTTTTCACTATTCCTTTTCCTTTCTTCACCCCGTATGTGGGTGAATTGTTCTGAAAGAACACAACCACATGATGCTACCAATAATTTAATTGTTTTCTAAATAGTATTAAGTTGTATGCTCTCACCATGGAAACATTCAAAGAACATTTAAAACCACCTACATTTCTCTCACTATTTTGCATACTATTTGTCATGTTCCTGTTATTTATTCATTGTGCACTCCTTGCACAAAGTGATTACACAAACTCGTCACACTCCGAGCTGGACAAAGAAAGTCCCACTCTACCTGACAGATGTAAGAGCCCCATGTAACACAAACAATTACCTTGCTCAAACATTCCACCATCCATGGAATCTGAATAATTCATATCATCAGGAAGAAAAACATGTTGCAAAACGACAGTGTTTACATACCTCGCCCACGCTCAAGAGAAGAAAAGTATGATTGTCCCTATTCTCCGGCTGTTTTTTCTCCAGAGTTTAATCTATTTTGTAACATCAATTTATATCTTCCTTGGCCTAGATTGGTAAAGCACTTTGATCTGATTTTGAAATAGATTACATATTCAGATATTTTTAGTCACTGTGAACGTTACAGACTATTTTGCATGAGGTTATATTCTCAGTACAGAATTTCCGGACTTGAGTGCAGATTTGTTTGTTATTCAAGAACATAAATGCATATTTATTTGAGAAAATGACACCACTATGAAATATATAGTGCACTCTTTCTTACTTCAACCACACATTCAGTGGGTTAAGGAGGAGAGACAGACAGACATGACAAGAATGAGGGTAGGGAGAGGGGCATACAATTGTGAAAATACTGAGAAAAATAAATCTATGTCACATTTCATTCTGTTTCAGATACCTGAAGTCAAGGAATATAATACAGAGGAAGAAACAAAGAGTCTCAGAGGGGTAGAGAGAGACAACTGTTGCCAAAAATAACAGTAATATGAGACTGTTGGGAGCACAGAACCATGTTTTTCAGCATACATAATTCATAAAAACAGACAAAAAAAAAGTCTGGCGGTCCATTGCTGGAGGTGGTCAAGACGTAATGAGTCAGTGACCCAAGGAATCAATCTGAGCCAAACAGCGCAATCCAAACGAAGGGATTCATCGGAAATATCAGACAAACATCACACCACCCCTTCCTCCCCTGCCCTTCCCTCCCCTCCCACAGCGCATGCAGACATCAGGGCATATTTCATTACACTGCTCACTTTTGTCCCTAATTAAATCAAATCTGGGGCAAAAGATGGCACTCCCGCTCATTACGGCGATGAATTGGTATTGATTCGCACAAGGCGCGTGGCAAAACGGGGCGATTCAAACGGAGCGTGGCTCGATTTCACGGTCCCATTCACGTACGGCGAATTGTGCGCACGAGTCCAGACTGGTCTGATGCGATATGACTTCATGACCGACTCATTGCCCAGAAATGACGTGTGTACATTTCGTCTGGGTTCGTGGAAACTGAACCGGGTCCAGCGCATTATTGATGGGCTTAAAGTAGACATAAGAGCACGATCACAAAAATTGAGATCTTTACATCATTAGAAAGCTTTCAACCTAATAAACATGGATATGAGACTCAAATACAACAGAACGAAATGAAAATATTACAATAACTGATTAAACTTCACTGAATCTGGAAGTCGTTGATCGCCGATTTTCACGCAGTGAATTCGGTACCTTTGACATGACGTCACGTAATGCATACATTTGTCGGGAAAGTGATGGGGAGTGATGTGTTGTGTAGAAAGTCGACGTAAATACACAGTTGTCTCAGAGCTTATATTGTTATTATGAGTCAATCTATTTGATTTCTTCTTAATCAGTATTAATAAATAAATAATTGAAACATGTTATATAATCACAATATTCTTTTTATACCGTGAAATATATTTTTTTTAGGATTGGAAACGAATGGTGTGTGCGGGGGTATTCGGTATAGGCTACACTAGATCTGACTTGCAAATTTGGAGCAAA
This sequence comes from Arbacia lixula, assembly GCA_963669155.1. Taxonomy (NCBI): domain Eukaryota; kingdom Metazoa; phylum Echinodermata; class Echinoidea; order Arbacioida; family Arbaciidae; genus Arbacia; species Arbacia lixula. Next base: position 15,641,971 of record OZ022579.1, on the reverse strand, counting down.
AGTAGACCTATTATGGATGTGTCTAAATTTTGAACTGTATATGGAATCATTCTCCTCATTAATCATAGCTGACAGCCTACATATTCATAACAAGCGAGATATTTGAAATAAGGATAGTCAAATAGGAAGTTTGCATGATCACAATTTCTCGCTGTTGAAATTCAAGCTGACGATATTTTGTCCGCGAGTGAGCGATTTATACGCACAGAGCTAAGCCAGCGGAAGTAGCATGCATATGTACACATGCATGCACGATCGCTACGCTCGCATCCGTTTTCACTGTAGCTGCTTGTGATATTATACTCCAGGAAATTTACTAATTTTGGACAAAAGTCGGCTTTTGTGCTTCGTAGCTGGTGTGGTTGCTTGGATCCATGATGGAAGATGATCGATGGTGGGTTGTCAAGTCCAGAGATTAAGATGAAACGGAACTTGTGAAGGCAGAATTCGCCACTGCTCATGCACTGAATTCAGTGTGCTCACGCCATGGTGCATGGCCTTGGTGAGTACAATTATTTTCTTCACTGCATTTTGATGAATTTTGACAAATTTTCCATGCAGGGAAGGCATGAAAGATGACTCGAAACGGAGTTCGTCACCTCCCTGAAATGTACATGCATCGGGACAAGTGTGATCTTAACCCGAATAAAGGGATAGCTCAAATTTCATTCACAGAATTACTAGCCAGTGGGCACTGTCCCTTTCTAACTCACAGTAACACTAACAGTAACAGTTTAGCAACAACAGTACTAAATTTGGTTAGGCTCAAATGTACTTGTGAAAATATTAATATTAATATTAACAAGTTCAATGTGTATCAATGTAGAAAATCAATGCGAATTGCAGCACTCCACTATTTTTACACACATTATAAGAGGCATTGTTCAGAATTTCTAGAGAGTTTTTTAAGTAGTGACACTCGTGTGCTGATCGATACTCTGGCAGTAGGCCTATACCCCAATTACATTGTGTGAAAATGTGAGAAATGAATATGATTCTTATCAATTGACCCAGAAATGTATATTTTCAAAAATCATCAAACAACCTAGGTCGCTTACATGTAGTTGCTTTATTAAAACAGTGTGTGATTTTCCTTTGGTCTTCATTGTAGAAAACACATGGCTCAGGATTGCTCATCAAGCTGCCAGATGTAGTCCATCCGCGCTGCTGGCCATGGAGACCACTCCTTTCAGCCAGCAGGCATGACATCGTTCTTGGATTTGCTGTCCTCACCTGGGTATGATGGAACGCGTTCCTCATCAGGACACCCATATTTTTGAGAGAAGATCAATATTCAGTCGTGCACACATTACGCCACTGATTCACATAGTACGCACACCGCAGCAGACCACAGATTGCGCGACTCCACGAATCTGTCCGCCCGATTGTATTTCAGGGTGAAAATTTTTGTGTGTTGATGCACCACCAACGTTCGTTGACGGCGGATTACTAAATACAGTCCAGGGGGTGGATTATTATTACAGCTGCATGGACATCAACAGACGAAACCATTTGGCCACGATTCTGCAGTCATAAAGGCCTCCTTCTGGAAATGAGACGTCCCATTCGCAATGACAGCGTGGACTCCGTCGACGTCGTTCTCCTGTAGCTCGAGCCGCCGCAGCATCAACGACATCGCGACCGCACCACAAGAACTACTTCCCGTGGAGGAATTTCCCACAATTTCCCACAATTTCCCACCTGTGACTTTGAACTAATACCCCTGTTGCCACTGCAGGAACTTTTTTTCTTGGATAACTCAATTTTTTGGAATATTCCCCCAAGCACACTCGTGAGTTGAAATGATAATTGATATCTCCATTTTATGTGTTCTAGATTTAATCTGACTCGGATTGTACGCAGATGCATGCCTGCATATTCTAATTGATCTCATGTTGTGATCACGCTCCTAATCGTCTGAATCTTCCATCAATAAAAGGAAAAGAAAGGAAGTTTTATCTCTCTTGCAATTTTTGTGTGTCTTCCTTAGCTTAATCTTTAGTCTAATTTTAAGTTCTCTATGCGATTTTTTCCCACATAGCGCATAAATAACTTGAACAATATTTATTATGCTAATTATTAGTGAAAGAACTTTCTGTTTCTGGGCTTATTTTAATTAGAAGGTATATGAGTAGTAAAGATAGCATGCTCAATCCTGTGAATCCACCTGAATTATACTGCAGCAGACTACTGAATATAATTACATGTAGTAAGAATAAATACATGTAAGAATCGTGGGTTGATATTATCCTAATAATCATGTCATCCATCTAATAGTTAGCAGTAGATGCAGGTTTCCAATCTAATGTTCTTTTTATTGATTTGCAGGATGGAGCAGGCTATCGTGCCCCAACTACTGGGTATATGCCTTAATTTTTTTCTCAAACTTTTATTAAAATGTTTGTAAAACATGTATTGTTAATAGGAGTCAAAATTATGATTACTCCAGGCATGTGAGAGAGAAGGGGAATATAAAAAGAGAGAAAAGAGGTGATGAAGAGAAATGTGGACACACATAAGAAGAGGGGAAAGAGAAAGTTGGTGTAAGGAGGGGAGGGTAGGGAGAGAGGTGGTTGGAATAAGGAGGGGAAAGGATGTAAAAAGGTATTGAGAATAACATAAAGAGTATGAGAGATCCAGAAATGTCAAAAGAGAAAGTGAGAAAGGGGAGTACACAAAGACTCATTTTGGCCTAGATGTGTGTTCTAGAATTCTCAAATAATGTCTCTACTCTGTTCCTCATCTCTCCTTTTCTCCCTCTCTATCCATTTCTCTCACACACTCAATATTTATCTCTTCATCTGTGATCTGTCCATCGCTTTCACGCTGATCGCACCATTCAAATTTCACGTAGGCTTCACAGCATACAACGCACGAAACAACTCACTGCACATTACATGAAAACATGCATATGGGACTTCGTACGAATTTACCCTTCGTAATGGGAGACGGTGGGGGGAAAATGTGATCTCGACCCGATTAAACACGAATCACCCCAAAAATGTATATATCTTAGCTAGATATATTAATTTCCAACTCGGATATGGTTTGAATTAGCGGGCTCAACATTTTTTGTGTGTGAAAAGAGACAGTTTCTAAAGAAAAAAATCTCGGCTTATTCGGATTCGGGAGACGTGTAGGGGGAAAAAATGATCGGATTCTTTCACGGTCTGCATACAGAAAAGGCACACACACACGTTCGTATATTTTAACACACGCACACACGCACACACACAAAAAAAAAGTGATGAAAATGTGAAATATAACATTGATAACGCAACTATTTCTACCTGTTAAGCCTGTTGATTATTATTTACGACATCATTAATATATCACAGGTAAAGAAATATACACACAGCTATTAATTACATGAGTTTTCACCCTTTGAAAATAAAAGCTAATATTTCTCTGGAGCTCTGTATATGATTTTCTGTGGGACACCCGGGGCCGTGATGAGAGGATATCCATGACGTTACGTCATATAGACTGAGTCGTATTTCGTGGCTGGTTTTCAGGCCCGGAAGAGAGGCCATTTTTGTGGTACTTTAGTTGAGGATATCAAGAGGCTAGACGATTTTTGTGATATCATATGTTGATAAACAGATTATAAATAGCATATGCTTTCATTAGATATAAAATTCATGGATATTTTTTTTCCTCTTATATCAACTTTAAAGTGCACATGAAATTTTTGAAGCAATACAAACGCCCCATTGCTCAGAGAACAACAGATTAACCTATCAGTAAGCTCAAAGTGATTCTCTGTAAGCAGCAATCTGCTCACTAAATACAACCAGGGCCTTTTAAGCGTGCTGTAATTTATAAGTTGGTACTCAACGCTACTTAAAAAAACAAAATACTATCTAGGCCTACAAACAATCTTGAGATAATATATCATATTATATATAAGGTGAGGAGAAGTAAGAATTTATGGTCTCTTACCAAATAAAGATCTTATCATTAATGTATATTTATTTTTTACTTTGAATTAAACTAACATTGTTATTAAAGAACATGCATAATGTTGTTATATTGTGCAAAAATTTGTTTTCATTTATTTTCTGTATATATTTTGCCATTTGTAACACTTCGTCAAAGGTTATTTCCCAAAACTGCAATACTGTTCCCAATAATCATCTCATCATAAAAACTTTGTAATATGCTACATCGTCAGCTGAATTTGCTCCCCCCCCCCCCCCCCCCCACACACACACCCTCATCCCCCTGGAAGGATACAAATTATCCTGCACAAAGAGTCCAAGTACCATGTTATATTACCTCTTTTTTTCTACGATTTAATATACAAGCTAAATAAAATATATTTCTTCTTCTTTGAACTCTTAAAGAAAGATACTGTACACATGCATGAAAACATAAAACAAACATCATGTTCTAGTTGCTAGGCTTTCCCAGTAATATTGATCTGTCAAACATGGATAAACAGAGTAACAATATTTCCCAGAAAAGCCATCAATACAGCAAACTAGCGCAAGCTGTCATGCCATCACAATGTTGTGATGAATAATTGGTGCATCTCAGATAAACCCGGCTGTAAATTACAGCGGGCTCACGTTCACATCGTCATACAAGTGCCCAAAGGCCCGGGACAGATTTTCTGAAATGATTTCTCCCCAGGATGGAGGGGAGGCTGCGCTTAGGGAGATCACCGGCACTATCGTGTTTATTGATTGCCAAAAGTACTGGCTGCATTAGCGGATAATGTGCGGTGATTGAAAAGATTATCCATTTCCAATTTATTTGCGGGGAATGGAAGTGGAGAAGGGGGGATATATTACAGCTCGGCATATCACTGGTCATGTAGATGTCAACCATACGCATTGATTGCAATGCAAATTAGGCAGTTTGCTAGAGGTTAGCCTGCCATGCACTTGTTGAGTAGATAGTGGTAAAGATCACTAAAATTGCTAGCATGAGCTTCTAATTCCATCACAATGCTATTCTGTTACTTGATGCTGTGTATTTGTATTTATCTGCTTGACCTCCTATTGATGTATGGAATTTGGAAGAGGAAGGGGGTAGGTGTGTGTGTGGTGTGTGTGGGGGTGCCCCTTTTACTCCTTCTGTTTCTTGATTGTTTCAAGAAATAAGGAGGCAATATTTCAATGCATATCACACTCTGGACTTGTTTAACTCTGAAAAGTTTCAAGCAAAAGTACAAACTACACATGTATGATGACATTTATCTCACAAACTTGTACAAAAGACATACATTTTCAAATGAACACACTTAACACACTGTACAATGTTTCATAAATGATTGATATTCTACAAATTTCTCTGTAAAATCCTGTTTTATGCTATTTTCCCCCAAAAGCAAAATTCAAAGCAGACAATTCTCTCTAGACCGAGGACAGCACCGTATGCAATCCCAGAAGTCAATGTGAAGTGATACGAGAAACAAAAATGGCGTAAAATTAATCTCCAAATTTGACGGGAGCGCAGGGTTGACATTCTCGGCATCCATAATTTGTGCAATTGACTGATGGGAGAAACTGGAGGGAGGTGGGTGGGTAGGGTAGGAGTGAGCTACCAAGCAACTGATTGCTCATTCCAAGCAAAGATCTGTTTGCACTGCTGCCGATTCATGTTTCTTGCTTTCCGTGCACAGCCCCATTGCTCATAGATACACAATCTGTGGAGTGTTTCACCAAGCTGTTCTTAAGCTAAGAATGACCTTACGCATGACTGGTGATACTTTCTTGTGCTAAATCAGAAATGCAATGATTTTGATTCCCCTCAGCTGATGGGAAAGTTGAATTTGAAATCTGATCTTAATAAATCAAAATTCTTGTTTTTAACAAGTACTGATCTAAAAACATAGTTTATTTATAATTTGAAAATGTGAGCAAGATTGTTGGAAATTAACTCCCACTATGTTTGATAAAACAGGAACAAATTGGGGTATCTGATTTAGCACAAGAAGGGGTCACCAGTCGTGCATAAAGTCGTTCTTAGCGTAAGAATAGCTTGGTGAAACACCCCCTGGTGATGCAAGAAATTGTTCCATGTAGCAATTCTTCATACTGCCTGTAAGGAGAATCATCCCACAATGAACTGCAAAGCACATGTTGCAGTCGTACTCACTTCCTATCTCCTACACAAGACTGTTAAAGTTTTAAGACTCCAAACATGCGCTGCACGATGCTTTGTACAAAGTTTTTTCCCTATATAGAGAATTCTCCTTCTTGCGTATAGCTCTACGAATCTGAACGCGAGGAGTGCTCTAATTTTTTTACTTTTAATTTTGGGGATATGAGCTTCCAGTTCACAAACATTCTATAGCCATCGTCTTGCTTGTATCTTTTCATTTTTTCATTAGTCCATCCACAATGAATGTTGAGGGAGGCAAAAACATTGCTGTGAGTGATTGGTTGTATTTTTTTCAAGTCCTTCATCCATGTAACAATCCTTCCATTTTAATATTACAAGGTTTACGGGGGTCGAAATTACAGATTCTGTGCTTTATTGCATGAATTGAATACATACCAAACTCTTATCGGAAGTATACATACCAAAAGCAATTAATCAGATATCGGTATCGCGAGGTGATATCGCTTGATATCAGCTATATGCGATAGGGAGAATTGTTACATGCAAAAGTGTGGAAATGCTTCACTCCGAGTACAGGAAACCAGCATAAAGCCTGACGGGATTGTCATTTTTGGCAGGCAGTAGTGGCAAGCCGTTGCCATGTGAACAGCCCTCGACACGTCCCTGGGAAGTGATGTATTCCCAAGAACACACTTGGTGTAATCAACTCGAGCTCAGCAATTGATAGCCGGCAAATGTGTTCCTGGAAACAGAGTGTTTCTTTCTACAAATGGGTAATCTCGTCTATTTGTTTTCGTTTTCGTTTTCTTTTTTTTTTGTAGTCTGAATTGCATAATACTAGAAACTGGGAAAAAATCCTGTTAGTATTGACGTCTGTGAAAATCAACCAATAAGTTGTCATTTAGTGATCATATGAAAATATAACCACAGTGAAACAGTACCCCACACTGGAAATTACAGATATCCTTGATACAGCTGCACTATGTGGTTTAAAGAAAGATGAAGATGAAGCTGCAGAACATTGTAGGTACAGTCTGAATCATTGAAGCATTGTCATTTTCTCTCTCTGCATCTCATTGTGTTTGTCTGTATGTATGTCTGGTCCCATTCCAGTTTATCTTTACTACAATTTCTTTATTGATTTCCCCTGCAATTACCTTGTGGGGTTTTTTGTCTCCCCTCCCCCCCCCCCCCCCACACACACACAAACACATTCTCTCTCTCTCTCTCTCTCTCCTACAATGACTTAAGACATGTTCATCAATGTCTGAGAAGTGACTACAAATGTTGTGAATCTTGTAGGGAAAGTAATTGGGCCAAGGTTATCTCTCATCCTCCCCCTCTTCTTCCCTCTCCTACACATACATAAAGGGAAGGTCACCAATGTCTAAAGAATGACAACTACCATTCTGAAACTTGGAGGCAAAGGTCAAAGATATTTCTCTCCCTCCCTCTCTCTCTCTCTCTCTCTCTCTCTCTCTCTCTCTCTTCTCCTTCTCCTGTAAATATATAAAGCAATGCCATCAAATGTCTGATGAATGACAACAAATGTTGTGAGTCTTGGAGGGAAAGGAAATCAGGCCAAGCTAGGTTCTCTTTAATTCTCCCTCTTCTTTTTCTCCTACAAATATATTCAGACAATATCTCCAAATGTCAGAGGAATGAAAACAAATTTTGTGAATCTTGGAGGAAAACTAATCAGGACAAGGTCTTCTCTCTCATTCTTGTTCTTCCTCTCCTGCACGTACATAAAGACAATGTTATTAAATGTCTAAGGAAAAACAATGAACAGTGTGAAACATTTTATTGGAAAGTTATTCCTGTCACACTTTTAACCGTTCTCGCAGACAATGGACATTCCATGAATCCAATCAATTCATGACGCTAATCACGTCAATCAATACACTCGAGCATAGCAGATGGAGGGGAAATTAATGTTAATGAGGGAAATGTTAATTATGCAAATCTAAATGGTTGTGTTTAACACAGCAAACTCATTTCTCATCCGGTTCAAACTACAGTACAGTTCAGCTAACATGTTCCTTAAGATGAGTAACATCATTATACGTCTTCGGGGGAAAAGATACTCTTAAAAGAAAGTACACAAGGGCAAAAAACACTTTGATATTTTAGCAGCAAGATCAAATTTTACTCAAATCTAATTAGGGGCAAGAGACGAGGAAAACACACAATGAACGCAGAAGGGCCAAAAGATTTGACAACATGCAATTACATAAAGAGTTAGAACTTATCAATCAATGAGAATTGTATGTTTAATTCCATGTTGGCTTTTTAGTAAGCTTCTGTTCCATGGGTTTTGTGTTCAGAGAAACCAGCTGTAGCAACCATGTGTACAGAAAGACCAAATTTGTTGTTTCCTAATGAAATATGCATTAAAGTAACCTTCAGGTACAGTGATTTACCACCTGGGCCCTGTTGCATAAAACTTACCATTAATGGTAACTCTGTCATCAATGGTAACTACCATGGTAGCATCGACCAATCAAACTCAAGGTTTCCATAGAAACTACCATTGATAGCAAAGTTACCATTAATGGCAAGTTTTATGCAACAAGGCCCTGATCATTAAGCCCACATTTCTTGTCTACCTTGAGTAGTCTTTCAGCATCGGTTTGACATCTCATTTAATGTGGTGAGCTGCAAACATGGTTACAAGCACGTGCACAGTTCCGTGAGCAAGTGTTGCATAAGGTAGACTGAGAATGGATATGCAGTCTACCCGATTTATAAAACAGGTGCCGAACATGCTTCGGCTCTCTCTGATTATGAGAATGCTGTCAACCAGATATTCATTACATGTACATCAACCTGGCTAATATCTCCGCCGTACCGAGCAATTTCCGGGAAAACGGCGCCGAGGAGCGGAACCTACAATGAGCGTCTTACAACAGGCTGTTTTTGCATAACCTCAATCCTGCTCCCTCAATACATCTTCTCCCTCTCTCTTCCTACCTCCATTTATCGTCTCGCCGATTATCGCGGTTGCCTGATTATTTGATCTTACTCCATTGCCATAGTGATACATTTTCTCACCCAATCTTTCTCCCTGACTATTCATGTCCATCGCTTGACCTGCTTTTGATCAATGGTTTCAGAAATTCTCTCTGTGCATATCCACACAAATATGAGTACATTGAAAAGAAATCAGGGTCATATAGATGGCATCTATAGAGGGCTTCTTTGAAAGCTTGACGTTGGTAAACTAATATTGACCATGTTCTGGAACGCGAAAACAAAAAAGAAATCATTTTTTTGTGCATCGTGGGGGCTCAATCGCTCTGAGTCCTCCCCCCCCCCCTCCCCCCAAATTTGTGTTTTCAATCCCAACTATAGACCATTTCGTAATTACACCATGGTCGGACAATGCACTGAATAAATACTACTAGACTGCTCACTGGGATTGTTTTTCATGAAGTTGTGTTGGATGATGGATGTAAAGACATTTTATAGTGTGCCCTGAACAACAATAGAAGCAGATGCACATGGTGGTATGTTCTTTCACTACCTTCTCAGAGATGAATAGCTATTGCCATATTTGCATGATAATAGATTGAAATGTGGTCTACTATCTAATGAATTCCCATTTTACTCTGTGAGTTTGGGAAATGACATGAGGTCATTTACTAAAAGCAATAATCTGCTCATGCGCAATTGCAATTACGAAATGGCTTATTGCAACGATATGTGTTCATAGTAAGACTTGTTGAGAGTTACAAGTTAAATTATATATGGACCAGGGGGTTGTTTCACCAAGCTGTTTGTAAGCTACGAACGACTTTATGAACGACTGGTGATCCCTTCTTGTGCTAAATCACGTTCCTAATGAGTTTGATTCCCATCAGCTTAAGTTCAAATCTGATGTTTATAAATGAAAGTTTTTGTTGTTAACAAGTGTCTGATTACAAAGCTTATGATTTGTCAAATTTTATTAGGATTGTTGGAAATTTACTCCCAATATGTTAAAACAGGAACAAAGTGTGGTATCGCATTCAGTACAAGAAGGGGTAACCAGTTGTTCATAAAGTTGTTTGTAGCTTACGAACAGCTTGGTGAAACACTCCCCAGAGGCCATATTCATTACACATTCCAATAAAGCCTGGATCAATTTCAATTTCATTCACTCTAGTTTCATTCATTTACAAAATATAGCACACTTTCCTTACTTCTACTGGCTGTTCGCCTTTAATTTCTTTACAAAAATAAAAGCCTTGTAAGTTGCTATAGTGCATACAACAATTTTTTTTTTTTAAATACAACTAGCTAGGCTATCAAGGTGTCATGAATATGGCACCAGGCAACTTAAATGGCTATGACCACTTCATGCCCACGCACACATTTATAACATATTATGTTACAATTTTTCCAGACGTCTGTCCCTATTTGCATCGTCATACCCATTCCTCCAAGGGAACTTAAGCCTTTAACCCTTTGTCTATCAGACAAACTGATTCTCTATTAAATTTGTGTGTATTACTTGTGAAAAATGGCACACATGTAACACACAAGGAGTTAAAACATTAATCACAGCATCATGAAATCAGTCTCTGGCATCTCTCATAGAAAAGACAAACATGTTCCAATCGCACATAGTTATTTTATTTTACCCACCGGCAGCAAAAATTGTATTCAAGACAAATAGGAAAGTAGCTTCAAACCAAAAGTATAAGCCCTACCAGTACCCATGGCTTCAGTAAATGTGTAATAAGTCAGTAGGCTTTTCATGACTTGGTACTGGAGGGGTTAAATGTTCATGACAAGAGGCGGAGAGTCCTTGACTGCAGTTTTATTGAGGAATTAAAGTCTGCTACGGCCATATGGTTGACTGAATAATTAAAGACTGCTTCGCGTACACACCCTCAGCATGTTTTGAGGGGAACTCGTCTAGCAGTAGTACACTTGCTGTGAGTGTTGCCATGAACTTTCTACAATGCTACATGTACGTATCTATCAACATTTATAAATAAACATGAATCATTAAATAGAACTTTTATCTCAAATTTGATGAAGGTGATAGAGTAATGTTATTTCCTCATTGTCAGAGAGAGAAAGATATATATAGAGAGATAGAGAGATATAGAGAGAGAAAGAGAAAGATATATATAGAGAGAGAGATAGAGAGAGATAGAGAGAGAAAGAGAGGGGGCAGAGGGAGGCTAATATATTCTGCAACAATACAAAACAATTACAACTGTTAGTGATAGAGAGAGAGAGAGAGAGAGAGAGAGAGAGAGAGAGAAGAGGAGAGAGAGAGAGAGTGAGTGTTGGGGGAGAAAAGAGGCATGTAGAGATTAATGTATTCTCCAAAAATGCAAAACCCTTCTACACATTTGAACGAATAATTCATTGTTTCCATCCCATGAGGGTGGCCAAATGTGTGCAATTTAGCACATGCAATCCAGCAATGGGCAATGCGTCACAGAAGCCCACTATCACATATCACATGTTTTAGCACTTAGGGTACCAGGCAAACTGCTCCTCTTTACATTTGTGTGAACAGCTCATGTAAAAATACACCCCTAGGCTCATTTACACTAAAGTATTGTTTCAATCAAAAGAAAGAAAACACCTAGATATTTCCATTCAATCATTTACATTGGTATAAAATGTGCCATTTGACTGCCCTTCAAATGGGCCACATGTCTACCAGGCTACTTGAGTTACTTGCAAAACAAATCAGTGACATACTTAAAATCTCCAAATTACAGACTTCTTTGCATGCAAGCATTTACATCGGCCAAACATCAAGATGTTTCAAAATATGTCAGACAAATCACACATCTGAGTGGAATATTTGGAGAGGTTGTTAGGTAGTGTTTTGGGATTGTCACCTGACAATTTTCACTTGACCCTGCCTATTTTCGAAACAATGTGATCTTTTGCGATTGGAAATAGCCCTTTAACAGCACATGAGGAATTCAAAGCTGTGCAAGGTTGCCTCGCAGTTCTCACTCTAGGTTGGCAATTTTATAAGCATCACAAATTCTTGAAAGTGTTAATGGCACCATGTCAAAGCCACATGAAGAATGCAAAGCTCGGCAAGGTCAGCTGAAAGTTTGCAGTGACTGAGGAGCACTGGCGAGGAGAGCATCCATGATGAGGTATTCATGAGAAACATGAAAAAGCCGTCGCACAAACAGCCCCGCAGCGATGAGCTCTTGAACCAAAACCGCCCATAGCCTCAGCCTCGGCTGACCAAAACCCCCATGATCCTATTAGAGCACGACGTACCATTCCACCACGTCCTTCAATCTACGACTCCCAATACGGTATCACCTTGCTTTAAGGTGCGACGTCTCTTTTGAGCAGAAATCACCGATTCAGTAGTTAAAACATTGCATGAATAGCTTTGTGAAATATTTAAGGTTGACCAGAAACCAAAAAAAAATTCAAGGTAGTTTGCTTTTGAGAGAATGCTATTGTCCTATATCTTAATACATTGAGGTCGACAAGAGGTCATTTTCTGTACCTTTAATGAGATGTTTAATGTGATGTTCTAAATACCGTTGTTTAGTACAAGGGTCTGATTGGATGATGATTCAAATTCTAAATTCAAAGGTCAATGTGATTCCACTGAAAGTCAGTTCCGATATTTAATGAAAATGAATATCATTCAATTCCGATAGCCAATGAAATGACTTGATTAATTGGTATATACCCGTAGTAACAATACAACCGATTTCAACAACTCTCAAATTGTATGTGCCACTGTCATAGTTTTGCACCAGTAATTATTTCTATTGCATAAGAATTTGCTTTCCACAGACAGCGTTTAACTTCTAACTAGCCACTTGTTGGGTTTTTTTTCCCACTAAAAATACACACAAATCCTATAGAGCAGAATTTTGGTCAGGCACACAAAATGTTAAATCAGTGAAAGCCCTGAAATGCTTCCTTGGAAACCCATCACTAGATCAATTACATAATCATTATCTCAGGCACAGCTCGATCAGGGACAGATCCAGAGTTTGGTACCGGTACTCTCGCAGAATGCATGCACACGCACATGCCACTAAGTATACATTACCGTCTACGATTTCTCTATCTTGGGAAGAAAAGAGAGTAAAAGACACAACCCTGGGAGAGAGAATGTTTTATTCGTTCCCACCGCGCTATCTGAGCGAAATTCCTCCCTTTCAGCCATCCCCCGAGGGATCACAACAATTCTACATTTATGAAACCTGTCACAAGGTGCTCTGGAAACTTCCTCTGATTGAATCGAGCTGGCGACAAACTTCATCAATCGAGTGTTGCGGACGGAGCCGTGGGCTGGCGGACGGGAGGTTAAGGTGAGGGCAAGGCGGTATTGTGGCCGAGCACCGAGGAGAAGTATTTCAGGGGCAGAATAAAATCAATTGTAATTCTTTCCAGTGATTTAACGGTAAGTGAGAGAGAACAGATGAAATGTTGTAGTCTTGTTGGGGTGTGTGTGTGTGAATATGTCTGTGTGTGTGTGTGTGAGTGTGTCTGTCTCTTTGTGTGATAGTCTATGGGTGTGTGTATTAGAGAGAACACAGTTGTCAATGTGTACATATGTACATTTATGTCTGTTTGTATCTGTGTGTACAATTGGCACTGCACCTACACTACAGCTCAAAGGAATTGGCACTGGTAAAGGGATAAGGAAGAAAGGGAATGAGCCGCAGTTTTGAACCACGGTACATTTTGTCCAGTTCAGCATGAAACACGATGCTTTTTAGGCTAAAGCATCATGTTTCATGCTGAACTGGACAAAATATACCGCGATTTAAAAACTGCGACTCCTTCCCTTTCTTCCCTTTCCCTTTACCCCTGCCAATTCCTTTGAGCTGTAGTGTATGTAACGCATGTTGCTAATACTTATCCATACCTAGTAATCCACAACATTTACCAAGACTTCCCTCTCCCATAAAAAATATAAACTCTCAGAAACCTCTTGATCAAATACATGCACATCATCTGCCTGAACTGTTTTGCTGTATCTTCAAATCAATAAACATTAGAATTGTTTTCCTGCCAATTATGGCTTAAATGACTTTCTTGTGATCTTAAGTGGGGACAATTCACATAAACGGCCCTTCAAATGGAAGACAAACACTTATCCTACCCTCAGCGGCCATTTAACTATCTCATTACCATGCCAGGAAACAGCCATTGAATTTTCACACATTTCATGCATGTATGGAACTAAGAGGGTTAACCCCTTTCCACCTGTAGACACCAATAAACACATTGCGATAAATTACTGAACATTACAGCAGCTGAGCAGGTAAAACGCTCATCAACATGACTTTATCTCTTCCAGCGAGCACTAAACAAAGAAACAACTCTATCATAACACTTCAGTCTTACTAGGGCAGGTTTTCCTCAATTCAGCATATTACTTGAATCAATAAACTATACAATCACACTAAACGCCCCTGCACAGTCCCTAAGTACCACTTTCACGGTTGCTCCTATCTTGGAATTGTGCACTGCCACACCTCCAGTGAAACATTAATATAAAAGAGGGGGAAAACCCCCAGACAAAACTGCTAAAACTTCACCCCTTAAGGCATCCCATGCGACCTCTTATAGCAGGTAGTTACTGTAGAGAGCGCAGACTGCTCACAGGTGATTTTAAATTTGCATAAAAAGCACATGGAAAAAAGGACTTCAAACGTGCTGTTGTCAGCTCATTGTACTTTTGCTGATCACAGCATTCACCTGGAGGTATACTAGCCTAGCATCAAGGCTTTAGGACATTTCTAATGCACAATAAATAATAATAAAGTTTAGTGCTGACAAGACTAGTCAAACTTTCATTCTCATTTTTCTCCCTCCTTCCCAGAGAAGGAAATGAGAATGATAAGTCTACTGCAACCAGACATGTTTACCGAATATGGTAGTTAAGACTGAATATCCCAAACAGCCTATATATTAGGCCAGAGCTAAACAAAGTCATGTACAAGTATGTGTCAATACTTCAAAGGGCAACTCATCCATGATAATAAGTTGAATTTAGTCATACATGTAGTTGAAAAATAAGATATATCTTTTGAAGTCATTTGCTTGATCATTAGCCTGTATGGGCAACTCTATTGCTCCTTCATGATATAGTACATATCAAGAGACTTTTTTCAGACACACATGCGCACATACACACACACACATACACATATATACACAGTCAGATGATATATTTCATTCATTTATTTATTGGGGGAGGGGTCACACTGATCAAATAAACACAATTTCCATTTTAATTTTGACCGGCTTACCTCAATTTCTGTTTTGGCTTCAAAGAGATGGCAGTCAAATTGTCTGGATATGGAGCATGTTGTATCACTGGAGAAAATAAATAAACATTGATAAGTATAAGTGTGAGAAATATGGTACTTTGGTGCAATGTTTATGGAAGGAAAGACACGAAATAATTCCCAATCTAATGTTAAGTTTAGTGTTACAGTCATGATGGGAACTGCTTAAATACAGTACATTACAGCTCAAAGGAATTGGCATTGGGTAAAGGGAGAGGGAAGAAAGGGAAGGAGCCACAGTTTTGAACCGTGGTATACTTTGTCCAGTTCAGTATGAAACATGACGCTCTAGCCTAAAAAGCATTGTGTTTCATACTGAGCTGGATAAAATATACCACGGTTCAAAATTGCGGCTCCTTCCCTTTCTTCCCTTTCCCTTTACCCGATGCCAATTCCTTTGAGCTGGAGTGTACATGTATTGCATCATTCCAGGGACATTTCACATAAGATGATCACTATGAGCTGGTGTTTTCGCGAGGGTTTAATTTTGCAAATCGCTGTCGGGTCGCAAATTTAACAGCACGGAAAAATAGTGCCACATAATCCTGATCACTATTAAAGCGC